>OZ010607.1:80581645-80739868 GCA_963932145.1 Acanthosepion lycidas | reverse complement strand
ATCAGGGAAAGTCCTAATCTAAAATCTGCACAAAAATATTTTGCCTTCAAATTCATACCGTGATCGTAGCATGCATGGACTCTACTCAATTGACTGGGATTTCCATTAAATAGATTGTCGGCCTAAAATGGGTGATCATTGTACATTTCTCTTCTGTTTCCTATTTATATTTCTATTTTACCTCCTCAATTTAGCATTATGGACAGGGAAAGACCTAATCTAATATCTGCCCCAAAATATTTTGCTTTCATACCGTGATCGTAGCATGCATGGACTCGACTCATATGACTGGGATTTCCATGAAAAAGATTGTGGGCAGAAAATGGGTGATCACTGTACATTTCTCTTCTGTTTCCTATTTATATTTCTATTTTAGTCCTCAATTTTGCATTATGGACAGGGAAAGACCTAATCTAAGCTCTGCACAAAAATATTTTGCCTTCAAATTCATACCGTGATTGTAGCATGCATGGACTCGACTCATATGACTGGGATTTCCATGAAAAAGATTGTGGGCCTAAAATGGGTGATCACTGTACATTTCTATTCTGTTTCCTATTTAAATGTTACTTCCTTAATTTAGCATTATGGACAGGGAAAGACCTAATCTAAAATCTGCACAAAAATATTTTGCCTTCAAATGCATACCGTGCTCGTAGCATGCATGGATTCGACTCATATGACTGGGATTTCCATGAAAAAGATTGTGGGCCGAAAATGGGTGATCACTGTACATTTCTCTTCTGTTTCCTATTTATATTTATATTTTACCTTCTCAATTTAGCATTATGGACAGGGGAAGTCCTAATCTAAAATCTGCACAAAAATATTTTGCTTTCAAATTCATACCGTGATCGTAGCATGCATGGACTCGACTCATATGACTGGGATTTCCATGAAAAAGATTGTGGGCCGAAAATGGGTGATCACTGTACATTTCTCTTCTGTTTCCTATTTATATTACTATTTTACCTCCTCAATTTAGCATTATGGACAGTGAAAGACCTAATCTAAAATCTGCACAAAAATATTTTGCTTTCAAATTCATACCGTGATCGTAGCATGCATGGACACGACTCATATGACTGGGATTTCCATGAAAAAGATTGTGGGCCGAAAATGGGTGATCACTGTACATTTCTCTTCAGTTTCCTATTTATATATCTATTTTAGTCCTCAATTTAGCATTATGGACAGGGAAAGACCTAATCTAAAATCTGCACAAAAATATTTTCCTTTCAAATTCATACCGTGATCGTAGCATGCATGGATTTGACTCATATGACTGGGATTTCCATGAAAAAGTATGTGGGCCGAAAATGGGTGATCACTTAACATTTCTCTTCTGTTTCCTATTTATATTTCTATTTTACCTCCTCAATTTAGCATTATGGACAGGGAAAGACCTAATCTAAAATCTGCACACAAATATTTTGCCTTCAAATTCATACCGTGCTCGTAGCATGCATGGTTTCGACTCATATGACTGGGATTTCCATGAAAAAGATTGTGGGCCGGAAATGGGTGATCACTGTACATTTCTCTTCTGTTTCCTATTTATATTTCTATTTTACCTCCTCAATTTAGGATTATGGACAGGGAAAGACCTAATCTAAAATCTGCACAAAAATATTTTGCTTTCAAATTCATATCGTAATCGTAGCATACATGATCTCGACTCATATGACTGGGATTGCCATGAAAAAGATTGTGGGCCGAAAATGGGTGATCACTGTACATTTCTCTTCTGTTTCCTATTTATATTTCTATTTTACCTCCTCAATTTAGCATTATGGACAGGGAAAGAACTAATCTAAGTTCTATACAAACATATTTTGCCTTCCAATTCATACCGTGATCGTAGCACGCATGGACTCGACTCATATGACTGGGATTTCCATGAAAAAGATTGTGGGCCGAAAATGGCTGATCACTGTACATTTCTCTTCTGTTTCCTATTTATATTTATATTTTACCTCCTCAATTTAGCATTATGGACAGGGAAAGACCTAATCTAAAATCTGAACAAAAATATTTTGCTTTCAAATTCATACCGTGATCGTAGCATGCATGGACTCGACTCATATGACTGGGATTTCCATGAAAAAGATTGTGGGCCAAAAATTGGTGATCACTGTACATTTCTCTTCTGTTTCCTATTTATATTTATATTTTACTTCCTCAATTTAGCATTATGGACAGGGAAAGACCTAATCTAAAATCTGCACAAATATATTTTGCTTTCAAATTCATATCGTGATCGTAGCATGCATGGACTTGACTCATATGACTGGGATTTCCATGAAAAAGATTGTGGGCCGAAAATGGGTGATCACTGTACATTTCTCTTCAGTTTCCTATTTATATTTATATTTTAGTCCTCAATTTAGCATTATGGACAGGGAAAGACCTAATCTAAAATCTGCACAAAAATATTTTCCTTTCAAATTCATACCGTGATCGTAGCACGCAGGGACTCGACTCATATGACTGGGATTTCCATTAAAAAGATTGTGGGCCGAAAAAGGGTGATCACTGTACATTTCTCTTCTGTTTCCTATTTATATTTCTATTTTACCTCCTCAATTTAGCATTATGGACAGGGAAAGACCTAATCTAAGCTCTGCACAAAAATATTTTACCTTCAAATTCATACCGTGATCGTAGCATGCATAGACTCGACTCATATGACTGGGATTTCCATGAAAAAGATTGTGGGCCGAAAATGGGTGATCACTGTACATTTCTCTTCTGTTTCCTATTTATATTTCTATTTTACCTCCTCAATTTAGTATTATGGACAGGGAAAGACCTAATCTAAGATCTGCACAAAAATATTTTGCTTTCAAATTCATACCGTGATCGTAGCATGAATGGACTCAACTCATATGACTGGGATTTCCATGAAAAAGATTGTGGGCCGAAAATGGGTGATCACTGTACATTTCTCTTCTTTTTCCTATTTATATTTATATTTTACCTCCTCAATTTAGCATTATGGACAGGGAAAGACCTAATCTAAAATCTGCACAAAAATATTTTGCTTTCAAATTCATACCGTGATCGTAGCATGCATGGACACGACTCATATGACTGGGATTTCCACGAAAAAGATTGTGGGCCGAAAATGGGTGATCACTGTACATTTCTCTTCACTTTCCTATTTATATTTCTATTTTAGTCCTCAATTTAGCATTATGGACAGAGAAAGACCTAATCTAAAATCTGCACAAAAATATTTTCCTTTCAAATTCATACCGTGATCGTAGCACGCATGGACTCGACTCATATGACTGGGATTTCCATTAAAAAGATTGTGGGCCGAAAAAGGGTGATCACTGTACATTTCTCTTCTGTTTCCTATTTATATTTCTATTTTACCTCCTCAATTTAGCATTATGGACAGGGAAAGACCTAATCTAAGCTCTGCACAAAAATATTTTCCTTCAAATTCATACCGTGATCGTAGCATGCATAGACTCGACTCATATGACTGGGATTTCCATGAAAAAGATTGTGGGCCGAAAATGGGTGATCACTGTACATTTCTCTTCTGTTTCCTATTTATATTTCTATTTTACCTCCTTAATTTAGCATTATGGACAGGGAAAGACCTAATCTAAGATCTGCACAAAAATATTTTGCTTTCAAATTCATACCGTGATCGTAGCATGCATGGACTCAACTCATATGACTGGGATTTCCATGAAAAAGATTGTGGGCCGAAAATGGGTGATCACTGTACATTTCTCTTCTTTTTCCTATTTATATTTATATTTTACCTCCTCAATTTAGCATTATGGACAGGGAAAAACCTAATCTAAAATCTGAACAAAAATATTTTGCTTTCAAATTCATATCGTGAACGTAGCATGCATGGACTCGACTCATATGACTGGGATTTCCATGAAAAAGATTGTTGGCCGAAAATGGGTGATCACTGTACATTTCTCTTCTTTTTCCTATTTATATTTCTATTTTACCTCCACAATTTAGCATTATGGACAGGGAAAGACCTAATCTAAAATCTGCACAAAAATATTTTGCCTTCAAATTCATACCGTGAACGTAGCATGCATGGACTCGACTCATATGACTGGGATTTCCATGAAAAAGATTGTGGGCCGAAAATGGGTGATCACTGTACATTTCTCTTCTTTTTCCTATTTATATTTCTATTTTACCTCCTTAATTTAGCATTATGGACAGGGAAAGACCTAATCTAAAATCTGCACAAAAATATTTTGCCTTCAAATTCATACCGTGATCGTAGCATGCATGGACTCGACTCATATGACTGGGATTTCCATGAAAAAGATTGTGGGCCGAAAATGGGTGATCACTGTACATTTCTCTTCTGTTTCCTGTTTATATTTCTATTTTACATTCTCAAAATAGCATTATGGACAGGGAAAGACCTAATCTAAGATCTGCACAAAAATATTTTGCTTTCAAATTCATACCATGATCGTAGCATGCATGGACTCGACTGATATGAGTGGGATTTGCATGAAAAAGAATTTGGGCCGAAAATGGGTGATCACTGTACATTTCTCTTCTGTTTCCTATTTATATTTATATTTTACCTCCTTAATTTAGCATTATGGACAGGGAAAGACCTAATCTATAATCTGCACAAAAATATTTTGCCTTCAAATTCATACCGTGATCGTAGCATGCATGCACTCGACTCATATGACTGGGATTTCCATGAAAAAGATTGTTGGCCGAAAATGGGTGATCACTGAACATTTCTCTTCTGTTTCCTATTTATATTTATATTTTACCTCCTCAATTTAGCATTATGGACGGGGAAAGACCTAATCTAAAATCTGCACAAATATATTTTGCTTTCAAATTCATATCGTGATCGTAGCGTGCATGGACTTGACTCATATGACTGGGATTTCCATGAAAAAGATTGTGGGCAGAAAATGGGTGATCACTGTACATTTGTCTTCTGTTTCCTATTTATATTTCTATTTTAGTCCTCAATTTAGCATTATGGACAGGGAAAGTCCTAATCTAAGCTCTGCACAAAAATATTTTGCCTTCAAATTCATACCGTGATCGTAGCATGCTTGGACTCGACTCATATGACAGGGATTTCCATGAAAAACATTGTGGGCAGAAAATGGGTGATCACTGTACATTTCTCTTCTGTTTCCTATTTATATTACTATTTTACCTCCTCAATTTAGCATTATGGACAGGGAAAGACCTTATCTAATATCTGCACAAAAATATTTTCCTTTCAAATTCATACCGTGATCGTAGCACGCATGGACTCGACTCATATGACTGGGATTTCCATTAAAAAGATTGTGGGCCGAAAAAGGGTGATCACTGTACATTTCTCTTCTGTTTCCTATTTATATTTCTATTTTACCTCCTAAATTTAGCATTATGGACAGGGAAAGACATAATCTAAGCTCTGCACAAAAATATTTTGCCTTCAAATTCCTACCGTGATCGTAGCATGCATGGACTCGACTCATATGACTGGGATTTCCATGAAAAAGATTGTGGGCAGAAAATGGGTGATCACTGTACATTTCTCTCCCGTTTCCTCTTTATATTTATATTTTACTTCCTTCATTTAGCATTATGGACAGGGAAAGACCTAATCTAAGCTCTGCACAAAAATATTTTGCCTTCAAATTTATGCCGTGATCGTAGCATGCATGGACTCGACTCATATGACTGGGATTTCCATAAAAAAGAGTGTGGGCCGAAAATGGGTGATCACTGTACAATTCTCTTCTGTTTCCAATTTACATTTCTATTTTACCTCCTCAATTTAGCATTATGGACAGGGAAAGACCTAATCTAAGATCTGCACAAAAATATTTTACCTTCAAATTCATACCGTGATCGTAGCATGCATGGACTCGACTCATATGACTGGGATTTCCATGAAAAAGATTGTCGCCCGAAAATGGGTGATCACTGTACATTTCACTTCTGTTTCTTATTTATATTTATATTTTACTTTCTTCATTTAGCATTATGGACAGGGAAAGTCTTAATCTAAAATCTGCAAAAAAATATCTTGCTTTCAAATTCATACCGTGATCGTAGCATGCATAGACTCGACTCATATGACTGGGATTTCCATGAAAAAGATTGTGGGCCGAAAATGGGTGATCACTGTACATTTCTCTTCTGTTTCCTATTTATATTTATATTTTACCTCCTCAATTTAGCATTATGGACAGGGAAAGACCTAATCTAAAATCTGCACAAAAATATTTTGCTTTCAAATTCATACCGTGATCGTAGCATGCATGGACTCAACTCATATGACTGGGATTTCCATGAAAAAGATTGTGGGCCGAAAATGGGTGATCACTGTACATTTCTCTTCTGTTTCCTATTTATATTTATATTTACCTCCTCAATTTAGCATTGTGGACAGGGAAAGACCTAATCTAAAATCTGCACAAAAATATTTTGCCTTCAAATTCATACCGTGATCGTAGCATGCATGGACTCGACTCATATGACTGGGATTTCCATGAAAAAGATTGTGGGCCGAAAATGGGTGATCACTGTACATTTCTCTTCTGTTTCCTATTTATATTTATATTTTACCTCCTCAATTTAGCATTGTGGACAGAGAAAAACCTAATCTAAAATCTGCACAAAAATATTTTGCTTTCAAATTCATACCGTGATCGTAGCATGCATGGACTCGACTCATATGACTGGGATTTCCATGAAAAAGATTGTGGGCCGAAAATGGGTGATCACTGTACATTTCTCTTCTGTTTCCTATTTATATTTCTATTTTACCTGCTTAATTTAGCATTATGGACAGGGAAAGACCTAATCTAAGCTCTGCACAAAAATATTTTGCATTCAAATTCATACCGTGATCGTAGCATGCATGGACTCGACTCATATGACTGGGATTTCCATGAAAAAGATTGTGGGCAGAAAATGGGTGATCACGGTACATTTCTCTTCTGTTTCCTATTTATATTTATATTTTACTTCCTTCATTTAGCATTATGGACAGGGAAAGACCTAATCTAAGCTCTGCACAAAAATATTTTGCCTTCAAATTTATACCGTGATCGTAGCATGCATGGACTCGACTCATATGACTGGGATTTCCATAAAAAAGAGTGTGCCCCGAAAATGGGTGATCACTGTACAATTCTCTTCTGTTTCTTATTTACATTTCTATTTTACCTCCTCAATTTAGCATTATGGACAGGGAAAGACCTAATCTAAGTTCTGCACAAAAATATTTTACCTTCAAATTCATACCGTGATCGTAGCATGCATGGACTCGACTCGTATGACTGGGATTTCCATGAAAAAGATTGTGGGCCGAAAATGGGTGATCACTGTACATTTCTCTTCTGTTTCCTGTTTATATTTCTATTTTACATTCTCAAAATAGCATTATGGACAGGGAAAGACCTAATCTAAGATCTGCACAAAAATATTTTGCTTTCAAATTCATACCGTGATCGAAGCATGCTTGGACTCGACTCATATGACTGGGATTTCCATGAAAAACATTGTGGGCAGAAAATGGGTGATCACTGTACATTTCTCTTCTGTTTCCTATTTATATTTATATTTTACGTCCTTCATTTAGCATTATTGACAGGGAAAGTCCTAATCTAAGCTCTGCACAAAAATATTTTGCCTTCAAATTCATACCGTGATCGTAGCATGCATGGACTCGACTCATATGACTGGGATTTCCATGAAAAACATTGTGGGCAGAAAAACATTGTGGGCAGAAAATGGGTGATCACTGTACATTTCTCTTCTGTTTCCTATTTATATTACTATTTTACCTCCTCAATTTAGCATTATGGACAGTGAAAGACCTAATCTAAAATCTGCACAAAAATATTTTGCTTTCAAATTCATACCGTGATCGTAGCATGCATGGACACGACTCATATGACTGGGATTTCCATGAAAAAGATTGTGCGCCGAAAATGGGTGATCACTGTACATTTCTCTTCAGTTTCCTATTTATATTTCTATTTTAGTCCTCAATTTAGCATTATGGACAGGGAAAGACCTAATCTAAAATCTGCACAAAAATATTTTCCTTTCAAATTCATACCGTGATCGTAGCACACATGGACGCGACTCATATGACTTGGATTTCCATTAAAAAGAGTGTGCGCCGAAAATGGGTGATCACTGTACATTTCTCTTCTGTTTTCTATTTATATTTTACCTCCTCAATTTAGCATTATGGACAGGGAAAGTCCCAAACTAATATCGGCACAAAAATATTTTACCTTCAAATTCATACCGTGATCGTAGCATTCATGGACTAGTCTCATATGACAGGGATTTCCATGAAAAAGATTGTGGGCCGAAAATGGGTGATCACTGTACATTTCTCTTCTGTTTCCTATTTATATTTTTAATTTGCCTCCTCAATTTAGCATTATGGCCAGGGAAAGTCCTCATCTAAGATCTGCACAAAAATATATTGCCTACAAATTCATACCGTGATCGTAGCCTGCATGAACTCGACTCATATGACTGGGATTTCCATGAAAAAGATTGTGGGCCGAAAATGGGTGATCACTGTACATTTCTCTTCTGTTTCCTATTTATATTTTTATTTTACCTCCTAAATTTAGCATTATGGCCAGAGAAAGACCTAATCTAAGCTCTGCACAAAAATATTTTGCCTTCATATTCATACCATGATCGTAGCCTGCAGGGACTCGAATCATATGACTGGGATTTCCATGAAAAAGATTGTGGGCCGAAAATGGGTGATCACTGTACATTTCTCTTCTGTTTCCTATTTATATTTCTATTTTACCTCCTCAATTTAGCATTATGGACAGGGAAAGACCTAATCTAAGATCTTCACAAAAATATTTTGCCTTCAAATTCATACCGTGATCGTAGCATGCATGGACTCGACTCATATGACTGGGATTTCCATGAAAAAGATTGTGGGCCGAAAATGGATGATCACTGTACATTTCTCTTCTGTTTCCTATTTATATTTATATTTTACCTCCTCAATTTAGCATTATGGACAGGGAATGTCCTAATCTAAGATCTGCACAAAAATATATTGCCTTCAAATTCATACCGTGATCGTAGCATGCGTGGACTCGACTCATATGACTTGGATTTCCATGAAAACGATTGTCGGCAGAAAATTGGTAATCACTGTACATTTCTCTTCTGTTTCGTATTTATATTTATATTTTACCTCCTCAATTTAGTATTATGGCCAGGGAAAGACCTAATCTAAGCTCTGCACAAAAATATTTTGCCTTCAAATTCATACCGTGATCGTAGCATGCATGGACTCGAATCATATGACTGGGGTTTCCATGAAAAAATTGTGGGCAGAAAATGGGTGATCACTGTAAATTTCTCTTCTGTTTCATATTTATATTTCTATTTTACCTCCTCAATTTAGCATTATGGACAGAGAAAGACCTAATCTAAGATCTGCACAAAAATATTTTGCCTTCAAATTCATACCGTCATCGTAGCATGCATGGACTCGAATCATATGAATGGGATTTCCATAAAAAAGATTGTGGGCCGAAAATGGGTGATCACTGTACATTTCTCTTCTGTTTCCTATTTATATTTCTATTTTACCTCCTCAATTTAGCATTATGGACAGGGAAAGACCTAATCTAAGATCTGCACAAAAATATTTAGCCTTCAAATTCATACCGTGATCGTAGCATGCATGGACTCGACTCATATGACTGGGATTTCCATGAAAAATATTGTAGGCCGAAAATGGGTGATCACTGTACATTTCTCTTCTGTTTCCTATTTATATTTATATTTTACCTCCTCAATTTAGCATTATGGATAGGGAAAGACCTAATCTAAGATCTGCACAAAAATATTTAGCCTTAAAATTCATACCGTGATCGTAGCATGCATGGACTCGACTCATATGACTGGGATTTCCATGAAAAATATTGTGGGCCGAAAATGGGTTATCACTGTACATTTCTCTTCTGTTTTATATTTCTATTTCTATTTTACCTCCTCAATTTAGCATTATGGCCAGGGAAAGACCTAATCTAAGATCTGCACAAAAATATTTTGCCTTCAAATTCATACCGTCATCGTAGCATGCATGGACTCGACTCATATGAATGGGATTTCCATGAAAAAGTTTGTGGGCCGAAAATGGGTGATCACTGTACATTTCTCTTCTGTTTCCTATTTATATTTCTATTTTACCTCCTCAATTTAGCATTATGGACAGGGAAAGACCTAATCTAAGATCTGCACAAAAATATTTAGCCTTCAAATTCATACCGTCATAGTAGCATACATGGACTCGACTCATATGAATGGGATTTCCATGAAAAATATTGTGGGCCGAAAATGGGTGATCACTGTACATTTCTCTTCTGTTTCCTATTTATATTTCTATTTTACCTCCTCAATTTAGCATTATGGACAGGGAAAGACCTAATCTAAGCTCTGCACAAAAATATTTTGCCTTCATATTCATACCATGATCGTAGCCTGCAGGGACTCGAATCATATGACTGGGATTTCCATGAAAAAGATTGTGGGCCGAAAATGGGTGATCACTGTACATTTCTCTTCTGTTTCCTATTTATTTTTATATTTTACCTCCTCAATTTAGCATTATGGAAAGGGAAAGACCTAATCTAAGATCTGCACAAAAATATTTTGCCTTCAAATTCATACCGTGATCGTAGCATGCATGCACTCGACTCATATGAATGGGATTTCCATGAAAAAGATTGTGGGCCGAAAATGGGTGATCACTGTGCATTTCGCTTCTGTTTCCTATTTATATTTATATTTTACCTCCTCAATTTAGCATTATCGACAGGGAAAGACCTAATCTAATATCTGCACAAAAATATTTAGCCTTCAAATTCATACCGTGATCGTAGCATGCATGGACTCGACTCATATGACTGGGATTTCCATGAAAATATTGTGGGCAGAAAATGGGTGATCACTGCACATTTCTCTTCTGTTTCCTATTTATATTTCTATTTTACCTCCTCAATTTAGCATTATGGACAGGGAAAGACCTAATCTAAGATCTGCACAAAAATATTTAGCCTTCAAATTCATACCGTCATCGTAGCATGCATGGACTCGACTCATATGAATGGGATTTCCATGAAAAAGATTGTGGGCCGAAAATGGGTGATCACTGTACATTTCTCTTCTGTTTCCTATTTATATTTATATTTTACCTCCTCAATTTAGCATTATGGACAGGGAAAGACCTAATCTAAGATCTGCACAAAAATATTTAGCCTTCAAATTCATACCGTCATCGTAGCATGCATGGACTCGACTCATATGAATGGGATTTCCATGAAAAATAATGTGGGCCGAAAATGGGTGATCACTGTACATTTCTCTTCTGTTTCCTATTTATTTTTATATTTTACCTCCTCAATTTAGCATTATGGAAAGGGAAAGACCTAATCTGAGATCTGCACAAAAATATTTAGCCTTCAAATTCATACCGTCATCGTAGCATGCATGGACTCGACTCATATGACTGGGATTTCCATGAAAAAGATTGTGGGCCGAAAATGGGTGATCACTGTACATTTCTCTTCTGTTTCCTATTTATATTTATATTTTACCTCATCAATTTAGCATTATGGACAGGAAAATACCTAATCTAAGATCTGCACAAAAATATTTTGCCTTCAAATTCATACCGTGATCGTAGCATGCATGGACTCGACTCATATGAATGGGATTTCCATGAAAAAGATTGTTAGCCGAAAATGGGTGATCACTGTACATTTCTCTTCTGTTTCCTATTTATATTTCTATTTTACCTCCTCAATTTAGCATTATGGACAGGGAAAGACCTAATCTAAGATCTGCACAAAAATATTTAGACTTCAAATTCATACCGTGATCGTAGCATGCATGGACTCGACTCATATGACTGGGATTTCCATGAAAAATATTGTAGGCCGAAAATGGGTGATCACTGTACATTTCTCTTCTGTTTCCTATTTATATTTATATTTTACCTCCACAATTTATCATTATGGACAGGGAAAGACCTAATCTAAGATCTGCACAAAAATATTTAGCCTTAAAATTCATGCCGTGATCGTAGCATGCATGGACTCGACTCATATGACTGGGATTTCCATGAAAAATATTGTGGGCCGAAAATGGGTGATCACTGTACATTTCTCTTCTGTTTCATATTTCTATTTCTATTTTACCTCCTCAATTTAGCATTATGGCCAGGGAAAGACCTAATCTAAGATCTGCACAAAAATATTTTGCCTTCAAATTCATACCGTGATCGTAGCATGCATGGACTCGAATCATATGAATGGGATTTCCATAAAAAAGATTGTGGGCCGAAAATGGGTGATCACTGTACATTTCTCTTCTGTTTCCTATTTATATTTCTATTTTACCTCATCAATTTAGCATTATGGACAGGGAAAGACCTAATCTAAGATCTGCACAAAAATATTTAGCCTTCAAATTCATACCGTCATCGTAGCATGCATGGACTCGACTCATATGAATGGGATTTCCATGAAAAAGATTGTTAGCCGAAAATGTGTGATCACTGTACATTTCTCTTCTGTTTCCTATTTATATTTATATTTTACCTCCTCAATTTAGCATTATGGACAGGGAAAGACCTAATCTAAGATCTGCACAAAAATATTTAGCCTTCAAATTCATACCGTGATCGTAGCATGCATGGACTCGACTCATATGACTGGGATTTCCATGAAAAATATTGTAGGCCGAAAATGGGTGATCACTGTACATTTCTCTTCTGTTTCCTATTTATATTTATATTTTACCTCCTCAATTTAGCATTATGGAAAGGGAAAGACCTAATCTAAGATCTGCACAAAAATATTTAGCCTTAAAATTCATACCGTGATCGTAGCATGCATGGACTCGACTCATATGACTGGGATTTCCATGAAAAATATTGTGGGCCAAAAATGGGTGATCACTGTACATTTCTCTTCTGTTTCATATTTCTATTTCTATTTTACCTCCTCAATTTAGCATTATGGCCAGGGAAAGACCTAATCTAAGATCTGCACAAAAATATTTTGCCTTCAAATTCATACCGTCATCGTAGCATGCATGGACTCGACTCATATGAATGGGATTTCCATGAAAAAGTTTGTGGACCGAAAATGGGTGATCACTGTACATTTCTCTTCTGTTTCCTATTTATATTTCTATTTTACCTCCTCAATTTAGCATTATGGACAGGGAAAAACCTAATCTAAGATCTGCACAAAAATATTTAGCCTTCAAATTCATACCGTCATAGTAGCATACATGGACTCGACTCATATGAATGGGATTTCCATGAAAAATATTGTGGGCCGAAAATGGGTGATCACTGTACATTTCTCTTCTGTTTCCTATTTATATTTCTATTTTACCTCCTCAATTTAGCATTATGGACAGGGAAAGACCTAATCTAAGATCTGCACAAAAATATTTAGCCTTCAAATTCATACCGTCATCGTAGCATGCATGGACGCGACTCATATGACTGGGATTTCCATGAAAAATATTGTGGGCAGAAAATGGGTGATCACTGTACATTTCTCTTCTGTTTCCTATTTATATTTCTATTTTACCTCCTCAATTTAGCATTATGGACAGGGAAAGACCTAATCTAAGATCTGCACAAGAATATTTAGCCTTCAAATGCATACCGTCATCGTAGCATGCATGGACTCGACTCATATGAATGGGATTTCCATGAAAAATAATGTGGGCCGAAAATGGGTGATCACTGTACATTTCCCTTCTGTTTCCTATTTATTTTTATATTTTACCTCCTCAATTTAGCATTATGGAAAGGGAAAGACCTAATCTAAGATCTGCACAAAAATATTTAGCCTTCAAATTCATACCGTCATCGTAGCATGCATGGACTCGACTCATATGACTGGGATTTCCATGAAAAAGATTGTGGGCCGAAAATGGGTGATCACTGTACATTTCTCTTCTGTTTCCTATTCATATTTATATTTTACCTCATCAATTTAGCATTATGGACAGGAAAAGACCTAATCTAAGATCTGCACAAAAATATTTAGCCTTCAAATTCATACCGTCAACGTAGCATGCATGGACTCGACTCATATGAATGGGATTTCCATGAAAAAGATTGTTAGCCGAAAATGGGTGATCACTGTACATTTCTCTTCTGTTTCCTATTTATATTTCTATTTTACCTCCTCAATTTAGCATTATGGACAGGGAAAGACCTAATCTAAGATCTGCACAAAAATATTTAGACTTCAAATTCATACCGTGATCGTAGCATGCATGGACTCGACTCATATGACTGGGATTTCCATGAAAAATATTGTGGGCCGAAAATGGGTGATCACTGTACATTTCTCTTCTGTTTCCTATTTATATTTCTATTTTACTTCCTCAATTTAGCATTATGGACAGGGAAAGACCTAATCTAAGATCTGCACAAAAATATTTAGCCTTCAAATTCATACCGTCATCGTAGCATGCATGGACTCGACTCATATGAATGGGATTTCCATGAAAAAGATTGTGGGCCGAAAATGGGTGATCACTGTACATTTCTCTTCTGTTTCCTATTTATATTTATATTTTACCTCCTCAATTTAGCATTATGGACAGGGAAAGACCTAATCTAAGATCTGCACAAAAATATTTAGCCTTCAAATTCATACCGTCATCGTAGCATGCATGGACTCGACTCATATGAATGGGATTTCCATGAAAAATAATGTGGGCCGAAAATGGGTGATCACTGTACATTTCTCTTCTGTTTCCTATTTATTTTTATATTTTACCTCCTCAATTTAGCATTATGGAAAGGGAAAGACCTAATCTAAGATCTGCACAAAAATATTTAGCCTTCAAATTCATACCGTCATCGTAGCATGCATGGACTCGACTCATATGAATGGGATTTCCATGAAAAAGATTGTTAGCCGAAAATGAGTGATCACTGTACATTTCTCTTCTGTTTCCTATTTATATTTCTATTTTACCTCCTCAATTTAGCATTATGGACAGGGAAAGACCTAATCTAAGATCTGCACAAAAATATTTAGCCTTCAAATTCATACCGTGATCGTAGCATGCATGGACTCGACTCATATGACTGGGATTTCCATGAAAAATATTGTAGGCCGAAAATGGGTGATCACTGTACATTTCTCTTCTGTTTCCTATTTATATTTATATTTTACCTCCTCAATTTAGCATTATGGAAAGGGAAAGACCTAATCTAAGATCTGCACAAAAATATTTAGCCTTAAAATTCATACCGTGATCGTAGCATGCATGGACTCGACTCATATGACTGGGATTTCCATGAAAAATATTGTGGGCCAAAAATGGGTGATCACTGTACATTTCTCTTCTGTTTCATATTTCTATTTCTATTTTACCTCCTCAATTTAGCATTATGGCCAGGGAAAGACCTAATCTAAGATCTGCACAAAAATATTTTGCCTTCAAATTCATACCGTCATCGTAGCATGCATGGACTCGACTCATATGAATGGGATTTCCATGAAAAAGTTTGTGGACCGAAAATGGGTGATCACTGTACATTTCTCTTCTGTTTCCTATTTATATTTCTATTTTACCTCCTCAATTTAGCATTATGGACAGGGAAAAACCTAATCTAAGTTCTGCACAAAAATATTTAGCCTTCAAATTCATACCGTCATAGTAGCATACATGGACTCGACTCATATGAATGGGATTTCCATGAAAAATATTGTGGGCCGAAAATGGGTGATCACTGTACATTTCTCTTCTGTTTCCTATTTATATTTCTATTTTACCTCCTCAATTTAGCATTATGGACAGGGAAAGACCTAATCTAAGATCTGCACAAAAATATTTAGCCTTCAAATTCATACCGTCATCGTAGCATGCATGGACGCGACTCATATGACTGGGATTTCCATGAAAAATATTGTGGGCAGAAAATGGGTGATCACTGTACATTTCTCTTCTGTTTCCTATTTATATTTCTATTTTACCTCCTCAATTTAGCATTATGGACAGGGAAAGACCTAATCTAAGATCTGCACAAGAATATTTAGCCTTCAAATGCATACCGTCATCGTAGCATGCATGGACTCGACTCATATGAATGGGATTTCCATGAAAAATAATGTGGGCCGAAAATGGGTGATCACTGTACATTTCCCTTCTGTTTCCTATTTATTTTTATATTTTACCTCCTCAATTTAGCATTATGGAAAGGGAAAGACCTAATCTAAGATCTGCACAAAAATATTTAGCCTTCAAATTCATACCGTCATCGTAGCATGCATGGACTCGACTCATATGACTGGGATTTCCATGAAAAAGATTGTGGGCCGAAAATGGGTGATCACTGTACATTTCTCTTCTGTTTCCTATTCATATTTATATTTTACCTCATCAATTTAGCATTATGGACAGGAAAAGACCTAATCTAAGATCTGCACAAAAATATTTAGCCTTCAAATTCATACCGTCAACGTAGCATGCATGGACTCGACTCATATGAATGGGATTTCCATGAAAAAGATTGTTAGCCGAAAATGGGTGATCACTGTACATTTCTCTTCTGTTTCCTATTTATATTTCTATTTTACCTCCTCAATTTAGCATTATGGACAGGGAAAGACCTAATCTAAGATCTGCACAAAAATATTTAGACTTCAAATTCATACCGTGATCGTAGCATGCATGGACTCGACTCATATGACTGGGATTTCCATGAAAAATATTGTGGGCCGAAAATGGGTGATCACTGTACATTTCTCTTCTGTTTCCTATTTATATTTCTATTTTACTTCCTCAATTTAGCATTATGGACAGGGAAAGACCTAATCTAAGATCTGCACAAAAATATTTAGCCTTCAAATTCATACCGTCATCGTAGCATGCATGGACGCGACTCATATGACTGGGATTTCCATGAAAAAGATTGTGGGCAGAAAATGGGTGATCACTGTACATTTCTCTTCTGTTTCCTATTTATATTTCTATTTTGCCTCCTCAATTTAGCATTATGGACAGGGAAAGACCTAATCTAAGATCTGCAAAAGAATATTTAGCCTTCAAATGCATACCGTCATCGTAGCATGCATGGACTCGACTCATATGAATGGGATTTCCATGAAAAATAATGTGGGCCGAAAATGGGTGATCACTGTACATTTCTCTTCTGTTTCCTATTTATATTTATATTTTACCTCCTCAATTTAGCATTATGGAAAGGGAAAGACCTAATCTAAGATCTGCACAAAAATATTTAGCCTTCAAATTCATACCGTCATCGTAGCATGCATGGACTCGACTCATATGACTGGGATTTCCATGAAAAAGATTGTGGGCCGAAAATGGGTGATCACTGTACATTTCTCTTCTGTTTCCTATTCATATTTATATTTTACCTCATCAATTTAGCATTATGGACAGGAAAAGACCTAATCTAAGATCTGCACAAAAATATTTAGCCTTCAAATTCATACCGTCAACGTAGCATGCATGGACTCGACTCATATGAATGGGATTTCCATGAAAAAGATTGTTAGCCGAAAATCGGTGATCACTGTACATTTCTCTTCTGTTTCCTATTTATATTTCTATTTTACCTCCTCAATTTAGCATTATGGACAGGGAAAGACCTAATCTAAGATCTGCACAAAAATATTTAGACTTCAAATTCATACCGTGATCGTAGCATGCATGGACTCGACTCATATGACTGGGATTTCCATGAAAAATATTGTGGGCCGAAAATGGGTGATCACTGTACATTTCTCTTCTGTTTCCTATTTATATTTCTATTTTACCTCCTCAATTTAGCATTATGGACAGGGAAAGACCTAATCTAAGATCTGCACAAAAATATTTAGCCTTCAAATTCATACCGTCATCGTAGCATGCATGGACGCGACTCATATGACTGGGATTTCCATGAAAAATATTGTGGGCAGAAAATGGGTGATCACTGTACATTTCTCTTCTGTTTCCTATTTATATTTCTATTTTACCTCCTCAATTTAGCATTATGGACAGGGAAAGACATAATCTAAGATCTGCACAAGAATATTTAGCCTTCAAATGCATACCGTCATCGTAGCATGCATGGACTCGACTCATATGAATGGGATTTCCATGAAAAATAATGTGGGCCGAAAATGGGTGATCACTGTACATTTCTCTTCTGTTTCCTATTTATATTTATATTTTACCTCCTCAATTTAGCATTATGGAAAGGGAAAGACCTAATCTAAGATCTGCACAAAAATATTTAGCCTTCAAATTCATACCGTCATCGTAGCATGCATGGACTCGACTCATATGACTGGGATTTCCATGAAAAAGATTGTGGGCCGAAAATGGGTGATCACTGTACATTTCTCTTCTGTTTCCTATTTATATTTATATTTTACCTCCTCAATTTAGCATTATGGACAGGGAAAGACCTAATCTAAGATCTGTACAAAAATATTTAGCCTTCAAATTCATACCGTCATCGTAGCATGCATGGACTCAACTTATATGAATGGGATTTCCATGAAAAAGTTTGTGGGCCGAAAATGGGTGATCACTGTACATTTCTCTTCTGTTTCCTATTTATATTTATATTTTACCTCCTCAATTTAGCATTATGGACAGGGAAAGACCTAATCTAAGATCTGCACAAAAATATCTAGCCTTCAAATTCATACCGTCATCGTAGCATGCATGGACTCTTCTCATATGACTGGGATTTCCATGAAAAAGATTGTTGGCCGAAAATGGGTGATCACTGTACATTTCTCTTCTGTTTCCTATTTATATTTTACCTCCTCAATTTAGCATTATGGACAGGGAAAGACCTAATCTAAGATCTGCACAAAAATATTTTGCCTTCAAATTCATACCATCATCGTAGCATGCATGGACTCGACTCATATGACTGGGATTTCCATGAAAAAGATTGTGGGCCGAAAATGGATGATCACTGTACATTTCTCTTCTGTTTCCTATTTATATTTCTATTTTACCTCCTCAATTTAGCATTATGGACAGGGAATGTCCTAAACTAAGATCTGCACAAAAATATATTGCCTTCAAATTCATACCGTGATTGTAGCATGCATGGACTCGACTCATATGACTTGGATTTCCATGAAAACGATTGTCGGCAGAAAATTGGTAATCACTGTACATTTCTCTTCTGTTTCGTATTTATATTTATATTTTACCTCCTCAATTTAGTATTATGGCCAGGGAAAGACCTAATCTAAGCTCTGCACAAAAATATTTTGCCTTCAAATTCATACCGTGATCGTAGCATGCATGGACTCGAATCATATGACTGGGATTTCCATGAAAAAATTGTGGGCCGAAAATGGGTGATCACTGTAAATTTCTCTTCTGTTTCATATTTATATTTCTATTTTACCTCCTCAATTTAGCATTATGGACAGAGAAAGACCTAATCTAAGATCTGCACAAAAATATTTTGCCTTCAATTTCATACCGTCATCGTAGCATGCATGGACTCGAATCATATGAATGGGATTTCCATAAAAAAGATTGTGGGCCGAAAATGGGTGATCACTGTACATTTCTCTTCTGTTTCCTATTTATATTTCTATTTTACCTCATCAATTTAGCATTATGGACAGGGAAAGACCTAATCTAAGATCTGCACAAAAATATTTAGCCTTGAAATTCATACCGTCAACGTAGCATGCATGGACTCGACTCATATGAATGGGATTTCCATGAAAAAGATTGTTAGCCGAAAATGGGTGATCACTGTACATTTCTCGTCTGTTTCCTATTTATATTTCTATTTTACCTCCTCAATTTAGCATTATGGACAGGGAAAGACCTAATCTAAGATCTGCACAAAAATATTTAGCCTTCAAATTCATACCGTGATCGTAGCATGCATGGACTCGACTCATATGACTGGGATTTCCATGAAAAATATTGTAGGCCGAAAATGGGTGATCACTGTACATTTCTCTTCTGTTTCCTATTTATATTTATATTTTACCTCCTCAATTTAGCATTATGGAAAGGGAAAGACCTAATCTAAGATCTGCACAAAAATATTTAGCCTTAAAATTCATACCGTGATCGTAGCATGCATGGACTCGACTCATATGACTGGGATTTCCATGAAAAATATTGTGGGCCGAAAATGGGTGATCACTGTACATTTCTCTTCTGTTTCATATTTCTATTTCTATTTTACCTCCTCAATTTAGCATTATGGCCAGGGAAAGACCTAATCTAAGATCTGCACAAAAATATTTAGCCTTCAAATTCATACCGTCATAGTAGCATACATGGACTCGACTCATATGAATGGGATTTCCATGAAAAATATTGTGGGCCGAAAATGGGTGATCACTGTACATTTCTCTTCTGTTTCCTATTTATATTTCTATTTTACCTCCTCAATTTAGCATTATGGACAGGGAAAGACCTAATCTAAGATCTGCACAAAAATATTTAGCCTTCAAATTCATACCGTGATCGTAGCATGCATGGACTCGACTCATATGACTGGGATTTCCATGAAAAATATTGTAGGCCGAAAATGGGTGATCACTGTACATTTCTCTTCGGTTTCCTATTTATATTTATATTTTACCTCCACAATTTATCATTATGGACAGGGAAAGACCTAATCTAAGATCTGCACGAAAATATTTAGCCTTAAAATTCATACCGTGATCGTAGCATGCATGGACTCGACTCATATGACTGGGATTTCCATGAAAAATATTGTGGGCCGAAAATGGGTGATCACTGTACATTTCTCTTCTGTTTCATATTTCTATTTCTATTTTACCTCCTCAATTTAGCATTATGGCCAGGGAAAGACCTAATCTAAGATCTGCACAAAAATATTTTGCCTTCAACTTCATACCGTCATCGTAGCATGCATGGACTCGACTCATATGAATGGGATTTCCATGAAAAAGTTTGTGGGCCGAAAATGGGTGATCACTGTACATTTCTCTTCTGTTTCCTATTTATATTTCTATTTTACCTCCTCAATTTAGCATTATGGACAGGGAAAGACCTAATCTAAGATCTGCACAAAAATATTTAGCCTTCAAATTCATACCGTCATAGTAGCATACATGGACTCGACTCATATGAATGGGATTTCCATGAAAAATATTGTGGGCAGAAAATGGGTGATCACTGTACATTTCTCTTCTGTTTCCTATTTATATTTCTATTTTACCTCCTCAATTTAGCATTATGGACAGGGAAAGACCTAATCTAAGATCTGCACAAGAATATTTAGCCTTCAAATGCATACCGTCATCGTAGCATGCATGGACTCGACTCATATGAATGGGATTTCCATGAAAAATAATGTGGGCCGAAAATGGGTGATCACTGTACATTTCTCTTCTGTTTCCTATTTATATTTATATTTTACCTCCTCAATTTAGCATTATGGAAAGGGAAAGACCTAATCTAAGATCTGCACAAAAATATTTAGCCTTCAAATTCATACCGTCATCGTAGCATGCATGGACTCGACTCATATGACTGGGATTTCCATGAAAAAGATTGTGGGCCGAAAATGGGTGATCACTGTACATTTCTCTTCTGTTTCCTATTTATATTTATATTTTACCTCCTCAATTTAGCATTATGGACAGGGAAAGACCTAATCTAAGATCTGCATAAAAATATTTAGCCTTCAAATTCATACCGTCATCGTAGCATGCATGGACTCAACTTATATGAATGGGATTTCCATGAAAAAGATTGTGGGCAGAAAATGGGTGATTACTGTACATTTCTCTTCTGTTTCCTATTTATATTTATATTTTACCTCCTCAATTTAGCATTATGGACAGGGAAAGACCTAATCTAAGATCTGCACAAAAATATTTAGCCTTCAAATTCATACCGTCATCATAGCATGCATGGACTCGTCTCATATGACTGGGATTTCCATGAAAAAGATTGTTGGCCGAAAATGGGTGATCACTGTACATTTCTCTTCTGTTTCCTATTTATATTTCTATTTTACCTCCTCAATTTAGCATTATGGACAGGGAAAGACCTAATCTAAGATCTGCACAAAAATATTTTGCCTTCAAATTCATACCATCTTCGTAGCATGCATGGACTCGACTCATATGAATGGGATTTCCATGAAAAATAATGTGGGCCGAAAATGGGTGATCACTGTACATTTCTCTTCTGTTTCCTATTTATATTTATATTTTACCTCCTCAATTTAGCATTATGGAAAGGGAAAGACCTAATCTAAGATCTGCACAAAAATATTTAGCCTTCAAATTCATACCGTCATCGTAGCATGCATGGACTCGACTCATATGAATGGGATTTCCATGAAAAAGATTGTGGGCCGAAAATGGGTGATCACTGTACATTTCTCTTCTGTTTCCTATTTATATTTATATTTTACCTCCTCAATTTAGCATTATGGACAGGGAAAGACCTAATCTAAGATCTGCATAAAAATATTTAGCCTTCAAATTCATACCGTCATCGTAGCATGCATGGACTCAACTTATATGAATGGGATTTCCATGAAAAAGATTGTGGGCAGAAAATGGGTGATTACTGTACATTTCTCTTCTGTTTCCTATTTATATTTATATTTTACCTCCTCAATTTAGCATTATGGACAGGGAAAGACCTAATCTAAGATCTGCACAAAAATATTTAGCCTTCAAATTCATACCGTCATCGTAGCATGCATGGACTCGTCTCATATGACTGGGATTTCCATGAAAAAGATTGTTGGCCGAAAATGGGTGATCACTGTACATTTCTCTTCTGTTTCCTATTTATATTTCTATTTTACCTCCTCAATTTAGCATTATGGACAGGGAAAGACCTAATCTAAGATCTGCACAAAAATATTTTGCCTTCAAATTCATACCATCATCGTAGCATGCATGGACTCGACTCATATGAATGGGATTTCCATGAAAAAGATTGTGGGCCGAAAATGGGTGATCATTGTACATTTCTCTTCTGTTTCCTATTTATATTTCTATTTTACCTCATCAATTTAGCATTATGGACAGGGAAACACCTAATCTAAGATCTGCACAAAAATATTTAGCCTTCAAATTCAAACCGTCATCGTAGCATGCATGGAATCGACACATACGAATGGGATTTCCATGAAAATGATTGTTGGCCGAAAATGGGTGATCACTGTACATTTCTCTTCTGTTTCATATTTATATTTCTATTTTACCTCCTCAATTTAGCATTATGGACAGGGAAAGACCTAATCTAAGATCTGCACAAAAATATTTAGCCTTCAAATTCATACCGTCATCGTAGCATGCATGGACTCGACTCATATGACTGGGATTTCCATGAAAAAGATTGTGGGCCGAAAATGGTTGATCACTGTACATTTCTCTTCTGTTTCCTATTTATATTTATATTTTACCTCCTCAATGTAGCATTATGGACAGGGAAAGACCTAATCTAAGATCTGCACAAAAATATATAGCCTTCAAATTCATACCGTCATCGTAGCATGCATGGACTCGACTCATATGAATGGGATTTCCATGAAAAAGATTGTGGGCCGAAAATGGGTGATCACTGTACATTTCTCTTCTGTTTCCTATTTCTATTTCTATTTTACCTCATCAATTTAGCATTATGGACAGGGAAAGACCTAATCTAAGATCTGCACAAAAATATTTAGTCTTCAAATTCATACCGTCATCGTAGCATGCATGGACTCGACTCATATGAATGGGATTTCCATGAAAAAGATTGTGGGCCGAAAATGGGTGATCACTGTACATTTCTCTTCTGTTTCCTATTTCTATTTCTATTTTACCTCATCAATTTAGCATTATGGACAGGGAAAGACCTAATCTAAGATCTGCACAAAAATATTTAGTCTTCAAATTCATACCGTCATAGTAGCATGCATGGACTCGACTCATATGAATGGGATTTCCATGAAAAATATTGTGGGCCGAAAATGGGTGATCACTGTACATTTCTCTTCTGTTTCCTATTTATATTTATATTTTACCTCCTCAATTTAGCATTATGGACAGGGAAAGACCTAATCTAAGATCTGCACAAAAATATTTAGCCTTCAAATTCATACCGTCATCGTAGCATGCATGGACTCGTCTCATATGACTGGGATTTCCATGAAAAAGATTGTGGGCCGAAAATGGGTGATCACTGTACATTTCTCTTCTGTTTCCTATTTATATTTATATTTTACCTCCTCAATTTAGCATTATGGACAGGGAAAGACATAATCTAAGATCTGCACAAAAATATTTTGCCTTCAAATTCATACCATCATCGTAGCATGCATGGACTCGACTCATATGAATGGGATTTCCATGAAAAAGATTGTGGGCCGAAAATGGGTGATCATTGTACATTTCTCTTCTGTTTCCTATTTATATTTATATTTTACCTCATCAATTTAGCATTATGGACAGGGAAAGACCTAATCTAAGATCTGCACAAAAATATTTAGCCTTCAAATTCAAACCGTCATCGTAGCATGCATGGAATCGACACATATGAATGGGATTTCCATGAAAAAGATTGTTGGCCGAAAATGGGTGATCACTGTACATTTCTCTTCTGTTTCCTATTTATATTTCTATTTTGCCTCCTCAATTTAGCATTATGGACAGGGAAAGACCTAATCTGAGATCTGCACAAAAATATTTAGCCTTAAAATTCATACCGTGATCGTAGCATGCATGGACTCGACTCATATGACTGGGATTTCCATGAAAAATATTGTGGGCCGAAAATGGGTGATCACTGTACATTTCTCTTCTGTTTCATATTTATATTTCTATTTTACCTCCTCAATTTAGCATTATGGACAGGGAAAGACCTAATCTAAGATCTGCACAAAAATATTTTGCCTTCAAATTCATACCGTCATCGTAGCATGCATGGACTCGACTCATATGAATGGGATTTCCATGAAAAAGTTTGTGGGCCGAAAATGGGTGATCACTGTACATTTCTCTTCTGTTTCCTATTTATATTTATATTTTACCTCCTCAATTTAGCATTATGGACAGGGAAAGACCTAATCTAAGATCTGCACAAAAATATTTTGCCTTCAAATTCATACCGTCATCGTAGCATGCATGGACTCGACTCATATGAATGGGATTTCCATGAAAAAGATTGTGGGCCGAAAATGGGTGATCACTGTACATTTCTCTTCTGTTTCCTATTTATATTTCTATTTTACCTCATCAATTTAGCATTATGGACAGGGAAAGACCTAATCTAAGATCTGCACAAAAATATTTAGCCTTCAAATTCATACCGTCATCGTAGCATACATGGACTCGACTCATATGAATGGGATTTCCATGAAAAGTATTGTGGGCCGAAAATGGGTGATCACTGTACATTTCTCTTCTGTTTCCTAATTATATTTCTATTTTACCTCATCAATTTAGCATTATGGACAGGGAAAGACCTAATCTAAGATCTGCACAAAAATATTTAGCCTTCAAATTCATACCGTCATCGTAGCATACATGGACTCGACTCATATGAATAGGATTTCCATGAAAAATATTGTGGGCCGAAAATGGGTGATCACTGTACATTTCTCTTCTGTTTCCTATTTCTATTTCTATTTTACCTCATCAATTAACATTATGGACAGGGAAAGACCTAATCTAAGATCTGCACAAAAATATTTAGCCTTCAAATTCATACCGTCATCGTAGCATGCATGGACGCGACTCATATGACTGGGATTTCCATGAAAAATATTCTGGGCAGAAAATGGGTGATCACTGTACATTTCTCTTCTGTTTCCTATTTATATTTCTATTTTACCTTCTCAATTTAGCATTACTGACAGGGAAAGACCTAATCTAAGATCTGCACAAAAATATTTAGCCTTCAAATTCACACCGTCATCGTAGCATGCATGGACTCGACTCATATGAATGGGATTTCCATGAAAAAGATTGTGGGTAGAAAATGGGTGATCACTGTACATTTCTCTTCTGTTTCCTATTTATATTTCTATTTTACCTCCTCAATTTAGCATTATGGACAGGAAAAGACCTAATCTAAGATCTGCACAAAAGTATTTAGTCTTCAAATTCATACTGTCATCGTAGCAAGCATGGACCCGACTCATATGACTGGGATTTCCATGAAAAAGATTGTGGGCCGAAAATGGGTGATCATTGTACATTTCTCTTCTGTTTCCTATTTATATTTATATTTTACCTCATCAATTTAGCATTATGGACAGGGAAAGACCTAATCGAAGATCTGCACAAAAATATTAAGCCTTCAAATTCATACCGTCATCGTAGCCTGCATGGACTCGACTCATATGACTGGGATTTCCATGAAAAAGATTGTGGGCCGAAAATGGGTGATCACTGTACATTTCTCTTCTGTTTCCTATTTATATTTTACCTCCTCAATTTAGCATTATGGACAGGGAAAGACCTAATCTAAGATCTGCACAAAAATATTTAGCCTTCAAATTCATACCGTCATCGTAGCATGCATGGACTCAACTTATATGAATGGGATTTACATGAAAAAGTTTGTGGGCCGAAAATGGGTGATCACTGTACATTTCTCTTCTGTTTCCTATTTATATTTCTATTTTACCTCCTCAATTTAGCATTATGGACAGGGAAAGACCTAATCTAAGATCTGCACAAGTATATTTAGCCTTCAAATTCATACCGTCAACGTAGCATGCATGGACTCGACTCATATGAATGGGATTTCCATGAAAAATATTGTGGGCCGAAAATGGGTGATCACTGTACATTTCTCTTCTGTTTCCTATTTATATTTCTATTTTACCTCCTCAATTTAGCATTATGGACAGGGAAAGACCTAATCTAAGATCTGCACGAAAATATTTAGCCTTCAAATTCATACCGTCATCGTAGCATGCATTGAGTCGACTCATATGAATGGGATTTCCATAAAAAATATTGTGGGCCGAAAATGGGTGATCACTGTACATTTCTCTTCTGTTTCCTATTTATATTTCTATTTTACCTCCTCAATTTAGCATTACTGACAGGGAAAGACCTAATCTAAGATCTGCACAAAAATATTTTGCCTTCAAATTCATACCGTCATCGTAGCATGCATGGACTCGACTCATATGAATGGGATTTCCATGAAAAAGATTGTGGGCCGACAATGGGTGATCACTGTACATTTCTCTTCTGTTTCCTGTTTATATTTCTATTTTACCTCCTCAATTTAGCATTATGGACAGGGAAAGACCTAATCTAAGATCTGCACAAAAATATTTAGCCTTCAAATTCATACTATCAACGTAGCATGCATGGACTCGACTCATATGACTGGGATTTCCATGAAAATATTGTGGGCCGAAAATGGGTGATCACTGTACATTTCTCTTCTGTTTCCTATTTATATTTCTATTTTACATCATCAATTTAGCATTATGGACAGGGAAAGACCTAATCTAAGATCTGCACAAAAATATTTAGCCTTCAAATTCATACCGTCATCGTAGCATGCATGGAATCGACTGATATGAATGGGATTTCCATGAAAATGATTGTGGGCCGAAAATGGGTTATCATTGTACATTTCTCTTCTGTTTCCTATTTATATTTATATTTTACCTCCTCAATTTAGCATTATGGACAGGGAAAGACCTAATCTAAGATCTGCACAAAAATATTTAGCCTTCAAATTCATACCGTCATCGTAGCATACATGGACTCGACTTATATGAATGGGATTTCCATGAAAAAGATTGTGGGCCGAAATTGGGGGATCACTGTACATTTCTCTTCTGTTTCCTATTTATATTTCTATTTTACCTCATCAATTTAGCATTATGGACAGGGAAAGACCTAATCTAAGATCTGCACAAAAATATTTAGCCTTCAAATTCATACCGTCATCGTAGCATGCATGGACTCGAATCATATAAATGGGATTTCCATGAAAAAATTGTGGGCCGAAAATGGGTGATTACTGTACATTTCTCTTCTGTTTCCTATTTATATTTCTATTTTACCTCCGCAATTTAGCATTATGGACAGGGAAAGACCTAATCTAATATCTGCACAAGTATATTTAGCCTTCAAATTCATACCGTCAACGTAGCATGCATGGACTCGACTCATATGAATGGGATTTCCATGAAAAATATTGTGGGCCGAAAATGGGTGGTCACTGTACATTTCTCTTCTGTTTCCTATTTATATTAATATTTTACCTCCTCAATTTAGCATTATGGACAGGGAAAGACCTAATCTAAGATCTGCACGAAAATATTTAGCCTTCAAATTCATACTGTCATCGTAGCATGCATGGACTCGACTCATATGACTGGGATTTCCATGAAAAAGATTGTGGGCCGAAAATGGGTGATCACTGTACATTTCTCTTCTGTTTCCTATTTTTATTTCTATTTTACCTCATCAATTTAGCATTATGGACAGGGAAAGACCTAATCTAAGATCTGCACAAAAATATTTAGCCTTCAAATTCATACCGTCATCGTAGCATGCATGGACTCGACTTATATGAATGTGATTTCCATGAAAAAGACTTTGGGCCGAAAATGGTTGATCACTGTACATTTCTCTTCTGTTTCCTATTTATATTTCTATTTTACCTCCTCATTTTAGCATTATGGACAGTGAAAGACCTAATCTAAGATCTGCACAAAAATATTTAGCCTTCAAATTCATACCTTCAACGTAGCCTGCATGGACTCGACTCATATGAATGGGATTTCCATGAAAAAGGTTGTGGGCCGAAAATGGGTGATCACTGTACATTTCTCTTCTGTTTCCTATTTATATTTATATTTTACCTCCGCAATTTAGCATTATGGACAGGGAAAGACCTAATCTAAGTTCTGCACAAAAATATTTAGCCTTCAAATTCATACCGTCATCGTAGCATTCATGGACGCGACTCATATGACTGGGATTTCCATGAAAAATATTGTGGGCAAAAAATGGGTGATCACTGTACATTTCTCTTCTGTTTCCTATTTATATTTCTATTTTACCTCCTCAATTTAGCATTATGGACAGGGAAAGACCTAATCTAAGATCTGCACAAGTATATTTAGCCTTCAAATTCATACCGTCAACGTAGCATGCGTGGACTCGACTCATATGACTGGGATTTCCATGAAAAAGATTGTGGGCCGAAAATGGGTGATCACTGTACATTTCTCTTCTGTTTCCTATTTATATTTATATTTTACCTCATCAATTTAGCATTATGGACAGGGAAAGACCTAATCTAAGATCTGCACAAAAATATTTAGCCTTCAAATTCATACCGTCATCGTAGCATGCATGGACTCGACTCATATGAATGGGATTTCCATGAAAAAGATTGTGGGCAGAAAATGGATGA
Source organism: Acanthosepion lycidas (assembly GCA_963932145.1). Taxonomy (NCBI): domain Eukaryota; kingdom Metazoa; phylum Mollusca; class Cephalopoda; order Sepiida; family Sepiidae; genus Acanthosepion; species Acanthosepion lycidas. Next base: position 80,710,414 of record OZ010607.1, on the reverse strand, counting down.
TCACTGTACATTTCTCTCCTGTTTCCTATTTATATTTATATTTTAACTCCTCAATTTAGCATTATGGACAGGGAAAGACCTAATCTAACATCTGCACAAAAATATTTAGCCTTCAAATTCATACCGTCATCGTAGCATGCATGGACTCGACTTATATGAATGGGATTTCCATGAAAAAGACTTTGGGCCGAAAATGGGTGATCACTGTACATTTCTCTTCTGTTTCCTATTTATATTTATATTTTACCTCCGCAATTTAGCATTATGGACAGGGAAAGACCTAATCTAAGATCTGCACAAAAATATTTAGCCTTCAAATTCATACCGTGATCGTAGCATGCATGGACGCGACTCATATGACTGGGATTTCCATGAAAAATATTGTGGGCAGAAAATGGGTGATCACTGTACATTTCTCTTCTGTTTCCTATTTATATTTCTATTTTACCTCCTCAATTTAGCATTATGGACAGGGAAAGACCTAATCTAAGATCTGCACAAGTATATTTAGCCTTCAAATTCATACCGTCAACGTAGCATACATGGACTCGACTCATATGAATGGGATTTCCATGAAAAATATTGTGGGCCGAAAATGGGTGATCACTGTACATTTCTCTTCTCTTTCCTATTTATATTTCTATTTTACCTCCTCAATTTAGCATTATGGACAGGGAAAGACCTAATCGAAGATCTGCACAAAAATATTTAGCCTTCAAATTCATACCGTCAACGTAGCATACATGGACTCGACTCATATGAATGGGATTTCCATGAAAAATATTGTGGGCCGAAAATGGGTGATCACTGTACATTTCTCTTCTGTTTCCTATTTGTATTTCTATTTTACCTCCTCAATTTAGCATTATGGACAGGGAAAGACCTAATCTAAGATCTGCACAAAAATATTCAGCCTTCAAATTCATACCGTCATCGTAGCATGCATGGACTCGACTTATATGAATGGGATTTCCATGAAAAAGATTGTGGACCGAAAATGGGTGATCACTGTACTTTTCTCTTCTGTTTCCTATTTATATTTCTGTTTTACCTCCGCAATTTAGCATTATGGACAGGGAAAGACCTAATCAAAGTTCTGCACAAAAATATTTAGCCTTCAAATTCATACCGTGATCGTAGCATGCATGGACGCGACTCATATGACTGGGATTTCCATGAAAGATATTGTGGGCAGAAAATGGGTGATCACTGTACATTTCTCTTCTGTTTCCTATTTATATTTCTATTTTACCTCCTCAATTTAGCATTATGGACAAGGAAAGACCTAATCTAAGATCTGCACAAAAATATTTAGCCTTCAAATTCATACCGTCATCGTAGCATGCATGGACTCGACTTATATGAATGGGATTTCCATGTAAAAGACTTTGGGGCGAAAATGGTTGATCACTGTACATTTCTCTTCTGTTTCCTATTTATATTTATATTTTACCTCCTCATTTTAGCATTATGGACAGTGAAAGACCTAATCTAAGATCTGCACAAAAATATTTAGCCTTCAAATTCATACCTTCAACGTAGCCTGCATGGACTCGACTCATATGAATGGGATTTCCATGAAAAAGATTGTGGGCCGAAAATGGGTAATCACTGTACATTTCTCTTCTGTTTCCTATTTATATTTATATTTTACCTCCGCAATTTAGCATTATGGACAGGGAAAGACCTAATCTAAGATCTGCACAAAAATATTTAGCCTTCAAATTCATACCGTCAACGTAGCATACATGGACTCGACTCATATGAATGGGATTTCCATGAAAAATATTGTGGGACGAAAATGGGTGATCACTGTTCATTTCTCTTCTGTTTCCTATTTATATTTCTATTTTACCTCCTCAATTTAGCATTATGGACAGGGAAAGACCTAATCTAAGATCTGCACAAAAATATTTAGCCTTCAAATTCATACCGTCAACGTAGCATACATGGACTCGACTCATATGAATGGGATTTCCATGAAAAATATTGTGGGACGAAAATGGGTGATCACTGTTCATTTCTCTTCTGTTTCCTATTTATATTTCTATTTTACCTCCTCAATTTAGCATTATGGACAGGGAAAGACCTAATCTAAGATCTGCACAAGTATATTTAGCCTTCAAATTCATACCGTCAACGTAGCATGCATGGACTCGACTCATATGAATGGGATTTCCATGAAAAATATTGTGGGCCGAAAATGGGTGATCACTGTACATTTCTCTTCTGTTTCCTATTTATATTAATATTTTACCTCCTCAATTTAGCATTATGGACAGGGAAAGACCTACTCTAAGATCTGCACAAAAATATTTAGCCTTCAAATTCATACTATCATCGTAGCATGCATGGACTCGACTCATATAACTGGGATTTCCATGAAAAAGATTGTGGGCCGAAAATGGGTGATCACTGTACATTTCTCTTCTGTTTCCTATTTATATTTATATTTTACCTCATCAATTTAGCATTATGGACAGGGAAAGACCTAATCTAAGATCTGCACAAAAATATTTAGCCTTCAAATTCATACCGTGATCGTAGCATGCATGGACGAAACTCATATGAATGGGATTTCCATGAAAAATATTGTGGGCCGAAAATGGGTGATCACTGTACATTTCTCTTCTGTTTCCTATTTATATTAATATTTTACCTCCTCAATTTAGCATTATGGACAGGGAAAGACCTACTCTAAGATCTGCACAAAAATATTTAGCCTTCAAATTCATACTGTCATCGTAGCATGCATGGACTCGACTCATATAACTGGGATTTCCATGAAAAAGATTGTGGGCCGAAAATGGGTGATCACTGTACATTTCTCTTCTGTTTCCTATTTATATTTCTATTTTACCTCATCAATTTAGCATTATGGACAGGGAAAGACCTAATCTAAGATCTGCACAAAAATATTTAGCCTTCAAATTCATACCGTCATCGTAGCATGCATGGACTCGACTCATATGAATGGGATTTCCATGAAAAAGATTGTGGGCAGAAAATGGATGATCACTGTACATTTCTCTTCTGTTTCCTATTTATATTTCTATTTTACCTCCTCAATTTAGCATTATGGACAGGGAAAGACCTAATCTAACATTTGCACAAAAATATTTAGCCTTCAAATTCATACCGTCATCGTAGCATGCATGGACTCGAATTATATGAATGGGATTTCCATGAAAAAGACTTTGGGCCGAAAATGGGTGATCACTGTACATTTCTCTTCTGTTTCCTATTTATATTTATATTTTACCTCCTCAATTTATTATTATGGACAGTGAAAGACCTAATCTAAGATCTGCACAAAAATATTTAGCCTTCAAATTCATACCGTCAACGTAGCATACATGGACTCGACTCATATGAATGGGATTTCCATGAAAAATATTGTGGGCCGAAAATAGGTGATCACTGTACATTTCTCTTCTGTTTCCTATTTATATTTCTATTTTACCTCCTCAATTTAGCATTATGGACAGGGAAAGACCTAATCTAAGATCTGCACAAAAATATTTAGCCTTCAAATTCATACCGTCATCGTAGCATGCATGGACTCGACTTATATGAATGGAATTTCCATGAAAAAGACTTTGGGCCGAAAATGGTTGATCACTGTACATTTCTCTTCTGTTTCCTATTTATATTTATATTTTACCTCCTCATTTTAGCATTATGGACAGTGAAAGACCTAATCTAAGATCTGCACAAAAATATTTAGCCTTCAAATTCATACCTTCAACGTAGCCTGCATGGACTCGACTCATATGAATGGGATTTCCATGAAAAAGATTGTGGGCCGAAAATGGGTGATCACTGTACATTTCTCTTCTGTTTCCTATTTATATTTCTATTTTACCTCCGCAATTTAGCATTATGGACAGGGAAAGACCTAATCTAAGATCTGCACAAAAATATTTAGCCTTCAAATTCATACCGTGATCGTAGCATGCATGGACGCGACTCATATGACTGGGATTTCCATGAAAAATATTGTGGGCCGAAAATGGGTGATCACTGTACATTTCTCATCTGTTTCCTATTTATATTTCTATTTTACCTCCTCAATTTAGCATTATGGACAGGGAAAGACCTAATCTAAGATCTGCACAAGTATATTTAGCCTTCAAATTCATACCGTCAACGTAGCATGCATGGACTCGACTCATATGAATGGGATTTCCATGAAAAAGATGGTGGGCCGAAAATGGGTGATCACTGTACATTTCTCTTCTGTTTCCTATTTATATTTATATTTTACCTCCGCAATTTAGCATTATGGACAGGGAAAGACCTAATCTAAGATCTGCACAAAAATATTTAGCCTTCAAATTCATACCGTCATCGTAGCATGCATGGACTCGACTTATATGAATGGGATTTCCATGAAAAAGATTGTGGGCCGAAAATGGGTGATCACTGTACATTTCTCTTCTGTTTCCTATTTATATTTATATTTTACCTCCGCAATTTAGCATTATGGACAGGGAAAGACCTAATCTAAGATCTGCACAAAAATATTTAGACTTCAAATTCATACCGTCATCGTAGCATGCATGGACTCGCCTTATATGAATGGGATTTCCATGAAAAAGACTTTGGGCCGAAAATGGGTGATCACTGTACATTTCTCTTCTGTTTCCTATTTATATTTCTATTTTACCTCCTCAATTTAGCATTATGAACAGGGAAAGACCTAATCTAAGATCTGCACAAAAAAATTTATCCTTCAAATTAATACCGTCATCGTAGCATGCATGGACTCGACTCATATGACTGGGATTTCCATGAAAAAGATTGTGGGCCGAAAATGGGTGATCAGTGTACATTTCTCTTCTGTTTCCTATTTATATTTATATTTTACCTCCTCAATTTAGCATTATGGACAGTGAAAGACCTAATCTAAGATCTGCACAAAAATATTTAGCCTTCAAATACATACTGTCATCGTAGCATGCATGGACTCGACTCATATGACTGTGATTTCCATGAAAAAGATTGTGGGCCGAAAATGGGTGATCACTGTACATTTCTCTTCTGTTTCCTATTTATATTTATATTTTACCTCATCAATTTAGCATTATGGAAAGGGAAAGACCTAATCTAAGATCTGCACAAAAATATTTAGCCTTCAAATTCATACCGTCATCGTAGCATGCATGGACTCGACTCATATGACTGGGATTTCCATGAAAAAGATTCTGGGCCGAAAATGGGTGATCACTGTACATTTCTCTTCTGTTTCCTATTTATATTTATATTTTACCTCTTCAATTTAGCATTATGGACAGGGAAAGACCTAATCTAAGATCTGCACAAAAATATTTAGACTTCAAATTAATACCGTCATCGTAGCATGCATGGACTCGACTCATATGACTGGGATTTCCATGAAAAATATTGTGGGCAAAAAATGGGTGATCACTGTACATTTCTCTTCTTTTTCCTATTCATATTTCTATTTTACCTCCTCAATTTAGCATTATGGACATTGAAAGACCAAATCAAATATCTGCACAAAAATATTTAGCCTTCAAATACATACTGTCATCGTAGCATGCATGGACTCGACTCATATGACTGGGATTTCCATGAAAAATATTGTGGGCCGAAAATGGGTGATCACTGTACATTTCTCTTCTGTTTCCTATTTATATTTCTATTTTACCTCCTCAATTTAGTATTATGGAAAGGGAAAGACCTAATCTAAGATCTGCACAAAAATATTTAACCTTCAAATTCATACCGTGATCGTAGCATGCATGGACGCGACTCATATGAATGGGATTTCCATGAAAAAGATTGTGGGCCGAAAATGGGTGATCACTGTACATTTCTCTTCTGTTTCCTATTTATATTTATATTTTACCTCCTCAATTTAGCATTATGGACAGGGAAAGACCTAATCTAAGATCTGCACAAAAATATTTAGCCTTCAAATTAATACCGTGATCGTAGCATGCAGGGACTCGACTTATATGAATGGGATTTCCATGAAAAAGATTGTGGGCCGAAAATGGGTGATCACTGTACATTTCTCTTCTGTTTCCTATTTATATTTCTATTTTACCTCCTCAATTTAGCATTATGGACAGGGAAAGACCTAATCTAAGATCTGCAAGAAAAAATATTTAGCCTTCAAATTCATACCGTGATCGTAGCATACATGGACGCGACTCATATGACTGGGATTTCCATGAAAAAGATTTTGGGCCGAAAATGGGTGATCACTGTACATTTCTCTTCTGTTTCCTATTTATATTTCTATTTTACCTCCATCAATGTAGCATTATGGACAGGGAAAGACCTAATCTAAGATCTGCACAAAAATATTTAGCCTTCAAATTCATACCTTCATCGTAGCATGCATGGACTCGACTCATATGAATGGGATTTCCATGAAAAAGATTGTGGGCCGAAAATGGGTGATCACTGTACATTTCTCTTCTGTTTCCTATTTATATTTCTATTTTACCTCCTCAATTTAGCATTATGGACAGGGAAAGACCTAATCTAAGATCTGCACAAAAATATTTTGCCTTCAAATTCATACCGTCATCGTAGCATGCATGGACTCGACTCATATGAATGGGATTTCCATGAAAAAGATTGTGGGCCGAAAATGGGTGATCATTGTACATTTCTCTTCTTTTTCCTATTTATATTTATATTTTACCTCCTCAATTTAGCATTATGGAAAGGGAACGACCTAATCTAAGATCTGCACAAAAATATTTAGCCTTCAAATTCATACCGTCATCGTAGCATGCAAGGACTCGACTCTTTTGACTGGGATTTCCATGAAAAACATTGTGGGCCGAAAATGGGTGATCACTGTACATTTCTCTTCTGTTTCCTATTTATATTTATATTTTACCTCCTCAATTTAGCATTATGGACGGGGAAAGACCTAATCTAAGATCTGCACAAAAATATTTAGCCTTCAAATTCATACCGTCATCGTAGCATGCATGGACTCCACTCATATGACTGGGATTTCCATGAAAAATATTGTGGGCAGAAAATGGGTGATCACTGTACATTTCTCTTCTGTTTCCTATTTATATTTCTATTTTACCTCCTCAATTTAGCATTATGGACAGGGAAAGACCTAATCTAAGATCTGCTCAAAAATATTTAGCCTTCAAATTCATACCGTCATCGTAGCATGCATGGACTCGACTCATATGAATGGGATTTTCATGAAAAAGATTGTGGGCCGAAAATGGGTGATCACTGTACATTTCTCTTCTGTTTCCTTTTTATATTTATATTTTACCTCCTCAATTTAGCATTATGGACAGTGAAAGACCTAATCTAAGATCTTCACAAAAATATTTAGCCTTCAAATTCATACCGTCATCGTAGCATGCATGGACTCGACTCATATGAATGGGATTTCCATGAAAAAGATTCTGGGCCGAAAATGGGTGATCACTGTACATTTCTCTTCTGTTTCCGATTTCTATTTCTATTTTACCTCCTCAATTTAGCATTTTGGATAGGGAAAGACCTAATCTAAGATCGTCACAAAAATATTTAGCCTTCAAATTCATACCGGCATCGTAGCATGCATGGACTCGACTCATATGCCTGGGATTTCCATGAAAAATATTGTGGGCAGAAAATGGGTGATCACTGTACATTTCTCTTCTGTTTCCTATTTGTATTTCTATTTTGCCTCCTCAATTTAGCATTATGGACAGGGAAAGAACTAATCTAAGATCTGCAAAAAATTATTTAGCCTTCAAATTCATACTGTCATCGTAGCATGCATGGACTCGACTCATATGACTGGGATTTCCATGAAAAAGATTGTAGGCCGAAAATGTATGATCACTGTACATTTCTCTTCTGTTTCTTATTTATATTTATATTTTACCTCATCAATTTAGCATTATGGACAGGGAAAGACCTAATCTAAGATCTGCACAAAAATATTTAGCCTTCAAATTCATACCGTCATCGTAGCATTCATGGAATCGACTCATATGTATGGGATTTCCAAGAAAAAGATTGTGGGCCGAAAATTGGTGATCACTGTACATTTCTCTTCTGTTTCCTATTTATATTTGTATTTTACCTCCTCAATTTAGCATTATGGACAGGGAAAGACCTAATCTAAGATCTGCACAAAAATATTTAGCCTTCAAATTCATACCGTCATCGTAGCATGCATGGACTCGACTCATATGAATGGGATTTCCATGAAAAAGATTCTGGGCCGAAAATGTTTGATCACTGTACATTTCTCTTCTGTTTCCTATTTATATTTCTATTTTACCTCAACAATTTAGCATTATGGACAGGGAAAGACCTAATCTAAGATCTGCACAAAAATATTTAGCCTTCAAATTCATACCGTCATCGTAGCATGCATGGACTCGACTCATATGAATGGGATTTCCATGAAAAAGATTGTGGGCCGAAAAAGGGTGATCACTGTACATTTCTCTTCTGTTTCCTATTTCTATTTCTATTTTACCTCCTCAATTTAGCATTTTGGACAGGGAAAGACCTAATGTAAGATCTGCACAAAAATATTTAGCCTTCAAATTCATACCGTCATCGTAGCATGCATGGACTCGACTCATATGACTGGGATTTCCATGAAAAATATTGTGGGCAGAAAATGGGTGATCACTGTACATTTCTCTTCTGTTTCCTATTTATATTTCTATTTTACCTCCTCAATTTAGTATTATGGACAGGGAAAGACCTAATCTAAGATCTGCTCAAAAATATTTAGCCTTCAAATTCATACCGTCATCGTAGCATGCATGGACTCGACTCATATGAATGGGATTTCCATGAAAAAGATTGTGGGCCGAAAATGGGTGATCACTGTACATTTCTCTTCTGTTTCCTATTTATATTTCTATTTTACCTCCTCAATTTAGCATTATGGACAGTGAAAGACCTAATCTAAGATCTGCACAAAAATATTTAGCCTTCAAATTCATACCGTCATCGTAGCATGCATGGACTCGACTCATATGAATGGGATTTCCATGAAAAAGATTGTGGGCCGAAAATGGGTGATCACTGTACATTTCTCTTCTGTTTCCTATTTATATTTCTATTTTACCTCCTCAATTTAGCATTATGGACAGTGAAAGACCTAATCTAAGATCTGCACAAAAATATTTAGCCTTCAAATTCATACCGTCATCGTAGCATGCATGGACTCGACTCATATGAATGGGATTTCCATGAAAAAGATTGTTGGCCGAAAATGTTTGATCACTGTACATTTCTCTTCTGTTTCCTATTTATATTTATATTTTACCTCCTCAATTTAGCATTATGGACATGGAAAGACCTAATCTAAGATCTGCACAATAATATTTAGCCTTCAAATTCATACCGTCATCGTAGCATGCATGGACTCGACTCATATGACTGGGATTTCCATGTAAAATATTGTGGGCAGAAAATGAGTGATCACTGTATATTTCTCTTCTGTTTCCTATTTATATTTCTATTTTACCTCCTCAATTTAGCATTATGGACAGGTAAAGACCTAATCTAAGATCTGCAAAAAATTATTTAGCCTTCAAATTCATACTGTCATCTTAGCATGCATGGACTAAACTCATATGACTGGGATTTCCATGAAAAAGATTGTGGGCCGAAAATGGATGATCACTGTACATTTCTCTTCTGTTTCTTATTTATATTTATATTTTACCTCCTCAATTTAGCATTATGATAAGGGAAAGACATAATCTAAGATCTGCACAAAAATATTTAGCCTTCAAATTCATACCGTCATCGTAGCATGGATGGAATCGACTCATATGAATGGGATTTCCATGAAAAAGATTGTGGGCCGAAAATTGGTGATCACTGTACATTTCTCTTCTGTTTCCTATTTATATTTATATTTTACCGCCTCAATTTAGCATTATGGACAGGGAAAGACCTAATCTAAGATCTGCTCAAAAATATTTAGCCTTCAAATTCATACCGTCATCGTAGCATGCATGGAATCGACTCATATGAATGGGATTTCCATGAAAAAGATTCTGGGCCGAAAATGTTTGATCACTGTACATTTCTCTTCTGTTTCCTATTTATATTTCTATTTTACTTCCTCAATTTAGCATTATGGACAGGGAAAGAACTTATCAAAATCTGCACAAAAATATTTAGCCTTCAAATTCATACCGTCATCGTAGCATGCATGGACTCGACTCATATGAATGGGATTTCCATGAAAAAGTTTGTGGGCCGAAAATGGGTGATCACTGTACATTTCTCTTCTGTTTCCTATTTATATTTCTATTTTACCTCCTCAATTTAGCATTATGGACAGGGAAAGACCTAATCTAAGATCTGCACAAAATTATTTAGCCTTCAAATTCATACAGTCATCGTAGCATGCATGGACTCGACTCATATGACTGGGATTTCCATGAAAAAGATTTTGGGCCGAAAATGGGTGATCACTGTACATTTCTCTTCTGTTTCCTATTTATATTTATATTTTACCTCCTCAATTTAGCATTATGGACAGGGAAAGACCTAATCTAAGATCTGCACAAAAATATTTAGCCTTCAAATTAATACCGTCATCGTAGCATGCATGGACTCGACTCATATGAATGGGATTTCCATGAAAAAGATTGTGGGCCGAAAAATGGTGATCACTGTACATTTCTCTTCTGTTTCCTATTTCTATTTCTATTTTACCTCCTCAATTTAGCATTTTGGACAGAGAAAGACCTAATGTAAGATCTGCACAAAAATGTTTAGCCTTCAAATTCATGCCGTCATCGTAGCATGCATGGACTCGACTCATATGAATGGGATTTCCATGAAAAATATTGTGGGCAGAAAATGGGTGATCACTGTACATTTCTCTTCTGATTGCTATTTATATTTCTATTTTACCTCCTCAATTTAGCATTATGGACAGGGAAAGACCTAATCTAAGATCTGCTCAAAAATATTTAGCCTTCAAATTCATACCGTCATCGTAGCATGCATGGACTCGACTCATATGAATGGGATTTCCATGAAAAAGATTGTGGGCCGAAAATGGGTGATCACTGTACATTTCTCTTCTGTTTCCTATTTATATTGCTATTTTACCTCCTCAATTTAGCATTATGGACAGTGAAAGACCTAATCTAAGATCTGCACAAAAATATTTAGCCTTCAAATTCATACCGTCATCGTAGCATGCATGGACTCGACTCATATGAATGGGATTTCCATGAAAAAGATTGTGGGCCGAAAATGGGTGATCACTGTACATTTCTCTGCTGGTTTCTATTTATATTTCTATTTTACCTCCTCAATTTAGCATTATGGTAAGCGAAAGACCTAATCTAAGATCTGCACAAAAATATTTAGCCTTCAAATTCATACCGTCATCGTAGCATGCATGGACTCGACTCATATGAATGGGATTTCCATGAAAAAGATTGTTGGCCGAAAATGTTTGATCACTGTACATTTCTCTTCTGTTTCCTATTTATATTTCTATTTTACCTCCTCAATTTAGCATTATGGACAGGGAAAGACCTAATCTAAGATCTGCACAATAATATTTATTCTTCAAATTCATACCGTCATCGTAGCATGCATGGACTCGACTCATATGACTGGGATTTCCATGTAAAATATTGTGGGCAGAAAATGAGTGATCACTGTACATTACTCTTCTGTTTCCTATTTATATTTATATTTTACCTCCTCAACTTAGCATTATGGACAGGGAAAGACCTAATCTAAGATCTGCACAAAATTATTTAGCCTTCAAATTCATACTGTCATCGTAGCATGCATGGACTCGACTCATATGACTGGGATTTCCATGAAAAAGATTTTGGGCCGAAAATGGATGATCACTGTACATTTCTCTTCTGTTTCCTATTTATATTTCTATTTTACCTCCATCAATTTAGCATTATGGACAGGGAAAGACCTAATCTAAGATCTGCACAAAAATATTTAGCCTTCAAATTCATACCGTCATCGTAGCATGCATGGACTCGACTCATATGAATGGGATTTCCATGAAAAAGATTGTGGGCCGAAAAAGAGTGATCACTGTACATTTCTCTTCTGTTTCCTATTTCTATTTCTATTTTACCTCCTCAATTTAGCATTTTGGACAGGGAAAGACCTAATCTAAGATCTGCACAAAAATATTTAGCCTTCAAATTCATGCCTTCATCGTAGCATGCATGGACTCGACTCATATGACTGGGATTTCCATGAAAAATATTGTGGGCAGAAAATGGGTGATCACTGTACATTTCTCTTCTGTTTCCTATTTATATTTCTATTTTACCTCCTCAATTTAGCATTATGGACAGGGAAAGACCTAATCTAAGATCTGCTCAAAAATATTTAGCCTTCAAATTCATACCGTCATCGTAGCATGCATGGACTCGACTCATATGAATGGGATTTCCATGAAAAAGATTGTGGGCCGAAAATGGTTGATCACTGTACATTTCTCATCTGTTTCCTAATTATATTTCTATTTTACCGCCTCAATTTAGCATTATGGACAGTGAAAGACCTAATCTAAGATCTGCACAAAAATATTTAGCCTTCAAATTCATACCGTCATCGTAGCATGCATGGACTCGACTCATATGACTGGGATATCCATGAAAAAGATTGTGGGCCGAAAATGGGTGATCACTGTACATTTCTCTTCTATTTCCTATTTATATTTATATTTTACCTCCTCAATTTAGCATTATGGACAGGGAAAGACCTAATCTAAGATCTGCACAAAAATATTTAGCCTTCAAATTCATACCGTCATCGTAGCATGCATGGAATCGACTCATATGAATGGGATTTCCATGAAAAAATTGTGGGCCGAAAATTGGTGATCACTGTACATTTCTCTTCTGTTTCCTATTTATATTTCTATTTTACCTCCTCAATTTAGCATTATGGACAGGGAAAGACCTAATCTAAGATCTGCACAAAAATATTTAGCCTTCAAATTCATACCGTCATCGTAGCATGCATGGACTCGACTCATATGAATGGGATTTCCATGAAAAAGATTGTGGGCCGAAAATGTTTGATCACTGTACATTTCTCTTCTGTTTCCTATTTATATTTCTATTTTACCTCCTCAATTTAGCATTATGGACAGGGAAAGAACTTATCAAAATCTGCACAAAAATATTTAGCCTTCAAATTCATACCGTCATCGTAGCATGCATGGACTCGACTCATATGAATGGGATTTCCATGAAAAAGTTTGTGGGCCGAAAATGGGTGATCACTGTACATTTCTCTTCTGTTTCCTGTTTATATTTCTATTTTACCTCCTCAATTTAGCATTATGGACAGGGAAGACCTAATCTAAGATCTGCACAAAATTATTTAGCCTTCAAATTCATACAGTCATCGTAGCATGCATGGACTCGACTCATATGACTGGGATTTCCATGAAAAAGATTTTGGGCCGAAAATGGGTGATCACTGTACATTTCTCTTCTGTTTCCTATTTATATTTCTATTTTACCTCCTCAATTTAGCATTATGTACAGGGAAAGACCTAATATAAGATCTGCACAAAAATATTTAGCCTTCAATTTCATACCGTCATCGTAGCATGCATGGACTCGACTCATATGACTGGGATTTCCATGAAAAATATTGTGGGCAGAAAATGGGTGATCACTGTACATTTCTCTTCTGTTTCCTATTTATATTTATATTTTACCTCCTCAATTTAGCATTATGGACAGGGAAAGACCTAATCTAAGATCTGCTCAAAAATATTTAGCCTTCAAATTCATACCGTCATCGTAACATGCATGGACTCGACTCATATGAATGGGATTTCCATGAAAAAGATTGTGGGCCGAAAATGGGTGATCACTGTACATTTCTCTTCTGTTTCCTATTTATATTGCTATTTTACCTCCTCAATTTAGCATTATGGACAGTGAAAGACCTAATCTAAGATCTGCACAAAAATATTTAGCCTTCAAATTCATACCGTCATCGTAGCATGCATGGACTCGACTCATATGAATGGGATTTCCATGAAAAAGATTGTGGGCCGAAAATGGTTGATCACTGTACATTTCTCTGCTGGTTTCTATTTATATTTCTATTTTACCTCCTCAATTTAGCATTATGGTAAGGGAAAGACCTAATCTAAGATCTGCACAAAAATATTTAGCCTTCAAATTCATACCGTGATCGTAGCATGCATGGACTCGACTCATATGAATGGTATTTCCATGAAAAATATTGTGGCCCGAAAATGGGTGATCACTGTACATTTCTCTTCTGTTTCCTATTTATATTTATATTTTACCTCCTCAATTTAGCATTATGTACAGGGAAAGACCTAATCTAAGATCTGCACAAAAGTATTTAGCCTTCAAATTCATACCGTCATCGTAGCATGCATGGACTCGACTCATACGACTGGGATTTTCATGAAAAAGATTTTGGGCCGAAAATGGTTGATCACTGTACATTTCTCTTCTGTTTTCTATTTATATTTCTATTTTACCTCATCAATTTAGCATTATGGACAGGGAAAGACCTAATCTAAGATCTGCACAAAAATATTTAGCCTTCAAATTCAAACCGTCATCGTAGCATGCATGGAATCGACACATATGAATGGGATTTACATGAAAAAGATTGTGGGCCGAAAATTGGTGATCACTGTACATTTCTCTTCTGTTTCCTATTTATATTTATATTTTACCTCATCAATTTAGCATTATGGACAGGGAAGGACCTAATCTAAGATCTGCACAAAAATATTTAGCCTTCAAATTCAAACCGTCATCGTAGCATGCATGGAATCGACACATATGAATGGGATTTACATGAAAAAGATTGTGGGCCGAAAATTATTGATCACTGTACATTTCTCTTCTGTTTCCTATTTATATTTCTATTTTACCTCCTCAATTTAGCATTATGGACAGGGAAAGACCTAATCTAAGATCTGCACAAAAATATTTAGCCTTCAAATTCATACCGTCATCGTAGCATGCATGGACTCGACTCATATGAATGGGATTTCCATGTAAAATATTGTTGGCAGAAAATGAGTGATCACTGTACATTACTCTTCTGTTTCCTATTTCTATTTCTATTTTACCTCCTCAATTTAGCATTATGGACAGGGAAAGACCTAATCTAAGATCTGCACAAAATTATTTAGCCTTCAAATTCATACTGTCATCGTAGCATGCATGGACTCGACTCATATGACAGGGATTTCCATGAAAAACATTTTGGGCCGAAAATGGTTGAACACTGTACATTTCTCTTGTTTCCTATTTATATTTCTATTTTACCTCATCAATTTAGCATTATGGACAGGGAAAGACCTAATCTAAGATCTGCACAAAAATATTTAGCCTTCAATTTCATACCGTCATCGTAGCATGCATGGACTCGACTCATATGACTGGGATTTCCATGAAAAATATTGTGGGCAGAAAATGGGTGATCACTGTACATTTCTCTTCTGTTTCCTATTTATATTTATATTTTACCTCCTCAATTTAGCATTATGGACAGGGAAAGACCTAATCTAAGATCTGCTCAAAAATATTTAGCCTTCAAATTCATACCGTCATCGTAACAGGCATGGACTCGACTCATATGAATGGGATTTCCATGAAAAAGATTGTGGGCCGAAAATGGGTGATCACTGTACATTTCTCTTCTGTTTCCTATTTATATTGCTATTTTACCTCCTCAATTTAGCATTATGGACAGTGAAAGACCTAATCTAAGATCTGCACAAAAATATTTAGCCTTCAAATTCATACCGTCATCGTAGCATGCATGGACTCGACTCATATGAATGGGATTTCCATGAAAAAGATTGTGGGCCGAAAATGGTTGATCACTGTACATTTCTCTGCTGGTTTCTATTTATATTTCTATTTTACCTCCTCAATTTAGCATTATGGTAAGGGAAAGACCTAATCTAAGATCTGCACAAAAATATTTAGCCTTCAAATTCATACCGTGATCGTAGCATGCATGGACTCGACTCATATGAATGGTATTTCCATGAAAAAGATTGTGGGCCGAAAATGGTTGATCACTGTACATTTCTCTTCTGTTTCCTATTTATATTTCTATTTTACCTCATCAATTTAGCATTATGGACAGGGAAAGACCTAATCTAAGATCTGCACAAAAATATTTAGCCTTCAAATTCAAACCGTCATCGTAGCATGCATGGAATCGACACATATGAATGGGATTTACATGAAAAAGATTGTGGGCCGAAAATTGGTGATCACTGTACATTTCTCTTCTGTTTCCTATTTATATTTATATTTTACCTCATCAATTTAGCATTATGGACAGGGAAGGACCTAATCTAAGATCTGCACAAAAATATTTAGCCTTCAAATTCAAACCGTCATCGTAGCATGCATGGAATCGACACATATGAATGGGATTTACATGAAAAAGATTGTGGGCCGAAAATTATTGATCACTGTACATTTCTCTTCTGTTTCCTATTTATATTTATATTTTACCTCCTCAATTTAGCATTATGGACAGGGAAAGACCTAATCTAAGATCTGCACAAAAATATTTAGCCTTCAAATTCATACCGTCATCGTAGCATGCATGGACTCGACTCATATGAATGGGATTTCCATGTAAAATATTGTTGGCAGAAAATGAGTGATCACTGTACATTACTCTTCTGTTTCCTATTTCTATTTCTATTTTACCTCCTCAATTTAGCATTATGGACAGGGAAAGACCTAATCTAAGATCTGCACAAAATTATTTAGCCTTCAAATTCATACTGTCATCGTAGCATGCATGGACTCGACTCATATGACTGGGATTTCCATGAAAAACATTTTGGGCCGAAAATGGTTGAACACTGTACATTTCTCTTGTTTCCTATTTATATTTCTATTTTACCTCATCAATTTAGCATTATGGACAGGGAAAGACCTAATCTAAGATCTGCACAAAAATATTTAGCCTTCAAATTCAAACCGTCATCGTAGCATGCATGGAATCGACACATATGAATGGGATTTACATGAAAAAGATTGTGGGCCGAAAATTGTTGATCACTGTACATTTCTCTTCTGTTTCCTATTTATATTTCTATTTTACCTCCTCAATTTAGCATTATGGACAGGGAAAGACATAATCGAAGATCTGCACAAAAATATTTAGCCTTCAAATTCATACCGTCATCGTAGCATGCATGGACTCGACTCGTATGAATGGGATTTCCATGTAAAATATTGTGGGCAGAAAATGAGTGATCACTGTACATTACTCTTCTGTTTCCTATTTCTATTTCTATTTTACCTCCTCAATTTAGCATTATGGACAGGGTAAGACCTAATCTAAGATCTGCACAAAATTATTTAGCCTTCAAATTCATACTGTCATCGTAGCATGCATGGACTCGACTCATATGACTGGGATTTCCATGTAAAATATTGTGGGCAGAAAATGAGTGATCACTGTACATTTCTCTTCTGTTTCCTATTTCTATTTCTATTTTACCTCCTCAATTTAGCATTATGGACAGGGAAAGACCTAATCTAAGATCTGCACAAAATTATTTAGCCTTCAAATTCATACTGTCATCGTAGCATGCATGGACTCGACTCATATGACTGGGATTTCCATGAAAAAGATTTTGGGCCGAAAATGGTTGAACACTGTACATTTCTCTTGTTTCCTATTTATATTTATATTTTACCTCATCAATTTAGCATTATGGACAGGGAAAGACCTAATCTAAGATCTGCACAAAAATATTTAGCCTTCAAATTCAAACCGTCATCGTAGCATGCATGGAATCGACACATATGAATGGGATTTACATGAAAAAGATTGTGGG
This sequence comes from Acanthosepion lycidas, assembly GCA_963932145.1. Lineage (NCBI taxonomy): Eukaryota > Metazoa > Mollusca > Cephalopoda > Sepiida > Sepiidae > Acanthosepion > Acanthosepion lycidas. Next base: position 80,692,545 of record OZ010607.1, on the reverse strand, counting down.
CCGAAAATTGTTGATCACTGTACATTTCTCTTCTGTTTCTGATTTATATTTCTATTTTACCTCCTCAATTTAGCATTATGGACAGGGAAAGACATAATCTACGATCTGCACAAAAATATTTAGCCTTCAAATTCATACCGTCATCGTAGCATGCATGGACTCGTCTCATATGAATGGGATTTCCATGAAAAAGATTGTGGGCCGAAAAAGGGTGATCACTGTACATTTCTCTTCTGTTTCCTATTTCTATTTCTATTTTACCTCCTAAATTTAGCATTTTGGACAGGGAAAGACCTAATGTAAGATCTGCACAAAAATATTTAGCCTTCAAATTCATACCGTCATCGTAGCATGCATGGACTCGACTCATATGACTGGGATTTCCATGAAAATTATTGTGGGCAGAAAATGGGTGATCACTGTACATTTCTCTTCTGTTTCCTATTTATATTTATATTTTACCTCCTCAATTTAGCATTATGGACAGGGAAAGACCTAATCTAAGATCTGCTCAAAAATATTTAGCCTTCAAATTCATACCGTCATCGTAGCATGCATGGACTCGACTCAAATGAATGGGATTTCCATGAAATGATTGTGGGCCGAAAATGGGTGATCACTGTACATTTCTCTTCTGTTTCCTATTTATATTTATATTTTACCTCCTCAATTTAGCATTATGTACAGGGAAAGACCTAATCTAAGATCTGCACAAAAATATTTAGCCTTCAAATTCATACCGTCATCGTAGCATGCATGGACTCGACTCATATGAATGGGATTTCCATGAAAAAGATTGTGGGCCGAAAAATGGTGATCACTGTACATTTCTCTTCTGTTTCCTATTTCTATTTCTATTTTACCTCCTCAATTTAGCATTTTGGACAGGGAAAGACCTAATGTAAGATCTGCACAAAAATATTTAGCCTTCAAATTCATGCCGTCATCGTAGCATGCATGGACTCGACTCATATGACTGGGATTTCCATGAAAAATATTGAGGGCAGAAAATGGGTGATCACTGTACATTTCTCTTCTGTTTCCTATTTATATTTCTATTTTACCTCCTCAATTTAGCATTATGGACAGGGAAAGACATAATCTAAGATCTGCTCAAAAATATTTAGCCTTCAAATTCATTCCGTCATCGTAGCATGCATGGACTCGACTCATATGAATGGGATTTCCATGAAAAAGATTGTGGGCCGAAAATGGGTGATCACTATCCATTTCTCTTCTGTTTCCTATTTATATAGCTACTTTACCTCCTCAATTTAGCATTATGGACAGTGAAAGACCTAATCTAAGATCTGCACAAAAATATTTAGCCTTCAAATTCATACCGTCATCGTAGCATGCATGGACTCGACTCATATGAATGGGATTTCCATGAAAAAGATTGTGGGCCGAAAATGGTTGATCACTGTACATTTCTCTGCTGGTTTCTATTTATATTTCTATTTTACCTCCTCAATTTAGCATTATGGTAAGGGAAAGACCTAATCTAAGATCTGCACAAAAATATTTAGCCTTCAAATTCATACCGTGATCGTAGCATGCATGGACTCGACTCATATGACTGGGATTTCCATGAAAAAGATTTTGGGCCGAAAATGGGTGATCACTGTACATTTCTCTTCTGTTTCCTATTTATATTTATATTTTACCTCCTCAATTTAGCATTATGGACAGGGAAAGACCTAATCTAAGATCTGCACAAAAATATTTAGCCTTCAAATTCATACCGTCATCGTAGCATGCATGGACTCGACTCATATGACTGGGATTTCCATGAAAAAGATTTTGGGCCGAAAATGGTTGATCACTGTACATTTCTCTTCTGTTTCCTATTTATATTTATATTTTACCTCATCAATTTAGCATTATGGACAGGGAAAGTCCTAATCTAAGATCTGCACAAAAATATTTAGCCTTCAAATTCAAACCGCCATCGTAGCATGCATGGACTCGACTCATATGACTGGGATTTCCATGTAAAATATTGTGGGCAGAAAATGATTGATCACTGGACATTACTCTTCTGTTTCCTATTTCTATTTCTATTTTACCTCCTCAATTTAGCATTATGGACAGGGAAAGACCTAATCTAAGATCTGCACAAAATTATTTAGCCTTCAAATTCATATTGTCATCGTAGCATGCATTGACTCCACTCATATGACTGGGATTTCCATGAAAAAGATTTTGGGCCGAAAATGGTTGATCACTGTACATTTCTCTTCTGTTTCCTATTTATATTTATATTTTACCTCATCAATTTAGCATTATGGACAGGGAAGGACCTAATCTAAGATCTGCACAAAAATATTTAGCCTTCAAATTCAAACCGTCATCGTAGCATGCATGGAATCGACACATATGAATGGGATTTACATGAAAAAGATTGTGGGCTTAAAATTATTGATCACTGTACATTTCTCTTCTGTTTCCTATTTATATTTATATTTTACCTCCTCAATTTAGCATTATGGACAGGGAAAGACCTAATCTAAGATCTGCACAAAAATATTTAGCCTTCAAATTCATACCGTCATCGTAGCATGCATGGACTCGACTCATATGACTGGGATTTCCATGTAAAATATTGTGGGCAGAAAATGAGTGATCACTGTACATTACTCTTCTGTTTCCTATTTCTATTTCTATTTTACCTCCTCAATTTAGCATTATGGACAGGGAAAGACCTAATCTAAGATCTGCACAAAATTATTTAGCCTTCAAATTCATACTGTCATCGTAGCATGCATGGACTCGACTCATATGACTGGGATTTCCATGAAAAACATTTTGGGCCGAAAATGGTTGAACACTGTACATTTCTCTTGTTTCCTATTTATATTTATATTTTACCTCATCAATTTAGCATTATGGACAGGGAAAGACCTAATCTAAGATCTGCACAAAAATATTTAGCCTTCAAATTCAAACCGTCATCGTAGCATGCATGGAATCGACACATATGAATGGGATTTACATGAAAAAGATTGTGGGCCGAAAATTGTTGATCACTGTACATTTCTCTTCTGTTTCCTATTTATATTTCTATTTTACCTCCTCAATTTAGCATTATGGACAGGGAAAGACATAATCGAAGATCTGCACAAAAATATTTAGCCTTCAAATTCATACCGTCATCGTAGCATGCATGGACTCGTCTCATATGAATGGGATTTCCATGTAAAATATTGTGGGCAGAAAATGAGTGATCACTGTACATTACTCTTCTGTTTCCTATTTCTATTTCTATTTTACCTCCTCAATTTAGCATTATGGACAGGGAAAGACCTAATCTAAGATCTGCACAAAATTATTTAGCCTTCAAATTCATACTGTCATCGTAGCATGCATGGACTCGACTCATATGACTGGGATTTCCATGTAAAATATTGTGGGCAGAAAATGAGTGATCACTGGACATTTCTCTTCTGTTTCCTATTTCTATTTCTATTTTACCTCCTCAATTTAGCATTATGGACAGGGAAAGACCTAATCTAAGATCTGCACAAAATTATTTAGCCTTCAAATTCGTACTGTCATCGTAGCATGCATGGACTCGACTCATATGACTGGGATTTCCATGAAAAAGATTTTGGGCCGAAAATGGTTGATCACTGTACATTTCTCTTCTGTTTCCTATTTATATTTATATTTTACCTCATCAATTTAGCATTATGGACAGGGAAGGACCTAATCTAAGATCTGCATAAAAATATTTAGCCTTCAAATTCAAACCGTCATCGTAGCATGCATGGAATCGACACATATGAATGGGATTTACATGAAAAAGATTGTGGGCCGAAAATTATTGATCACTGTACATTTCTCTTCTGTTTCCTATTTATATTTCCATTTTACCTCCTCAATTTAGCATTATGGACAGGGAAAGAACTAATCTAAGATCTGCACAAAAATATTTAGCCTTCAAATTCATACCGTCATCGTAGCATGCATGGACTCGACTCATATGACTGGGATTTCCATGTAAAATATTGTGGGCAGAAAATGAGTGATCACTGTACATTACTCTTCTGTTTCCTATTTCTATTTCTATTTTACCTCCTCAATTTAGCATTATGGACAGGGAAAGACCGAATCTAAGATATGCACAAAAATATTTAGCCTTCAAATTCATACTGTCATCGTAGCATGCATGGACTCGACTCATATGACTGGGATTTCCATGAAAAAGATTTTGGGCCGAAAAAGGGTGATCACTGTACATTTCTCTTCTGTTTCCTATTTCTATTTCTATTTTACCTCCTCAATTTAGCATTTTGGACAGGGAAAGACCTAATGTAAGATCTGCACAAAAATATTTAGCCTTCAAATTCATACCGTCATCGTAGCATGCATGGACTCGACTCATATGACTGGGATTTCCATGAAAAATATTGTGGGCAGAAAATGGGTGATCACTGTACATTTCTCTTCTGTTTCCTATTTATATTTATATTTTACCTCCTCAATTTAGCATTATGGACAGGGAAAGACCTAATCTAAGATCTGCTCAAAAATATTTAGCCTTCAAATTCATACCGTCATCGTAGCATGCATGGACTCGACTCATATGAATGGGATTTCCATGAAAAAGATTGTGGGCCGAAAATGGGTGATCACTGTACATTTCTCTTCTGTTTCCTATTTATATTTATATTTTACCTCCTCAATTTAGCATTATGGACACTGAAAGACCTAATCTAAGATCTGCACAAAAATATTTAGCCTTCAAATTCATACCGTCATCGTAGCATGCATGGACTCGACTCATATCACTGGGATTTCCATGAAAAAGATTGTGGGCCGAAAATGGGTGATCACTGTACATTTCTCTTCTGTTTCCTGTTTATATTTCTATTTTACCTCCTCAATTTAGGATTATGGAAAGGGAAAGACATAATCTAATATCTGCACAAAAATAATTAGCCTTCAAATTCAAACCGTCATCGTAGCATGCATGGACTCGACTCATATGAATGGGATTTCCATGTAAAATATTGTGGGCAGAAAATGGGTGATCACTGTACATTTCTCTTCTGTTTCCTATTTATATTTCTATTTTACCTCCTCAATTTAGCATTATGGAAAGGGAAAGACCTAATGTAAGATCTGCACAAAAATATGTAGCCTTCAAATTCATACCGTCATCGTAGCATGCATGGACTCGACAAAATATGACTGGGATTTCCATGAAAAATATTGTGGGCAGAAAATGGGTGATCACTGTACATTTCTCTTCTGTTTCCTATTTATATTTATATTTTACCTCCTCAATTTAGCATTATGGAAAGGGAAAGACCTAATGTAAGATCTGCACAAAAATATGTAGCCTTCAAATTCATACCGTCATCGTAGCATGCATGGACTCGACAAAATATGACTGGGATTTCCATGAAAAATATTGTGGGCAGAAAATGGGTGATCACTGTACATTTCTCTTCTGTTTCCTATTTATATTTATATTTTACCTCCTCAATTTAGCATTATGGACAGGGAAAGACCTAATCTAAGATCTGCTCAAAAATATTTAGCCTTCAAATTCATACCGTCATCGTAGCATGCATGGACTCGACTCATATGAATGGGATTTCCATGAAAAAGATTGTGGGCCGAAAATAGGTGATCACTGTACATTTCTCTTCTGTTTCCTATTTATATTTATATTTTACCTCCTCAATTTAGCATTATGGACAGTGAAAGACCTAATCTAAGATCTGCACAAAAATAATTAGCCTTCAAATTCATACCGTCATCGTAGCATGCATGGACTCGACTCATATGAATGGGATTTCCATGAAAAAGTTTGTGGGCCGAAAATGGGTGATCACTGTACATTTCTCTGCTGTTTCCTATTTATATTTATATTTTACCTCCTCAATTTAGCATTATGGTAAGGGAAAGACCTAATCTAATATCTGCACAAAAATATTTAGCCTTCAAATTCATACCGTGATCGTGGCATGCATGGACTCGACTCATATGACTGGGATTTCCATGTAAAATATTGTGGGCAGAAAATGGGTGATCACTGTACATTTCTCTTCTGTTTCCTATTTATATTTATATTTTACCTCCTCAATTTAGCATTATGGACAGAGAAAGACCTAATCTAAGATCTGCACAAAAATAATTAACCTTCAAATTCATACCGTCATCGTAGCATGCATGGACTCGACTCATATGAATAGGATTTCCATGAAAAAGATTGTGGGCCGAAAATGGGTGATCACTGTACATTTCTCTTCTGTTTCCTGTTTATATTTCTATTTTACCTCCTCAATTTAGCATTATGGAAAGGGAAAGACCTAATCTAAAATCTGCACAAAAATATTTAGCCTTCAAATTCATACCGTGATCGTAGCATGCATGGACTCGACTCATATGACTGGGATTTCCTTGTAAAATATTGTGGGCAGAAAATGGGTGATCACTGTACATTTCTCTTCTGTTTCCTATTTATATTTATATTTTACCTCCTCAATTTAGCATTATGGACAGGGAAAGATGTAATCTAATATCTGCACAAAAATATTTAGCCTTCTAATTCATACCGTCATCGTAGCATGCATGGACTCGACTCATATGAATGGGATTTCCAAGAAAAAGATTGTGGGCCGAAAATGGGTGATCACTGTACATTTCTCTTCTGTTTCCTATTTATATTTATATTTTACCTCCTCAATTTAGCATTATGGACAGGGAAAGACCTAATCTAAGATCTGCACAAAAATATTTAGCCTTCAAATTCATACCGTCATCGTAGCATGCATGGACTCGACTCATATGAATGGGATTTCCATGAAAAAGATTGTGGGCCAAAAATGGGTGATCACTGTACATTTCTCTTCTGTTTCCTGTTTATATTTCTATTTTACCTCCACAATTTAGCATTATGGAAAGGGAAATACCTAATCTAATATCTGCACTAAAATATTTAGCCTTCAAATTCATACCGTGATCGTAGCATGCATGGACTCGACTCATATGACTGGGATTTCCATGTAAAATATTGTGGGCAGAAAAATGGGTGATCACTGTACATTTCTCTTCTGTTTCCTATTTATATTTATATTTTAACTCCTCAATTTAGCATTATGGACAGGGAAAGACCTAATCTAAGATCTGCACAAAAATATTTAGCCTTCAAATTCATACCGTCATCGTAGCATGCATGGACTCGACTCATATGACTGGGATTTCCATGAAAAAGATTGTGGGCATAAAATGGGTGATCACTGTACATTTCTCTTCTGTTTCCTATTTATATTTATATTTTACCTCCTCAATTTAGCATTATGGACAGGGAAAGACCTAATCTAAGATCTGCAAAAAAATATTTTGCCTTCAAATTCATACCGTGAGCGTAGCATGCATGGACGCGACACATATGACTGGGATTTCCATGAAAAAGATTGTGGGCGGAAAATGGGTGATCACTGGACATTTCTCTTCTGTTTTCTATTTATATTTCTATTTTACCTCCTCAATTTAGCATTATGGGGAGGGAAAGACCTAATCTAAAATCTGCACAAAAATATTTTGCCTTCAAATTCATACAGTGATCGTAGCATGCATGCACTCGACTCTTATGACTGGGATTTCCATGAAACAGATTGTGGGCCGAAAATATGTGATCACTGTACATTTCTCTTCTGTTTCCTATTTATATTTCTAATTTACCTCCTCAATTTAGCATTATGGACAGAGAAAGACCAAATCTAATATCTGCACAAAAATATTTAGCCTTCAAATTCATACCGTGATCGTAGCAGGCATGGACTCGACTCATATGACTGGGATTTCCATGAAAAACTTTGTGGGCAGAAAATCGGTGATCACTGTACATTTCTCTCCTGTTTCCTATTTATATTTATATTTTACCTCCTCAATTTAGCATTATGGACAGGGAAAACCTCATCTAAGATCTGCAAAAAAATATTTTGCCTTCAAAATCATACCGTGATCGTAGCATGCATGGAATCAACTTATATGACTGGGATTTCCATGAAAAAGATAGTGGGCAGAAAATGGGTGATCACTGTACATTTCTCTTCTGTTTCCTATTTATATTTCTATTTTACCTCCTCAATTCAGCATTATGGATTGGGAAAGACCTAATCTAAGATCTGCACAAAAATATTTTGCCGTCAAATTCATACCGTGATCGTAGCGTGCATGGACTCGACTCATATGACTGGGATTTCCATGAAAAAGACTGTGGGCCGAAAATGGGTTATCACTGTACATTTCTCATCTGTTTCCTATTTATATTTATATTTTACCTCCTCAATTTAGCATTATGGACAGGGAAAGACATAATCTGAGATCTGCACAAAAATATTTTGCCTTCAAATTCATACCGTGATCGTAGCATGAATGGACTCGACTCATATGACTGGGATTTCCATGAAAAAGATTGTGGGCAGAAAATGGGTGATCACTGTACATTTCTCTTCTGTTTCCTTTTTATATTTCTATTTTACCTCCTCAATTTAGCATTATGGACAGTGAAAGGCCTCATCTAAGATCTGCAAAAAAATATTTTGCCTTCAAAATAATACCGTGATCGTAGCATGCATGGACTCGACTCATATGACTGGGATTTCCATGAAAAACATTGTGGGCAGAAAATCGGTGATCACTGTACATTTCTCTTCTGTTTCCTATTTATATTTATATTTTACCTCCTCAATTTAGCATTATGGACAGGGAAAGACCTCATCTAAGATCTGCAAAAAAATATTTTGCCTTCAAAATCATACCGTGATCTTAGCATGCATGGAATCAACTCATATGACTGGGATTTCCATGAAAAAGATAGTGGGCAGAAAATGGGTGATCACTGTACATTTCTCTTCTGTTTCCTATTTATATTTATATTTTACCTCCTCAATTTAGAATTATGGACAGGGAAAGACCTAATCTAAGATCTGCACAAAAATATTTTGCCTTCAAATTCATACCGTCATCGTAGCATGCATGGACTCGACTCATATGAATGGGATTTCCATGAAAAAGATTGTGGGCCGAAAATGGGTGATCACTGTACATTTCTCTTCTGTTTCCTATTTATATTTGTATTTTACCTCCGCAATTTAGCATTATGGACAGGGAAAGACCTCATCTAAGATCTGCAAAAAAATATTTTGCCTTCAAAATCATACCGTGATCGTAGCATGCATGGACGCGACACATATGACTGGGATTTCCATGAAAAAGATTGTGGGAGGAAAATGGGTGATCACTGGACATTTCTCTTCTGTTTTCTATTTATATTTCTATGTTACCTCCTCAATTTAGCATTATGGGCAGGGAAAGACCTAATCTAAGATCTGCACAAAAATATTTTGCCTTCAAATTCATACCGTGATCGTAGCATGCATGGACTCGACTCATATGACTGGGATTTCCATGAAAAAGATTGTGGGCCGAAAATGGGTGATCACTGTACATTTCTCTTCTGTTTCCTATTTATATTTATATTTTACCTCCTCAATTAAGCATTATGGACAGGGAAAGACCTAATCTAAGCTCTGCTCAAAAATATTTTGCCTTCAAATTCATACCGTGATCGTAGCATGCATGGACTCGACTCATATGACTGGGATTTCCATGAGAAAGATTGTGGGCCGAAAATGGGTGATCACTGTACATTTTTCTTCTGTTTCCTATTTATATTTCTATTTTGCTTCCTCAATTTAGCACTATGGACAGGGAATGACATAATCTAAGATCTGAATAAAAATATTTTGCCTTCAAATTCATACCGTGATCGTAGCATGCATGGACTCGACTCATATGACTGGGATTTCCATGAAAAAGATTGTGGGCTTAAAATGGGTGATCACTGTACATTTCTCTTCTGTTTCTTATTTATATTTATATTTTGCTTCCTCAATTTAGCATTATGGACAGGGAAAGACCTAATCTAAGATCTGCACAAAAATATTTTGCCTTCAAATTCATACCGTGATCGTAGCATACATGGACTCGACTCATATGACTGGGATTTCCATGAAAAAGATTGTGGGCCGAAAATGGGTGATCACTGTACATTTCTCTTCTGTTTCCTATTTATATTTCTATTTTACCTCCTCAATTTACTATTATGGACAGGGAAAGACCTAATCTAAAATCTGCACAAAAATATTTTTCCTTCTAATTCATACCGTGATCGTAGCATGCATGGACTCGACTCATATGACTGGGATTTCCATGAAAAAGATTGTGGGCCAAAAATAGGTGATCACTGGACATTTCTCTTCTGTTTCCTATTTATATTTCTATTTTACCTCCTCAATTTAGCATTATGGGCAGGGAAAGACCTAATCTAAAATCTGCACAAAAATATTTTGCCTACAAATTCATACCGTGATCGTAGCATGCATGGACTCGACTCATATGACTGGGATTTCCATGAAAAACATTGTGGGCAGAAAATCGGTGATCACTGTATATTTCTATTCTGTTTCCTATTTATATTTATATTTTACCTCCTCAATTTAGCATTATGGACAGGGAAAGACCTCATCTAAGACCTGCAAAAAAATATTTTGCCTTCAAAATCATACCGTGATCGTAGCATGCATGGAATCAAGTCATATGACTGGGATTTCCATGAAAATGATAGTGGGCAGAAAATGGGTGATCACTGTACATTTCTCTTCTGTTTCCTATTTATATTTATATTTTACCTCCTCAATTTAGCATTATGGACAGGGAAAGACCTAATCTAAGATCTGCACAAAAATATTTTGCCTTCAAATTCATACCGTCATCGTAGCGTGCATGGACTCGACTCATATGACTGGGATTTCCATGAAAAAGACTGTGGGCCGAAAATGGGTGATCACTGTACATTTCTCTTCTGTTTCCTATTTATATTTATATTTTACCTCCTCAATTTAGCATTATGGAAAGGAAAAACCTAATCTGAGATCTGCACAAAAATATTTTGCCTTCAAATTTATACCGTGATCGTAGCATGCATGGACTCGACTCATATGACTGGGATTTCCATGAAAAAGATTGTGGGCATAAAATGGGTGATCACTGTACATTTCTCTTCTGTTTCCTATTTATATTTATATTTTACCTCCTCAATGTAGCATTATGGAGAGGGAAAGACCTCATCTAAGATCTGCAAAAAAATATTTTGCCTTCAAATTCATACCGTGATCGTAGCATACATGGACTCGACTCATATGACTGGGATTTCCATGAAAAAGATTGTGGGCCGAAAATGGGTGATCACTGTACATTTCTCTTCTGTTTCCTATTTATATTTCTATTTTACCTCCTCAATTTACTATTATGGACAGGGAAAGACCTAATCTAAGATCTGCACAAAAATATTTTGCCTTCAAATTCATACCGTGATCGTAGCATACATGGACTCGACTCATATGACTGGGATTTCCATGAAAAAGATTGTGGGCATAAAATGGGTGATCACTGTACATTTCTCTTCTGTTTCCTATTTATATTTATATTTTGCTTCCTCAATTTAGCATTATGGACAGGGAAAGACCTAATCTAAGATCTGCACAAAAATATTTTGCCTTCAAATTCATACCGTGATCGTAGCATACATGGACTCGACTCATATGACTGGGATTTCCATGAAAAAGATTGTGGGCCGAAAATGGGTGATCACTGTACATTTCTCTTCTGTTTCCTATTTATATTTCTATTTTACCTCCTCAATTTACTATTATGGACAGGGAAAGACCTAATCTAAAATCTGCACAAAAATATTTTCCTTCTAATTCATACCGTGATCGTAGCATGCATGGACTCGACTCATATGACTGGGATTTCCATGAAAAAGATTGTGGGCCAAAAATAGGTGATCACTGGACATTTCTCTTCTGTTTCCTATTTATATTTCTATTTTACCTCCTCAATTTAGCATTATGGGCAGGGAAAGACCTAATCTAAAATCTGCACAAAAATATTTTGCCTACAAATTCATACCGTGATCGTAGCATGCATGGACTCGACTCATATGACTGGGATTTCCATGAAAAACATTGTGGGCAGAAAATCGGTGATCACTGTATATTTCTATTCTGTTTCCTATTTATATTTATATTTTACCTCCTCAATTTAGCATTATGGACAGGGAAAGACCTCATCTAAGACCTGCAAAAAAATATTTTGCCTTCAAAATCATACCGTGATCGTAGCATGCATGGAATCAAGTCATATGACTGGGATTTCCATGAAAATGATAGTGGGCAGAAAATGGGTGATCACTGTACATTTCTCTTCTGTTTCCTATTTATATTTATATTTTACCTCCTCAATTTAGCATTATGGACAGGGAAAGAACTAATCTAAGATCTGCACAAAAATATTTTGCCTTCAAATTCATACCGTCATCGTAGCGTGCATGGACTCGACTCATATGACTGGGATTTCCATGAAAAAGACTGTGGGCCGAAAATGGGTGATCACTGTACATTTCTCTTCTGTTTCCTATTTATATTTATATTTTACCTCCTCAATTTAGCATTATGGAAAGGAAAAACCTAATCTGAGATCTGCACAAAAATATTTTGCCTTCAAATTTATACCGTGATCGTAGCATGCATGGACTCGACTCATATGACTGGGATTTCCATGAAAAAGATTGTGGGCATAAAATGGGTGATCACTGTACATTTCTCTTCTGTTTCCTATTTATATTTATATTTTACCTCCTCAATGTAGCATTATGGAGAGGGAAAGACCTCATCTAAGATCTGCAAAAAAATATTTTGCCTTCAAAATCATACCGTGATCGTAGCATGCATGGACTCGACTCATATGACTGGGATTTCCATGAAAAAGATTGTGGGCATAAAATGGGTGATCACTGTACATTTCTCTTCTGTTTCCTATTTATATTTATATTTTACCTCCTCAATTTAGCATTATGGACAGGGAAAGACCTAATCTAAGATCTGCACAAAAATATTTAGCCTTCAAATTCATACCTTGATCGTAGCATGAATGGACTCGACTCATATGACTGGGATTTCCATGAAAAAGATTGTGGGCAGAAAATGGGTGATCACTGTACATTTCTCTTCTGTTTCCTATTTATATTTATATTTTACCTCCTCAATTTAGCATTATGGACAGGGAAAGACCTCATCTAAGATCTGCAAAAAAATATTTTGCCTTCCAAATCATACCGTGATCGTAGCATGCATGGACGCGACACATATGACTGGGATTTCCATGAAAAAGATTGTGGGCGGAAAATTGGTGATCACTGGACATTTCTCTTCTGTTTTCTATTTATATTTCTATTTTACCTCCTCAATTTAGCATTATGGGCAGGGAAAGACCTAATCTAAAATCTGCACAAAAATATTTTGCCTTCAAATTCATACAGTGATCGTAGCATGCATGCACTCGACTCTTATGACTGGGATTTCCATGAAACAGATTGTGGGCCGAAAATAGGTGATCACTGTACATTTTTCTTCTGTTTCCTATTTATATTTCTATTTTGCTTCCTCAATTTCGCATTATGGACAGGGAATGACATAATCTAAGATCTGAATAAAAATATTTTGCCTTCAAATTCATACCGTGATCGTAGCATGCATGGATTCGACTCATATGACTGGGATTTCCATGAAAAAGATTGTGGGCCGAAAATGGGTGATCACTGTACATTTCTCTTCTGTTTCCTATTTATATTTATATTTTGCTTCCTCAATTTAGCATTATGGACAGGGAAAGACCTAATCTAAGATCTGCACAAAAATATTTTGCCTTAAAATTCATACCGTGATCGTAGCATACATGGACTCGACTCATATGACTGGGATTTCCATGAAAAAGATTGTGGGCCGAAAATGGGTGATCACTGGACATTTCTCTTCTGTTTTCTATTTATATTTCTATTTTACCTCCTCAATTTAGCATTATGGGCAGGGAAAGACCTAATCTAAAATCTGCACAAAAATATTTTGCCTACAAATTCATACCGTGATCGTAGCATGCATGGACTCGACTCATATGACTGGGATTTCCATGAAAAACATTGTGGGCAGAAAATCGGTGATCACTGTATATTTCTATTCTGTTTCCTATTTATATTTATATTTTACCTCCTCAATTTAGCATTATGGACAGGGAAAGACCTCATCTAAGACCTGCAAAAAAATATTTTGCCTTCAAAATCATACCGTGATCGTAGCATGCATGGAATCAAGTCATATGACTGGGATTTCCATGAAAATGATAGTGGGCAGAAAATGGGTGATCACTGTACATTTCTCTTCTGTTTCCTATTTATATTTATATTTTACCTCCTCAATTTAGCATTATGGACAGGGAAAGAACTAATCTAAGATCTGCACAAAAATATTTTGCCTTCAAATTCATACCGTCATCGTAGCGTGCATGGACTCGACTCATATGACTGGGATTTCCATGAAAAAGACTGTGGGCCGAAAATGGGTGATCACTGTACATTTCTCTTCTGTTTCCTATTTATATTTATATTTTACCTCCTCAATTTAGCATTATGGAAAGGAAAAACCTAATCTGAGATCTGCACAAAAATATTTTGCCTTCAAATTTATACCGTGATCGTAGCATGCATGGACTCGACTCATATGACTGGGATTTCCATGAAAAAGATTGTGGGCATAAAATGGGTGATCACTGTACATTTCTCTTCTGTTTCCTATTTATATTTATATTTTACCTCCTCAATGTAGCATTATGGAGAGGGAAAGACCTCATCTAAGATCTGCAAAAAAATATTTTGCCTTCAAAATCATACCGTGATCGTAGCATGCATGGACTCGACTCATATGACTGGGATTTCCATGAAAAAGATTGTGGGCATAAAATGGGTGATCACTGTACATTTCTCTTCTGTTTCCTATTTATATTTATATTTTACCTCCTCAATTTAGCATTATGGACAGGGAAAGACCTAATCTAAGATCTGCACAAAAATATTTAGCCTTCAAATTCATACCTTGATCGTAGCATGAATGGACTCGACTCATATGACTGGGATTTCCATGAAAAAGATTGTGGGCAGAAAATGGGTGATCACTGTACATTTCTCTTCTGTTTCCTATTTATATTTATATTTTACCTCCTCAATTTAGCATTATGGACAGGGAAAGACCTCATCTAAGATCTGCAAAAAAATATTTTGCCTTCCAAATCATACCGTGATCGTAGCATGCATGGACGCGACACATATGACTGGGATTTCCATGAAAAAGATTGTGGGCGGAAAATTGGTGATCACTGGACATTTCTCTTCTGTTTTCTATTTATATTTCTATTTTACCTCCTCAATTTAGCATTATGGGCAGGGAAAGACCTAATCTAAAATCTGCACAAAAATATTTTGCCTTCAAATTCATACAGTGATCGTAGCATGCATGCACTCGACTCTTATGACTGGGATTTCCATGAAACAGATTGTGGGCCGAAAATAGGTGATCACTGTACATTTTTCTTCTGTTTCCTATTTATATTTCTATTTTGCTTCCTCAATTTCGCATTATGGACAGGGAATGACATAATCTAAGATCTGAATAAAAATATTTTGCCTTCAAATTCATACCGTGATCGTAGCATGCATGGATTCGACTCATATGACTGGGATTTCCATGAAAAAGATTGTGGGCCGAAAATGGGTGATCACTGTACATTTCTCTTCTGTTTCCTATTTATATTTATATTTTGCTTCCTCAATTTAGCATTATGGACAGGGAAAGACCTAATCTAAGATCTGCACAAAAATATTTTGCCTTAAAATTCATACCGTGATCGTAGCATACATGGACTCGACTCATATGACTGGGATTTCCATGAAAAAGATTGTGGGCCGAAAATGGGTGATCACTGGACATTTCTCTTCTGTTTTCTATTTATATTTCTATTTTACCTCCTCAATTTAGCATTATGGGCAGGGAAAGACCTAATCTAAAATCTGCACAAAAATATTTTGCCTTCAAATTCATACCGTCATCGTAGCATGCATGGACTCGACTCATATGACTGGGATTGCCATGAAAAAGATTGTGGGCCGAAAATGGGTGATCACTGTACATTTCTCTTCTGTTTCCTATTTATATTTATATTTTGCTTCCTCAATTTAGCATTATGGAGAGGGAAAGACCTAATCTAAGATCTGCAAAAAAATATTTTGCCTTCAAATTCATACAGTGATCGTAGCATACATGGACTCGACTCATATGACTGGGATTTCCATGAAAATGATTGTGGGCCGAAAATGGGTGATCACTGTACATTTCTCTTCTGTTTCCTATTTATATTTATATTTTACCACCTCAATTTACTATTATGGACAGGGAAAGACCTAATCTAAAATCTGCACACAAATATTTTTCCTTCTAATTCATACCGTGATCGTAGCATGCATGGACTCGACTCATATGACTGGGATTTCCATGAAAAAGATTGTGGGCGAAAAATAGATGATCACTGGACATTTCTCTTCTGTTTCCTATTTATATTTATATTTTACCTCCTCAATTTAGCATTATGGGCAGGGAAAGACCTAATCTAAAATCTGCACAAAAATATTTTGCCTTCAAATTCATACCGTGATCGTAGCATGCATGGACTCGACTCATATGACTGGGATTTCCATGATCGATTGTGGGCCGAAAATGGGTGATCACTGGACATTTCTCTTCTGTTTCCTATTTATATTTATATTTTACCTCTTCAATTTAGCATTATGGACAGGGAAAGACCTAATCTAAGATCTGCACAAAAATATTTTGCCTTCAAATTCATACCGTGATCGTAGCATGCATGGATTCGAATCATATGACTGGGATTTCCATGAAAAAGATTGTGGGTCGAAAATGGGTGATCACTGTACATTTCTCTTCTGTTTCCTATTTATATTTATATTTTACCTCCTCAGTTAAGCATCATGGACAGGGAAAGACCTAATCTAATATCTGCATAAAAATATTTTTCCTTCAAATTCATACCGTGATCGTAGCATGCATGGACTCGACTCATATGACTGGGATTTCCATGATCAATTGTGGGCCTAAAATGGGTGATCACTGGACATCTCTCTTCTGTTTCCTATTTATATTTATATTTTACCTCCTCAATTTAGCATTATGGACAGGGAAAAACCTAATCTAAGCTCTGCACAAAAATATTTTGCCTTCAAATTCATACCGTGATCGTAGCATGCATAGACTCGACTCATATGACTGGGATTTCCATGAAAAAGATTGTGGGCCGACAATGGGTGATAACTGTACATTTTTCTTCTGTTTCCTATTTATATTTATATTTTGCTTCCTCAATTTAGCATTATGGACAGTGAATGACATAATCTAAGATCTGAATAAAAATATTTTGCCTTCAAATTCATACCGTGATCGTAGCATGCATGGACTCGACTCATATGACTGGGATTTCCATGAAAAAGATTGTGGGCTTAAAATGGGTGATCACTGTACATTTCTCTTCTGTTTCCTATTTATATTTATATTTTGCTTCCTCAATTTAGCATTATCGAAAGGGAAAGACCTAATCTAAGATCTGCACAAAAATATTTTTCCTTCAAATTCATACCGTGATCGTAGCATGCATGGACTCGACTCATATGACTGGGATTTCCATTAAAAAGATTGTGTGCCAAAAATAGGTGATCACTGGACATTTCTCTTCTGTTTCCTATTTATATTTCTATTTTACCTCCTCAATTTAGCATTATGGGCAGGGAAAGACCTAATCTAAAATCTGCACAAAAATATTTTGCCTTCAAATTCATACCGTGATCGTAGCATGCATGCACTCGACTCATATGACTGGGATTTCCATGAAAAACATTGTGGGCAGAAAATCGGTGATCACTGTACATTTCTCTTCTGTTTCCTATTTATATGTCTATTTTACCTCCTCAATTCAGCATTATGGACAGGGAAAGACCTAATCTAAGATCTGCACAAAAATGTTTTGCCGTCAAATTCATACCGTGATCGTAGCGTGCATGGACTCGACTCACATGACTGGGATTTCCATGAAAAAGACTGTGGGCCGAAAATGGGTTATCACTGTACATTTCTCATCTGTTTCCTATTTATATTTATATTTTACCTCCTCAATTTAGCATTATGGACAGGGAAAGACCTAATCTGAGATCTGCACAAAAATATTTTGCCTTCAAATTCATACCGTGAACGTAGCATGCATGGACTCGACTCATATGACTGGGATTTCCATGAAAAAGATTGTGGGCAGAAAATGGGTGATCACTGTACATTTCTCTTCTGTTTCCTTTTTATATTTCTATTTTACCTCCTCAATTTAGCATTATGGACAGTGAAAGGCCTCATCTAAGTTCTGCAAAAAAATATTTTGCCTCCAAATTCATACCGTGATCGTAGCGTGCATGGACTCGACTCATATGACTGGGATTTCAATAAAAAAGCCTGTGGGCCGAAAATGGGTGATCACTGTACATTTCTCTTCTGTTTCCTATTTATATTTATATTTTACCTCCTCAATTTAGCATTATGGAAAGGAAAAACCTAATCTGAGATCTGCACAAAAATATTTTGCCTTCAAATTTATACCGTGATCGTAGCATACATGGACTCGACTCATATGACTGGGATTTCCATGAAAAAGATTGTGGGCATAAAATGGGTGATCACTGTACATTTCTCTTCTGTTTCCTATTTATATTTATATTTTACCTCCTCAATTTAGCATTATGGACAGGGAAAGACCTCATCTAAGATCTGCAAAAAAATATTTTGCCTTCAAAATCATTCCGTGATCGTAGCATGCATGGACTCGACTCATATGACTGGGATTTCCATGAAAAAGTTTGTGGGCAAAAAATGGGTGATCACTGTACATTTCTCTTCTGTTTCCTATTTATATTTATATTTTACCTCCTCATTTTAGCATTATGGACAGGGAAAGATCTAATCTAAGATCTGCACAAAAATATTTAGCCTTCAAATTCATACCGTGATCGTAGCATGCATGGACTCGACTCATATGACTGGGATTTCCATGAAAAAGATTGTGGGCCGAAAATGGGTGATCACTGTACATTTCTCTTCTGTTTCCTATTTATATTTGTATTTTGCTTCCTCAATTTAGCATTATGGACAGTGAATGACATAATCTAAGATCTGAATAAAAATATTTTGCCTTCAAATTCATACCGTGATCGTAGCATGCATGGACTCGACTCATATGACTGGGATTTCCATGAAAAAGATTGTGGGCCGAAAATGGGTGATCACTGTACATTTCTCTTCTGTTTCCTATTTATATTTATATTTTACCTCCTCAATTTACTATTGTGGACAGGGAAAGACCTAATCTAAAATCTGCACAAAAATATTTTTCCTTCTAATTCATACCGTGATCGTAGCATGCATGGACTCGACTCATATGACTGGGATTTCCATGAAAAAGATTGTGTGCCAAAAATAGGTGATCACTGGACATTTCTCTTCTGTTTCCTATTTATATTTCTATTTTACCTCCTCAATTTAGCATTATGGGCAGGGAAAGACGTAATCTAAAATCTGCACAAAAATATTTTGCCTTCAAATTCATACAGTGAACGTAGCATGCATGCACTCGACTCTTATGACTGGGATTTCCATGAAACAGATTGTGGGGCGAAAATAGGTGATCACTGTACATTTCTCTTCTGTTTCCTATTTATATTTCTAATTTACCTCCTCAATTTAGCATTATGGACAGGGAAAGACCAAATCTAAGATCTGCACAAAAATATTTTGCCTTCAAATTCATACCGTGATCGTAGCATGCATGGACTCGACTCATATGACTGGGATTTCCATGAAAAACATTGTGGGCCGAAAATGGGTGATCACTGTACATTTCTCTTCTGTTTCCTATTTATATTTCTATTTTACCTCCTCAATTAAGCATTATGGACAGGGAAAGACCTAATCTAAGATCTGCATAAAAATATTTTGCCTTCAAATTCATACCGTGATCGTAGCATGCATGGACTCGACTCATATGACTGGGATTTCCATGATCGATTGTGGGCCGAAAATGGGTGATCACTGGACATCTCTCTTCTGTTTCCTATTTATATTTCTATTTCACCTCCTCAATTTAGCATTATGGACAGGGAAAGACCTAATCTAAGCTCTGCACAAATATATTTTGCCTTCAAATTCATACCGTGATCGTAGCATGCATGGACTCGACTCATATGACTGGGATTTCCATGAAAAAGATTGTGGCCGAAAATGGGTGATCACTGTACATTTTTCTTCTGTTTCCTATTTATATTTCTATTTTGCTTCCTCAATTTAGCATTATGGACAGGGAATGACATAATCTAAGATCTGCACAAAAATATTTTGCCTTCAAATTCATACCGTGATCGTAGCATGCATGGACTCGACGCATATGACTGGGTTTTCCATGAAAAAGGTTGTGGGCATAAAATGGGTGATCACTGTACATTTCTCTTCTGTTTCCTATTTATATTTATATTTTGCTTCCTCAATTTAGCATTATGGACAGGGAAAGACCTAATATAAGATCTGCACAAAAATATTTTGCCTTCAAATTCATACCGTGATCGTAGCATACATGGACTCGACTCATATGATTGGGATTTCCATGAAAAAGATTGTCGGGGGAAAATGAGTGATCACTGTACATTTCTCTTCTGTTTCCTATTTATATTTATATTTTACCTCCTCAATTTAGCATTATGGACAGGGAATGACCTAATCTAAGATCTGCACAAAAATATTTTGCCTTCAAATTCATACCGTGATCGTAGGATGCATGGACTCGACTCATATCACTGGGATTTCCATGATCGATTGTGGGCCGCAAATGGGTGATCACTGGACATTTCTCTTCTGTTTCCTATTTATATTTATACTTTACCTCTTCAATTTAGCATTATGGACAGGGAAAGACCTAATCTAAGATCTGCACAAAAATATTTTGCTTTCAAATTCATACCGTGATCGTAGCATGCATGGACTCGACTCATATGACTGGGATTTCCATGAAAAAGATTGTGGGCATAAAATGGGTGATCACTGTACATTTCTCTTCTGTTTCCTATTTATATTTATATTTTACCTCCTCAATTTAGCATTATGGAGAGGGAAAGACCTCATCTAAGATCTGCAAAAAAATATTTTGCCTTCAAAATCATACCGTGATCGTAGCATGCATGGACTCGACTCATATGACTGGGATTTCCATGAAAAAGATTGTGGGCAGAAAATGGGTGATCACTGTCCATTTCTCCTCTGTTTCCTATTTATATTTCTATTTTACCTCTTCAATTTAGCATTATGGACAGGGAAAGACCTAATCTAAGATCTGCACAAAAATATTTTGCCTTCAAATTCATACCGTGATCGTAGCATGCATGGATTCGAATCATATGACTGGGATTTCCATGAAAAAGATTGTGGGCCGAAAATGGGTGATCACTGTACATTTTTCTGCTGTTTCCTATTTATATTTCTATTTTGCTTCCTCAGTTTAGCATTATGGACAGGGAATGACATAATCTAAGATCTGAATAAAAATATTTTGCCTTCAAATTCATACAGTGATCGTAGCATGCATGGACTCGACTCATATGACTGGGATTTCCATGAAAAACATTGTGGGCAGAAAATCGGTGATCACTGTACATTTCTCTTCTGTTTCCTATTTATATTTATATTTTACCTCCTCAATTTAGCATTATGGACAGGGAATGACCTAATCTAAGATCTGCACAAAAATATTTTGCCTTCAAATTCATACCGTGATCGTAGCATGCATGGACTCGACTCATATCACTGGGATTTCCATGATCGATTGTGGGCCGAAAATGGGTGATCACTGGACATTTCTCTTCTGTTTCCTATTTATATTTCTATTTTACCTCCTCAATTCAGCATTATGGACAGGGAAAGACCTAATCTAAGATCTGCACAAAAATATTTTGCCTTCAAATTCATACCGTGATCGTAGCATGCATGGATTCGAAAAATATGACTGGGATTTCCACGAAAAAGATTGTGGGCCGAAAATGGGTGATCACTGTACATTTCTCTTCTGTTTCCTATTTATATTTATATTTTACCTCCTCAATTTAGCATTATGGACAGGGAAAGACCAAATCTAAGATCTGCATAAAATATTTTGCCTTCAAATTCATACAGTAATCGTAGCATGCATGCACTCGACTCTTATGACTGGGATTTCCATGAAACAGATTGTGGTACGAAAATAGGTGATCACTGTACATTTCTCTTCTGTTTCCTATTTATATTTCTAATTTACCTCTTCAATTTAGCATTATGGACAGGGAAAGACCAAATCTAAGATCTGCACAAAAATATTTTGCCTTCAAATTCATACCGTGATCGTAGCATGCATGCACTCGACTCATATGACTGGGATTTCCATGAAAAAGATTGTGGGCATAAAATGGGTGATCACTGTACATTTCTCTTCTTTTTCCTATTTATATTTATATTTTACCTCGTCAATTTAGCATTATGGACAGGGAAAGACCTCATCTAAGATCTGCAAATAAATATTTTGCCTTCAAAATCATACCGTGATCGTAGCATGCATGGACTCGACTCATATGACTGGGATTTCCATGAAAAAGATTGTGGGCAGAAAATGGGTGATCACTGTACATTTCTCCTCTGTTTCCTATTTATATTTATATTTTACCTCCTCAATTTAGCATTATGGACAGGGAAAGACCTCATCTAAGATCTGTAAAAAAATATTTTGCCTTCAAAATCATACCGTGATCGTAGCATGCATGGACGCGACACATATGACTGGGATTTCCATGAAAAAGATTGTGGGCGGAAAATGGGTGATCACTGGACATTTCTCTTCTGTTTTCTATTTATATTTCTATTTTACCTCCTCAATTTAGCATAATGTGCAGGGAAAGACCTAATCTAAAATCTGCACAAAAATATTTAGCCTTCAAATTCATACCGTCATCGTAGCATGCATTGACTCGTCTCATATGACTGGGATTTCCATGAAAAAGATTGTGGGCAGAAAATGGGTGATCACTGTATATTTCTCTTCTGTTTCCTATTTATATTTCTATTTTACCTCCTCAATTTAGCATTATGGACAGGGAAAGACCTAATCTAATATCTGCACAAAAATATTTAGC
Source organism: Acanthosepion lycidas (assembly GCA_963932145.1). Classification (NCBI taxonomy): domain Eukaryota; kingdom Metazoa; phylum Mollusca; class Cephalopoda; order Sepiida; family Sepiidae; genus Acanthosepion; species Acanthosepion lycidas. Next base: position 80,669,324 of record OZ010607.1, on the reverse strand, counting down.
CTTCAAATTCATTCCGTGATCGTAGCATGCATGGACTCGACTCATATGACTAGGATTTACATGAAAAATATTGTGGGCAAAAAATGGGTGATCACTGTACATTTCTCTTCTGTTTCCTATTTATATTTCTATTTTACCTCCTCAATTTAGCATTATGGACAGGGAAAGACCTAATCTAAGATCTGCACAAAAATATTTAGCCTTCAAATTCATACCGTCATCGTAGCATGCATGGACTCGACTCATATGAATGGGATTTCCATGAAAAAGATTGTGGGCAGAAAATGGGAGATCACTGTACATTTCTCTTCTGTTTCCTATTTATATTTATATTTTACCTCCTCAATTTAGCATTATGCACTGGGAAAGACCTAATCTAAATCTGCACAAAAATATTTAGCCTTCAAATTCATTCCGTCATCGTAGCATGCATGGACTCGACTCATATGAATGGGATATCCATGAAAAAAATTGTGGGCCGAAAATGGGTGATTACTGTACATTTCTCTTATTTTTCCTATTTATATTTATATTTTACCTCGTCAATTTAGCATTATGGACAGGGAAAGACCTATTCTAATATCTGCACAAAAATATTTTGCCTTCAAATTCATACCGTGATCGTAGCATGCATGGACTCGACTCATATGACTGGGATTTCCATGAAAAAGATTGTGGGCATAAAATGGGTGATCACTGTACATTTCTCTTCTGTTTCCTATTTATATTTATATTTTACCTCCTCAATTTAGCATTATGCACAGGGAAAGACCTCATCTAAGATCTGCAAAAAAATATTTTGCCTTCAAAATCACACCGTGATCGTAGCATGCATGGACTCGACTCATATGACTGGGATTTCCATGAAAAAGATTGTGGGCAGAAAATGGGTGATCACTGTACATTTCTCCTCTGTTTCCTATTTATATTTATATTTTACCTCCTCAATTTAGCATTATGGACAGGGAAAGACCTCATCTAAGATCTGCAAAAAAATATTTTGCCTTCAAAATCATACCGTGATCGTAGCATGCATGGACGCGACACATATGACTGGGATTTCCATGAAAAAGATTGTGGGCGGAAAATGGGTGATCACTGGACATTTCTCTTCTGTTTTCTATTTATATTTCTATTTTACCTCCTCAATTTAGCATTATGGGCAGGGAAAGACCTAATCTAAGATCTGCACAAAAATATTTAACCTTCAAATTCATACCGTCATCGTAGCATGCATGGACTCGACTCATATGAATGGGATTTCCATGAAAAAGATTGTGGGCAGAAAATGGGAGATCACTGTACATTTCTCTTCTCTTTCCTATTTATATTTCTATTTTACCTCCTCAATTTAGCATTTTGGACAGGGAAAGACCAAATATAAGATCTGCATAAAATATTTTGCCTTCAAATTCATACAGTGATCGTAGCATGCATGCACTCGACTCTTATGACTGGGATTTCCATGAAACAGATTGTGGGCCGAAAATAGGTGATCACTGTACATTTCTCTTCTGTTTCCTATTTATATTTCTAATTTACCTCATCAATTTAGCATTATGGACAGGGAAAGACCAAATCTAAGATCTGCACAAAAATATTTTGCCTTCAAATTCATACCGTGATCGTAGCATGCATGGACTCGACTCATATGACTGGGATTTCCATGAAAAAGATTGTGGGCATAAAATGGGTGATCACTGTACATTTCTCTTCTGTTTCCTATTTATATTTATATTTTACCTCCTCAATTTAGCATTATGCACAGGGAAAGACCTCATCTAAGATCTGCAAAAAAATATTTTGCCTTCAAAATCACACCGTGATCGTAGCATGCATGGACTCGACTCATATGACTGGGATTTCCATGAAAAAGATTGTGGGCAGAAAATGGGTGATCACTGTACATTTCTCCTCTGTTTCCTATTTATATTTATATTTTACCTCCTCAATTTAGCATTATGGACAGGGAAAGACCTCATCTAAGATCTGCAAAAAAATATTTTGCCTTCAAAATCATACCGTGATCGTAGCATGCATGGACGCGACACATATGACTGGGATTTCCATGAAAAAGATTGTGGGCGGAAAATGGGTGATCACTGGACATTTCTCTTCTGTTTTCTATTTATATTTCTATTTTACCTCCTCAATTTAGCATTATGGGCAGGGAAAGACCTAATCTAAGATCTGCACAAAAATATTTAACCTTCAAATTCATACCGTCATCGTAGCATGCATGGACTCGACTCATATGAATGGGATTTCCATGAAAAAGATTGTGGGCAGAAAATGGGAGATCACTGTACATTTCTCTTCTCTTTCCTATTTATATTTCTATTTTACCTCCTCAATTTAGCATTATGCACTGGGAAATACCTAATCTAAATCTGCACAAAAATATTTAGCCTTCAAATTCATTCCGTCATCGTAGCATGCATGGACTCGACTCATATGAATGGGATATCCATGAAAAAGATTGTGGGCTGAAAATGGGTGGTTACTGTACATTTCTCTTATTTTTCCTATTTATATTTATATTTTACCTCGTCAATTTAGCATTATGGACAGGGAAAGACCTAATCTAATATCTGCACAAAAATATTTAGGCTTCAAATTCATACCGTGATCGTAGCATGCATGGCCTCGACTCATATGACTGGGATTTCCCTGAAAAAGATTGTGGGCGGAAAATGGGTGATCACTGTACATTTCTCTTCTGTATCCTATTTATATTTTTATTTTACCTCCTCAATTTAGCATTATGGACAGGGAAAGACCTAATCTAATATCTGCACGAAAATATTTCGCTTTCAAATTCATACCGTCATCGTAGCATGCATGGATTCGACTCATAGGAATGGGATTTCCCTGAAAAAGATTGTGGGCCGAAAATAGGTGATCACTCTACATTTCTCTTCTGTTTCCTATTTATATTTATATTTTACCTCCTCAATTTAGCATTATGGACAGGGAAAGACCTCATGTAAGATCTGCACAAAAATATTTAGCCTTCAAATTCATTCCGTCATCGTAGCATGCATGGACTCGTCTCATATGACTGGGATTTACATGAAAAATATTCTGGGCAGAAAATGGGTGATCACTGTACATTTCTCTTCTGTTTCCTATTTATATTTCTATTTTACCTCCTCAATTTAGCATTATGGACAGGGAAAGACCTAATCTAAGATCTGCACAAAAATATATAGCCTTCAAATTTATACGGTCATCGTAGCATGCATGGACTCGACTCATATGAATGGGATTTCCATGAAAAATATTGTAGGCAGAAAATGGGTGATCACTATACATTTCTCTTCTGTATCCTATTTATATTTCTAATTACCTCCTCAATTTAGCATTATGGACAGGGAAAGACCTAATCTAAGATCTGCACAAAAATATTTAGCCTTCAAATTTATACTGTCATCGTAGCATGCATGGACTCGACTCATATGAATGGGATTTCCAAGAAAAAGATTGTGGGCCGAAAGTGGGTTATCACTGTACATTTCTCTTCTGTTTCCTATTTATATTTATATTTTACCTCCTCAATTTAGCATTATGGACAGGGAAAGACCTAATCTAATATCTGCACAAAAATATTTAGCCTTCAAATTCATACCGTGATCGTAGCATGCATGGACTCGACTCATTTGACTGGGCTTTCCATGAAAAAGATTGTGGGCAGAAAATGGGAGATCACTGTACATTTCTCATCTGTTTACTATTTATATTTCTATTTTACCTCCTCAATTTAACATTATGAACAGGGAAAGACCTAATCTAAGAGCTGCACAAAAATATTTAGCCTTCAAATTCATACCGTCATCGTAGCATGTATGTATTCAACTCATATGAATGGGATTTCCATGAAAAATATTGTGGGCTTAAAATGGGAGATCACTGTACATTTCTCTTCTGTTTCCTATTTATATTTTACCTCCTCAATTTAGCATTATGGACAAGAAAAGACCTAATCTAAGATCTGCACAAAAATATTTAGACTTCAAATTCATACCGTCATCGTAGCATGCATGGACTCGACTCATATGACTGGGATTTCCATGAAAAAGATTGTGGGCAGAAAATGGGTGATCACTGTACATTTCTCTTCTGTTTCCTATTTATATTTATATTTTACCTCCTCAATTTAGCATTATGGACAGGGAAAGACCTAATCTAAGTTCTGCACAAAAATATTTAGCCTTCAAATTCATACCGTGATCGTAGCATGCATGGACTCGACTCATATGACTGGGATTTCCATGAAAAAGATTGTGGGCAGAAAATGGGTGATAACTGTACATTTATCTTCTGTTTCCTATTTATATTTATATTTTACCTCCTCAATTTAGCATTATGGACAGGGAAAGACCTAATCTAAGATCTGCACAAAAATATTTAGCCTTCAAATTCATACCGTCATCGTAGCATGCATGGACTCGACTCATATGAATGGGATTTCCATGAAAAAGATTGTGGGCCGAAAATGGGAGATCACTGTACATTTCTCTTCTGTTTCCTATTTCTATTTCAATTTTACCTCCTCAATTTAGCATTATGGACAGGGAAAGACGTAATCTAAGATCTGCACAAAAATATTTAGCCTGCAAATTCATACCGTCATCGTAGCATGCATGGACTCGACTCATATGAATGGGATTTCCATGAAAAAGTTTGTAGTCCGAAAATGGGTGATCACTATACATTTCTAATCTGTTTTCTATTTATATTTATATTTTACTTCCTCAATTTAGCATTATGTACAGGCAAAGTCCTAATCTAAGATCTGCACAAAAATATTTTGCCATCAAATTCATAACGTGATCGTAGCATGCATGGACTCGACTCATATGACTGGGATTTCCATGAAAAAGATTGTGGGCACAAAATGGGTGATCACTGTACATTTCTCTTCTGTTTCCTATTTATATTTATATTTAATCTCCTCAATTTAGCATTATGGACAGGCAAAGACCTAATCTAAGAGCTGCAAAAAAATATTTTGCCTTCAAATTCATACCGTGATCGTAGCATCCATGGACTCGACTCATATGACTGGGATTTCCATGAAAAAGATTGTGGGCTGAAAATGGGTGATCACTGTACATTTCTCTTCTGTTTCCTATTTATATTTATATTTTACCTCCTCAATTTATTATTATGGACAGGCAAAGACCTAATCTAAGATCTGCAAAAAAATATTTTGCCTTCAAATTCATACCGTGATCGTAGCATGCATGGACTCGACTCATATGACTGGGATTTCCCTGAAAAAGATTGTGGGCAGAAAATGGGTGATCACAGTACATTTCTCTTCTGTTTGCTATTTATATTTCTATTTTACTTCCTTCATTTAGCATTATGGACAGGGAAAGAACTAATCTAAGATCTGCAAAAAATATTTGGCCTTCAAATTCATACCGTGAACGTAGCATGCATGTACTCGACTCATATGACTGGGATTTCCATGAAAAAGATTGTAGGGAGAAAATGGGTGATCACTGTACATTTCTCTTCTGTTTCCTATTTATATTTATATTTTATTCCTCAATTTAGCATTATGGACAGGGAAAGAACTAATCTAAGATCTGCAAAAAAATATTTTGCCTTCAAATTCATACCGTGATCGTAGCATGCATGGACTCGACTCATATGACTGGGATTTCCATGAAAAATATTGTGGGCTTAAAATGGGAGATCACTGTACATTTCTCTTCTGTTTCCTATTTATATTTATATTTTACCTCCTCAATTTAGCATTATGGACAGGGAAAGACCTAATCTAAGATCTGCACAAAAATATTTAGACTTCAAATTCATACCGTCATCGTAGCATGCATGGACTCGACTCATATCACTGGGATTTCCATGAAAAATATTGTGGGCAGAAAATGGGTGATAACTGTACATTTCTCTTCTGTTTCCTATTTATATTTATATTTTACCTCCTCAATTTAGCATTATGGACAGGGAAAGACCTAATCTAAGATCTGCACAAAAATATTTAGCCTTCAAATTCATACCGTGATCGTAGCATGCATGGACTCGACTCATATGACTGGGATATCCATGAAAAAGTTTGTGGGCCGAAAATGTGTGATCACTGTACATTTCTAATCTGTTTCCTATTTATATTTATATTTTACTTCCTCAATTTAGCATTATGTACAGGCAAAGACCTAATCTAAGATCTGCACAAAAATATTTTGCCATCAAATTCATAACGTGATCGTAGCATGCATGGACTCGACTCATATGACTGGGATTTCCATGAAAAAGATTGTGGGCACAAAATGGGTGATCACTGTACATTTCTCTTCTGTTTCCTATTTATATTTATATTTAATCTCCTCAATTTAGCATTATGGACAGGCAAAGACCTAATCTAAGAGCTGCAAAAAAATATTTTGCCTTCAAATTCATACCTTGATCGTAGCATCCATGGACTCGACTCATATGACTGGGATTTCCATGAAAAAGATTGTGGGCTGAAAATGGGTGATCACTGTACATTTCTCTTCTGTTTCCTATTTATATTTATATTTTACCTCCTCAATTTATTATTATGGACAGGCAAAGACCTAATCTAAGATCTGCAAAAAAATATTTTGCCTTCAAATTCCTACCGTGATCGTAGCATGCATGGACTCGACTCATATGACTGGGATTTCCATGAAAAAGATTGTGGGCAGAAAATGGGTGATCACAGTACATTTCTCTTCTGTTTGCTATTTATATTTCTATTTTACTTCCTTCATTTAGCATTATGGACAGGGAAAGACCTAATCTAAGATCTGCAAAAAATATTTGGCATTCAAATTCATACCGTGAACGTAGCATGCATGGACTCGACTCATATGACTGGGATTTCCATGAAAAAGATTGTAGGGAGAAAATGGGTGATCACTGTACATTTCTCTTCTGTTTCCTATTTATATTTCTATTTTATTCCTCAATTTAGCATTATGGACAGGGAAAGAACTAATCTAAGATCTGCAAAAAGATATTTTGCCTTCAAATTCATACCGTGATCGTAGCATGCATGGACTCGACTCATATGACTGGGATTTCCATGAAAAAGTTTGTGGGCACAAAATGGGTGATCACTGTACATTTCTCTTCTGTTTCCTATTTATATTTATATTTAATCTCCTCAATTTAGCATTATGGACAAGCAAAGACCTAATATAAGAGCTGCAAAAAAATATTTTGCCTTCAAATTCATACCGTGATCGTAGCATGCATGTACTCGACTCATATGACTGGGATTTCCATGAAAAAGATTGTGGGCCCAAAATGGGTGATCACTGTACATTTCTCTTCTGTTTCCTATTTATATTTATATTTAATCTCCTCAATTTAGCGTTATGGACAGGGAAAGAATTAAACTAAGATCTGCTTAACAATATTTTGCCTTCAAATTCATACCGTGATCGTAGCATGCATGAACTCGACTCATATGACTGGGATTTCCATGAAAAAATTGTGGGTCGAAAATGGGTGAACACTGTACATTTCTCTTTTGTTTCCTATTTATATTTATATTTTACCTCCTCAATTTAGCATTATGGACAGGGAAAGACCTAATCTAAGACTGCACAAAAATATTTTGCCTTCAAATTCATACCGTGATCGTAGCATGCATGGACTCGACTCATATGACTGGGATTTCCATGAAGAATATTGTGGGCAGAAAATTGGGTGATCATTGTACATTTCTCTTCTGTATCCTATTAAATTTGTATTTTACCTCCTCAATTTAGCAATATGGACAAAGAAAGACCTAATCTAAGATCTGCACAAAAATATTTTGCCTTCAAATTCATACCGTGATCGTAGCATGCATGGACTCGACTCATATGACTGGGATTTCCATGAAAAAGATTGTGGGCTGAAAATGGGTGATCACTGTACATTTCTCTTCTGTTTCCTATTTCTATTTCTATTTTACCTCCTCAATTTAGCATTATGGACAGGGAAAGACCTAATCTAAGATCTGCACAAAAATATTTAGCCTTCAAATTCATACCGTGATCGTAGCATGCATGGACTCGACTCATATGACTGGGATTTCCATGAAAAATATTGTGGGCAGAAAATGGGTGATCACTGCACATTTCTCGTCTGTTTCCTATTTATATATCTATTTTACCTCATCAATTTAGCATTATGGACAGGGAAAGACCTAATCTAAGATCTGCACAAAAATATTTAGCCTTGAAATTCATACCGTGATCGTAGCATGCATGGACTCGACTCATATGACTGAGATTTCCATGAAAAATATTGTGGGCAGAAAATGGGGGATCACTGTACATTTCTCTTCTGTTTCCTATTTATATTTATATTTACCTCCTCAATTTAGCATTATGGACAGGGAAAGACCTAATCTAAGATCTGCACAAAAATATTTAGCCTTCAAATTCATACTGTCATCGTAGCATGCATGGACTCGACTCATATGAATGGGATTTCCATGAAAAAGATTGTGGGCCGAAAATGGGTGATCACTGTACATTTCTCTTCTGTTTCCTATTTATATTTATATTTTACTTCCTTAATTTAGCATTATGGACAGGGAAAGACCTAATCTAAGATCTGCACAAAAATATTTAGCCTTCAAATTCATACCGTCATCGTAGCATGCATGGACTCGACTGATATGAATGGGATTTCCATGAAAAAGATTGTGGGCCGAAAATGGGTGATCACTGTACATTTCTCTTCTGTTTCCTATTTATATTTATATTTTATCACCTCAATTTAGCATTATGGACAGGGAAAGACCTAATCTAAGATCTGCACAAAAATATTTAGCCTTCAAATTCATACCGTCATCGTAGCATGCATGGAATCGACTCATATGACAGGGATTTCCATGAAAAATATTGTGGGCAGAAAATGGGTGATCACTGTACATTTCTCTTCTGTTTCCTATTTATATTTCTATTTTACCTCCTCAATTTAGCATTATGGACAGGGAAAGACCTAATCTAAGATCTGCACAAAAATATTTTGCCTTCAAATTCATACCGTCATCGTAGCATGCATGGACTCGACTCATATGAATGGGATTTCCATGAAATAGATTGTGGGCCGAAAATGGGTGATCACTCTACATTTCTCTTCTGTTTCCTATTTATATTTATAATTTACCTCCTCAATTTAGCATTATGGACAGGGAAAGACCTAATCTAAGATCTGCACAAAAATATTTTGCCTTCAAATTCATACCGTGATCGTAGCATGCATGGATTCGACTCATATGAATGCGATTTCCATGAAAAAGATTGTGGGCCGAAAATGGGTGATCACTGTACATTTCTCTTCTGTTTCCTATTTATATTTATATTTTACCTCCTCAATTTAGTATTATGGACAGTGAAAGACCTAATCTAAGATCTGCAAAAAAATATTTTGCCTTCAAATTCATACCGTGATCGTAGCATGCATGTACTCGACTCATATGACTGGGATTTCAATGAAAAATATTGTGGGCAGAAAATGGGTGATCACTGTACATTTCTCTTCTGTCTCCTACTTATATTTCTATTTTACCTCCTCAATTTAGCATTATGGACAGGGAAAGACCTAATCTAAGATCTGCACTAAAATATTTTGCCATCAAATTCATACCGTGAACGTAGCATGCATGGACTCGACTCATATGACTGGGATTTCCATGAGAAATATTGTGGGCAGGAAATGGGTGATCAGTGTACATTTCTCTTCTGTTTCCTATTTATATTTCTATTTTACCTACTCAATTTAGCATTATGGACAGGGAAAGACCAAATCTAAGAACTGCACAAAAATATTTTGCCTTCAAATTCATACCGTCATCGTAGCATGCATGGACTCGACTCATATGACTGGGATTTCCATGAAAAATATTGTGGGCCGAAAATGGGGGATCACTGTACATTTCTCTTCAGTTTCCTATTTATAATTCTATTTTCCCTCCTCAATTTAGCATTATGGACAGGGAAAGACCTAATCGAAGATCTGTACAAAAATATTTAGCCTTTAAATTCATACCATCATCGTAGCATGCATGGACTCGACTCATATGAATGGGATTTCCATGAAAAAGATTGTGGGCCGAAAATGGGTGATCACTATACATTTCTCTTCTGTTTCCTATTTATATTTATATTTTACCTCCTCAATTTAGCAATATGGACAGGGAAAGACCTAATCTAAGATCTGCACAAAAATATTTAGCCTTCAAATTCATACCGTCATCGTAGTATGCACGGACTTGACTCATATGAATGGGATTTCCATGAAAAAGATTGTGGGCCGAAAATGGGTGATCACTGTAGATTTCTCTTCTGTTTCCTATTTATATTTCTATTTTACCTCCTCAATTTAGCATTATGGACAGGGAAAGACCTAATCTAAGATCTGTACAAAAATATTTAGCCTTCAGATTCATACCATCATCGTAGCATGCATGGACTTGACTCATATGAATGGGATTTCCATGAAAAAGATTGTGGGCCGAAAATGGGTGATCACTGTACATTTCTCTTCTGTTTCCTATTTATATTTCTATTTTACCTCCTCAATTTAGCATTATGGACAGGGAAAGACCTAATCTAAGATCTGCACAAAAATATTTAGCCTTCAAATTCATACCGTGACCGCAGCATGCATGGACTCGACTCATATGACTGGGATTTCCATGAAAACTATTGTGGGCAGAAAATGGTTGATCACTGTACATTTCTCTTCTGTTTCCTATTTATATTTATATTTTATTTCCTCAATTTAGCATTATGGAAAGGGAAAGACCTAATCTAAGATCTGCACAAAAATATTTAGCCTTCAATTCATACCGTCATCGTGGCATGCATGGACTCGACTCATATGAATGGGATTTCCATGAAAAAGATTGTGAGCCGAAAATGGGTGATCACTGTACATTTCTCTTCTGTTTCCTATTCATATTTCTATTTTACCTCCTCAATTTAGCATTATGGACAGGGAAAGACCTAATCTAAGATCTGCACAAAAATATTTAGCCTTCAAATTCATACCGTGATCGTAGCATGCATGGACTCGACTCATATGACTGGGATTTCCATGAAAAATATTGTGGGCAGAAAATGATTGATCACAGTACATTTCTCTTCTGTTTCCTATTTATATTTCTATTTTACCTCCTCAATTTAGCATTATGGACAGGGAAAGACCTAATCTAAGATCTGCACAAAAATATTTAGCCTTCAAATTCATACCGTCATCGTAGAATGCATGGACTCGACTCATATGAATGGGATTTCCATGAAAAAGATTGTGGGCCGAAAATGGGTGATCACTGTACATTTCTCTTCTGTTTCCTATTTATATTTATATTTTACCTCCTCAATTTAGCATTATGGACAGGGAAAGACCTAATCTAAGATCTGCACAAAAATATTTAGCCTTCAAATTCATACCGTCATCGTAGCATGCATGGACTCGACTCATATGAATGGGATTTCCATGAAAAAGATTGTGGGCAAAAAATGGGTGATCACTGTACATTTCTCTTCTGTTTCCTATTTATATTTCTATTTTACCTCCTCAATTTAGCATTATGGACAAGGAAAACCTAATCTAAGATCTGCACAAAAATATTTAGCCTTCAAATTCATACCGTCATCGTAGCATACATGGACTCGACTCAAATGAATGGGATTTCCATGAAAAAGATTGTGGGCCGAAAATGGGTGGTCACTGTACATTTCTCTTCTGTTTCCTATTTATATTTATATTTTACCTCCTCAATTTAGCATTATGGACAGGGAAAGACCTAATCTAAGATCTGCACAAAAATATTTAGCCTTCAGATTCATACCATCATCGTAGCATGCATGGACTTGACTCATATGAATGGGATTTCCATGAAAAAGATTGTGGGCCATAAATGGGTGATCACTGTACATTTCTCTTCTGTTTCCTATTTATATTTCTATTTTACCTCCTCAATTTAGCATTATGTACAGGGAAAGACCTAATCTAAGATCTGCACAAAAATATTTAGCCTTCAAATTCATACCGTGATCGTAGCATGCATGGACTCGACTCATATGACTGGGATTTCCATGAAAACTATTGTGGGCAGAAAATGGTTGATCACTGTACATTTCTCTTCTGTTTCCTATTTATATTTATATTTTACCACCTCAATTTAGCATTATGGACAGGGAAAGACCTAATCTAAGATCTGCACAAAAATATTTAGCCTTCAAATTCATACCGTCATCGTAGAATGCATGGACTCGACTCATATGAATGGGATTTCCATGAAAAAGATTGTGGGCCGAAAATGGGTGATCACTGTACATTTCTCTTCTGTTTCCTATTTATATTTATATTTTACCTCCTCAATTTAGCATTATGGACAGGGAAAGACCTAATCTAAGATCTGCACAAAAATATTTTGCCTTCAAATTCATACCGTCATCGTAGCATGCATGGACTCGACTCATACGAATGGGATTTCCATGAAAAAGATTGTGGGCAAAAAATGGGTGATCACTGTACATTTCTTTTCTGTTTCCTATTTATATTTCTATTTTACCTCCTCAATTTAGCATTATGGACAAGGAAAACCTAATCTAAGATCTGCACCAAAATATTTAGCCTTCAAATTCATACCGTCATCGTAGCATACATGGACTCGACTCAAATGAATGGGATTTCCATGAAAAAGATTGTGGGCCGAAAATGGGTGGTCACTGTACATTTCTCTTCTGTTTTCTATTTATATTTATATTTTACCTCCTCAATTTAGCATTATGGACAGGGAAAGACCTAATCTAAGATCTGCACAAAAATATTTAGCCTTCAAATTCATACCGTCATCGTAGCATGCATGGACTCGACTCATATGAATGGGATTTCCATGAAAAAGATTGTGGGCAAAAAATGGGTGATCACTGTACATTTCTCTTCTGTTTTCATATTTATATTTATATTTTACCTCCTCAATTTAGCATTATGGACAAGGAAAACCTAATCTAAGATCTGCACAAAAATATTTAGCCTTCAAATTCATACCGTGATCGTAGCATGCATGGACTCGACTCATATGACTGGGATTTCCATGAAAACTATTGTGGGCAGAAAATGGTTGATCACTGTACATTTCTCTTCTGTTTCCTATTTATATTTCTATTTTACCTCCTCAATTTAGCATTATGGACAGGGAAAGACCTAATCTAAGATCTGCACAAAAATATTTAGCCTTCAAATTCATACCGTCATCGTAGCATTCATGGACTTGACTCATATGAATGGGATTTCCATGAAAAAGATTGTGAGCCGAAAATGGTTGATCACTGTACATTTCTCTTCTGTTTCCTATTTATATTTATATTTTACCTCCTCAATTTAGCATTATGGACAGGGAAAGACCTAATCTAAGATCTGCACAAAAATATTTAGCCTTCAAATTCATACCGTCAGCGTAGCATGCATGGACTCGACTGATATGAATGGGATTTCCATGAAAAAGATTGTGGGCCGAAAATGGGGGATCACTGTACATTTCTCTTCTGTTTCCTATTTATATTTATATTTTACCACCTCAATTTAGCATTATGGAGAGGGAAAGATCTAATCTAAGATCTGCACAAAAATATTTAGCCTTCAAATTCATACCGTCATCGTAGAATGCATGGACTCGACTCATATGAATGGGATTTCCATGAAAAAGATTGTGGGCCGAAAATGGGTGATCACTGTACATTTCTCTTCTGTTTCCTATTTATATTTCTATTTTACATCCTCAATTTAGCATTATGGACAAGGAAAACCTAATCTAAGATCTGCACAAAAATATTTAGCCTTCAAATTCATACCGTCATCGTAGCATACATGGACTCGACTCAAATGAATGGGATTTCCATGAAAAAGATTGTGGGCCAAAAATGGTTGATCACTGTACCTTTCTCTTCTGTTTCCTATTTATATTTCTATTTTACCTCCTCAATTTAGCATTATGGACAGGGAAAGACATAATCTAAGATCTGCACAAAAATATTTAGCCTTCAATTTCATACCGTCAGCGTAGCATGCATGGACTCGACTCATATGAATGGGATATCCATGAAAAAGATTGTGGGCCGAAAATGGGGGATCACTGTACATTTCTCTTCTCTTTCCTATTTATATTTATATTTTACCACCTCAATTTAGCATTATGGACAGGGAAAGACCTAATCTAAGATCTGCACAAAAATATTTAGCCTTCAAATTCATACCGTCATCGTAGAATGCATGGACTCGACTCATATGAATGGGATTTCCATGAAAAAGATTGTGGGCCGAAAATGGGTGATCACTGTACATTTCTCTTCTGTTTCCTATTTATATTTATATTTTACCTCCTCAATTTAGCATTATGGACAGGGAAAGACCTAATCTAAAATCTGCACAAAAATATTTAGCCTTCAAATTCATACCGTCATCGTAGCATGCATGGACTCGACTCATACGAATGGGATTTCCATGAAAAAGATTGTGGGCAAAAAATGGGTGATCACTGTACATTTCTCTTCTGTTTCCTATTTATATTTCTATTTTACCTCCTCAATTTAGCATTATGGACAAGGAAAACCTAATCTAAGATCTGCACAAAAATATTTAGCCTTCAAATTCATACCGTCATCGTAGCATACATGGACTCGACTCAAATGAATGGGATTTCCATGAAAAAGATTGTGGGCCGAAAATGGGTGGTCACTGTACATTTCTCTCCTGTTTCCTATTTATATTTATATTTTACCTCCTCAATTTAGCATTATGGACAGGGAAAGACCTAATCTAAGATCTGCACAAAAATATTTAGCCTTCAAATTCATACCGTCATCGTAGCATGCATGGACTCGACTCATATGAATGGGATTTCCATGAAAAAGATTGTGGGCAAAAAATGGGTGATCACTGTACATTTCTCTTCTGTTTTCATATTTATATTTATATTTTACCTCCTCAATTTAGCATTATGGACAAGGAAAACCTAATCTAAGATCTGCACAAAAATATTTAGCCTTCAAATTCATACCGTGATCGTAGCATGCATGGACTCGACTCATATGACTGGGATTTCCATGAAAACTATTGTGGGCAGAAAATGGTTGATCACTGTACATTTCTCTTCTGTTTCCTATTTATATTTCTATTTTACCTCCTCAATTTAGCATTATGGACAGGGAAAGACCTAATCTAAGATCTGCACAAAAATATTTAGCCTTCACATTCATACCGTCATCGTAGCATTTATGGACTTGACTCATATGAATGGGATTTCCATGAAAAAGATTGTGAGCCGAAAATGGTTGATCACTGTACATTTCTCTTCTGTTTCCTATTTATATTTATATTTTACCTCCTCAATTTAGCATTATGGACAGGGAAAGACCTAATCTAAGATCTGCACAAAAATATTTAGCCTTCAAATTCATACCGTCAGCGTAGCATGCATGGACTCGACTCATATGAATGGGATTTCCATGAAAAAGATTGTGGGCCGAAAATGGGGGATCACTGTACATTTCTCTTCTGTTTCCTATTTATATTTATATTTTACCACCTCAATTTAGCATTATGGACAGGGAAAGACCTAATCTAAGATCTGCACAAAAATATTTAGCCTTCAAATTCATACCGTCATCGTAGAATGCATGGACTCGACTCATATGAATGGGATTTCCATGAAAAAGATTGTGGGCCGAAAATGGGTGATCACTGTACATTTCTCTTCTGTTTCCTATTTATATTTATATTTTACCTCCTCAATTTAGCATTATGGACAGGGAAAGACCTAATCTAAGATCTGCACAAAAATATTTAGCCTTCAAATTCATACCGTCATCGTAGCATGCATGGACTCGACTCATATGAATGGGATTTCCATGAAAAAGATTGTGGGCAAAAAATGGGTGATCACTGTACATTTCTCTTTTGTTTCCTATTTATATTTCTATTTTACCTCCTCAATTTAGCATTATGGACAAGGAAAACCTAATCTAAGATCTGCACAAAAATATTTAGCCTTCAAATTCATACCGTCATCGTAGCATACATGGACTCGACTCAAATGAATGGGATTTCCATGAAAAAGATTGTGGGCCGAAAATGGGTGGTCAGTGTACATTTCTCTTCTGTTTCCTATTTCTATTTCTATTTTACCTCCTCAATTTAGCATTATGGACAGGGAAAGACCTAATCTAAGATCTGCACAAAAATATTTAGCCTTCAAATTCATACCGTCATCGTAGCATGCATGGACTCGACTCCTATGAATGGGATTTCCATGAAAAAGATTGTGGGCAAAAAATGGGTGATCACTGTACATTTCTATTCTGTTTTCATATTTATATTTATATTTTACCTCCTCAATTTAGCATTATGGACAAGGAAAACCTAATCTAAGATCTGCACAAAAATATTTCGCCTTCAAATTCATACCGTCATCGTAGCATGCATGGACTCGACTCATATGAATGGGAGTTCCATGAAAAAGATTGTGGGCCGAAAATGGGTGATCATTGTACATTTCTCTTCTGTTTCCTATTTATATTTATATTTTACCTCCTCAATTTAGCATGGGGGATCACTGTACATTTCTCTTCTGTTTCCTATTTATATTTCTATTTTACCTCCTCAATTTAGCATTATGGACAGGGAAAGACCTAATCTAAGATCTGCACAAAAATATTTAACCTTCAAATTCATACCGTGATCGTAGCATGCATGGACTCGACTCATATGAATGGGATTTCCATGAAAAAGATTGTGGGCCGAAAATGTGTGATCACTGTACATTTCTCTTCTGTTTCCTATTTATATTTATATTTTACCTCCTCAATTTAGCATTATGGACAGGGAAAGACCTAATCTAAGATCTGCACAAAAATATTTCGCCTTCAAATTCACACCGTCATCGTAGCATGCATGGACTCGACTCATATGACTGGGATTTCCATGAAAAAGATTGTGGGCCGAAAATGGGTGATCACTGTACATTTCTCTTCTGTTTCCTATTTATATTTATATTTTACCTCCTCAATTTAGGATTATGGACAGGGAAAGACCTAATCTAAGATCTGCACAAAAATATTTAGCCTTCAAATTCATACCGTCATCGTAGCATGCATGGACTCGACTCATATGAATGGGATTTCCATGAAAAAGATTGTGGGCAAAAAATGGGGGATCACTGTACATTTCTCTTCTGTTTCCTATTTATATTTTACCTCCTCAATTTAGCATTATGGACAGGGAAAGACCTAATCTAAGTTCTGCACAAAAATATTTAGCCTTCAAATCCACACCGTGATCGTAGCATGCATGGACTCGACTCATATGACTGGGATTTCCATGAAAAATATTGTGGGCAGTAAATGGGTGATCACTGTACATTTCTCTTCTGTTTCCTATTTATATTTATATTTTACCTCCTCAATTTAGCATTATGGACAGGGAAAGACCTAATCGAAGATCTGCACAAAAATATTTAGCCTTCAATTACATACCGTCATCGTAGCATGCATGGACTCGACTCATATGAACGGGATTTCCATGAAAATGATTGTGGGCCGAAACGGGTGATCACTGTACATTTCTCTTCTGTTTCCTATTTATATTTATATTTTACCTCCTCAATTTAGCATTATGGACAGGGAAAGACCTAATCTAAGATCTGCACAAAAATATTTAACCTTCAAATTCATACCGTGATCGTAGCATGCATGGACTCGACTCATATGAATGGGATTTCCATGAAAAAGATTGTGGGCCGAAAATGTGTTATCACTGTACATTTCTCTTCTGTTTCCTATTTATATTTATATTTTACCTCCTCAATTTAGCATTATGGACAGGGAAAGACCTAATCTAAGATCTGCACAAAAATATTTCGCCTTCAAATTCATACCGTCATCGTAGCATGCATGGACTCGACTCATATGACTGGGATTTCCATGAAAAAGATTGTGGGCCGAAAATGGGTGATCACTGTACATTTCTCTTCTGTTTCCTATTTATATTTATATTTTACCTCCTCAATTTAGCATTATGGACAGGGAAAGACCTAATCTAAGATCTGCACAAAAATATTTAGCCTTCAAATTCATACCGTCATCGTAGCATGCATGGACTCGACTCATATGAATGGGATTTCCATGAAAAAGATTGTGGGCCGAAAATGGTTGATCACTGTACATTTCTCTTTTTTCCTATTTATATTTCTATTTTACCTCCTCAATTTAGCATTATGGACGGGGAAAAACCTAATCTAAGATCTGCACAAAAATATTTAGCCTTCAAATTCATACCGTCATCGTAGCATGCATGCACTCGACTCATATGAATGGGATTTCCATGAAAAAGATTGTGGGCCGAAAAAGGGTGATCACTGTACATTTCTCTTCTGTTTCCTATTTATATTTATATTTTACCACCTCAATTTAGCATTATGGACAGGGAAAGACCTAATCTAAGATCTGCACAAAAATATTTAGCCTTCAAATTCATACCGTCATCGTAGCATGCATGGACTCGACTCATATGAATGGGATTTCCATGACAAATATTGTGGGCCGAAAATGGGTGATCACTGTACATTTCTCTTCTGTTTCCTATTTATATTTCTATTTTACCTCCTTAATTTAGCATTATGGACAAGGAAAGACCTAATCTAAGATCTGCAAAAAAATATTTATCCTTCAAATTCATACCGTCATCGTAGCATGCATGGACTCGACTCATATGAATGGGATTTCCATGAAAAAGATTGTGGGCCGAAAATGGGTGATCACCGTACATTTCTCTTCTGTTTCCTATTTATATTTATATTTTACCTCCTCAATTTAGCATTATGGACAGGGAAAGACCTAATCTAAGATCTGCACAAAAATATTTAGCCTTCAAATTCATACCGACATCGTAGCATGCATGGACTCGACTCATATGAATGGGATTTCCATGAAAAAGATTGTCGGCCGAAAATGGGTGATCACTGTACATTTCTCTTCTGTTTCCTATTTATATTTATATTTTACCTCTTCAATTTAGCATTATGGACAGGGAAAGACCTAATCTAGGATCTGCACAAAAATATTTAGCCTTCAAATTCATACCGTCATCGTAGCATGCATGGACTCGACTCATATGAATGGGATTTCCATGAAAAAGTTTGTGGGCCGAAAATGGGTGATCACTGTACATTTCTCTTCTGTTTCCTATTTATATTTCTATTTTACCTCCTCAATTTAGCATTATGGACATGGAAAGACCTAATCTAAGATCTGCACAAAAATATTTATCCTTCAAATTCATACCGTGATCGTAGCATGCATGGACTCGACTCATATGAATGGGATTTCCATGAAAAAGATTGTGGGCCGAAAATGGGTGATCACTGTACATTTCTCTTCTGTTTCCTATTTATATTTCTATTTTACCTCCTCAATTTAGCATTATGGACAGGGAAAGACCTAATCTAAGATCTGCACAAAAATATTTAGCCTTCAAATTCATACCGTCATCGTAGCATGCATGGACTCGACTCATATGAATGGGATTTCCATGAAAAAGATTGTGGGCAAAAAATGGGTGATCACTGTACATTTCTATTCTGTTTTCATATTTATATTTATATTTTACCTCCTCAATTTAGCATTATGGACAAGGAAAACCTAATCTAAGATCTGCACAAAAATATTTCGCCTTCAAATTCATACCGTCATCGTAGCATGCATGGACTCGACTCATATGAATGGGAGTTCCATGAAAAAGATTGTGGGCCGAAAATGGGTGATCATTGTACATTTCTCTTCTGTTTCCTATTTATATTTATATTTTACCTCCTCAATTTAGCATGGGGGATCACTGTACATTTCTCTTCTGTTTCCTATTTATATTTCTATTTTACCTCCTCAATTTAGCATTATGGACAGGGAAAGACCTAATCTAAGATCTGCACAAAAATATTTAACCTTCAAATTCATACCGTGATCGTAGCATGCATGGACTCGACTCATATGAATGGGATTTCCATGAAAAAGATTGTGGGCCGAAAATGTGTGATCACTGTACATTTCTCTTCTGTTTCCTATTTATATTTATATTTTACCTCCTCAATTTAGCATTATGGACAGGGAAAGACCTAATCTAAGATCTGCACAAAAATATTTCGCCTTCAAATTCATACCGTCATCGTAGCATGCATGGACTCGACTCATATGACTGGGATTTCCATGAAAAAGATTGTGGGCCGAAAATGGGTGATCACTGTACATTTCTCTTCTGTTTCCTATTTATATTTATATTTTACCTCCTCAATTTAGCATTATGGACAGGGAAAGACCTAATCTAAGATCTGCACAAAAATATTTAGCCTTCAAATTCATACCGTCATCGTAGCATGCATGGACTCGACTCATATGAATGGGATTTCCATGAAAAAGATTGTGGGCAAAATATGGGGGATCACTGTACATTTCTCTTCTGTTTCCTATTTATATTTTACCTCCTCAATTTAGCATTATGGACAGGGAAAGACCTAATCTAAGTTCTGCACAAAAATATTTAGCCTTCAAATCCACACCGTGATCGTAGCATGCATGGACTCGACTCATATGACTGGGATTTCCATGAAAAATATTGTGGGCAGTAAATGGGTGATCACTGTACATTTCTCTTCTGTTTCCTATTTATATTTATATTTTACCTCCTCAATTTAGCATTATGGACAGGGAAAGACCTAATCGAAGATCTGCACAAAAATATTTAGCCTTCAATTACATACCGTCATCGTAGCATGCATGGACTCGACTCATATGAACGGGATTTCCATGAAAAAGATTGTGGGCCGAAAATGGGTGATCACTGTACATTTCTCTTCTGTTTCCTATTTATATTTATATTTTACCTCCTCAATTTAGCATTATGGACAGTGAAAGACCTAATATAAGATCTGCACAAAAATATTTCGCCTTCAAATTCATACCGTCATCGTAGCATGCATGGACTCGACTCATATGACTGGGATTTCCATGAAAAAGATTGTGGGCCGAAAATGGGTGATCACTGTACATTTCTCTACTGTTTCCTATTTATATTTATATTTTACTTCCTCAATTTAGCATTATGGACAGGGAAAGACCTAATCTAAGATCTGCACAAAAATATTTAGCCTTCAAATTCATACCGTCATCGTAGCATGCATGGACTCGACTCATATGAATGGGATTTCCATGAAAAAGATTGTGGGCCGAAAATGGTTGATCACTGTACATTTCTCTTTTTTCCTATTTATATTTCTATTTTACCTCCTCAATTTAGCATTATGGACGGGGAAAAACCTAATCTAAGATCTGCACAAAAATATTTAGCCTTCAAAATCATACCGTCATCGTAGCATGCATGCACTCGACTCATATGAATGGGATTTCCATGAAAAAGATTGTGGGCCGAAAAAGGGTGATCACTGTACATTTCTCTTCTGTTTCCTATTTATATTTATATTTTACCACCTCAATTTAGCATTATGGACAGGGAAAGACCTAATCTAAGATCTGCACAAAAATATTTAGCCTTCAAATTCATACCGTCATCGTAGCATGCATGGACTCGACTCATATGAATGGGATTTCCATGACAAATATTGTGGGCCGAAAATGGGTGATCACTGTACATTTCTCTTCTGTTTCCTATTTATATTTCTATTTTACCTCCTTAATTTAGCATTATGGACAAGGAAAGACCTAATCTAAGATCTGCAAAAAAATATTTATCCTTCAAATTCATACCGTCATCGTAGCATGCATGGACTCGACTCATATGAATGGGATTTCCATGAAAAAGATTGTGGGCCGAAAATGGGTGATCACCGTACATTTCTCTTCTGTTTCCTATTTATATTTATATTTTACCTCCTCAATTTAGCATTATGGACAGGGAAAGACCTAATCTAAGATCTGCACAAAAATATTTAGCCTTCAAATTCATACCGACATCGTAGCATGCATGGACTCGACTCATATGAATGGGATTTCCATGAAAAAGATTGTCGGCCGAAAATGGGTGATCACTGTACATTTCTCTTCTGTTTCCTATTTATATTTCTATTTTACCTCTTCAATTTAGCATTATGGACAGGGAAAGACCTAATCTAGGATCTGCACAAAAATATTTAGCCTTCAAATTCATACCGTCATCGTAGCATGCATGGACTCGACTCATATGAATGGGATTTCCATGAAAAAGTTTGTGGGCCGAAAATGGGTGATCACTGTACATTTCTCTTCTGTTTCCTATTTATATTTCTATTTTACCTCCTCAATTTAGCATTATGGACATGGAAAGACCTAATCTAAGATCTGCACAAAAATATTTATCCTTCAAATTCATACCGTGATCGTAGCATGCATGGACTCGACTCATATGAATGGGATTTCCATGAAAAAGATTGTGGGCCGAAAATGGGTGATCACTGTACATTTCTCTTCTGTTTCCTATTTATATTTCTATTTTACCTCCTCAATTTAGCATTATGGACAGGGAAAGACCTAATCTAAGATCTGCACAAAAATATTTAGCCTTCAAATTCATACCGTGATCGTAGCATGCATGGACTCGACTCATATGACTGGGATTTCCATGAAAAAGATTGTGGGCAGAAAATAGGTGATCACTGTACATTTCTCTTCTGTTTCCTATTTATATTTCTATTTTACCTCCTCAATTTAGCATTATGGACAGGGAAAGACCTAATCTAAGATCTGCACAAAAATATTTAGCCTTCAAATTCATACCGACATCGTAGCATGCATGGACTCGACTCATATGAATGGGATTTCCATGAAAAAGATTGTCGGCCGAAAATGGGTGATCACTGTACATTTCTCTTCTGTTTCCTATTTATATTTCTATTTTACCTCTTCAATTTAGCATTATGGACAGGGAAAGACCTAATCTAGGATCTGCACAAAAATATTTAGCCTTCAAATTCATACCGTCATCGTAGCATGCATGGACTCGACTCATATGAATGGGATTTCCATGAAAAAGTTTGTGGGCCGAAAATGGGTGATCACTGTACATTTCTCTTCTGTTTCCTATTTATATTTATATTTTACCTCCTCAATTTAGCATTATGGACATGGAAAGACCTAATCTAAGATCTGCACAAAAATATTTATCCTTCAAATTCATACCGTGATCGTAGCATGCATGGACTCGACTCATATGAATGGGATTTCCATGAAAAAGATTGTGGGCCGAAAATGGGTGATCACTGTACATTTCTCTTCTGTTTCCTATTTATATTTCTATTTTACCTCCTCAATTTAGCATTATGGACAGGGAAAGACCTAATCTAAGATCTGCACAAAAATATTTAGCCTTCAAATTCATACCGTGATCGTAGCATGCATGGACTCGACTCATATGACTGGGATTTCCATGAAAAAGATTGTGGGCAGAAAATAGGTGATCACTGTACATTTCTCTTCTGTTTCCTATTTATATTTATATTTTACCTCCTCAATTTAGCATTATGTACAGGGAAAGACCTAATCTAAGATCTGCACAAAAATATTTAGCCTTCAAATTCATACCGTCATCGTAGCATGCATGGACTCGACTCATATGAATGGGATTTCCATGAAAAAGATTGTGGGCCGAAAATGGGTGATCACTGTACATTTCTCTTCTGTTTCCTATTTATATTTCTATTTTACCTCCTCAATTTAGCATTATGGACAGGGAAAGACCTAATCTAAGATCTTCACAAAAATATTTAGCCTTCAAATTCATACCGTCATCGTAGCATGCATGGACTCGACTCATATGAATGGGATTTCCATGAAAAAGATTGTGGGCCGAAAATGGGTGATCACTGTACATTTCTCTTTTTTCCTATTTATATTTCTATTTTACCTCCTCAATTTAGCATTATGGACGGGGAAAAACCTAATCTAAGATCTGCACAAAAATATTTAGCCTTCAAATTCATACCGTCATCGTAGCATGCATGGACTCGACTCATATGAATGGGATTTCCATGAAAAAGATTGTGGGCCGAAAATGGGTGATCACCGTACATTTCTCTTCTGTTTCCTATTGATATTTATATTTTACCTCCTCAATTTAGCATTATGGCAAGGGAAAGACCCTATCTAAGATCTGCACAAAAATATTTTGCCTTCAAATTCATACCGTCATCGTAGCATGCATGGACTCGACTCATATGAATGGGATTTCCATGAAAAAGATTGTGGGCCGAAAAAGGGTGATCACTGTACATTTCTCTTCTGTTTCCTATGTATATTTCTATTTTACCACCTCAATTTAGCATTATGGACAGGGAAAGACCTAATCTAAGATCTGCACAAAAATATTTAGCCTTCAAATTCATACCGTCATCGTAGCATGCATGGACTCGACTCATATGAATGGGATTTCCATGAAAAAGATTGTGGGCCGAAAATGGGTGATCACTGTACATTTCTCTTCTGTTTCCCATTTATATTTATATTTTACCTCCTCAATTTAGCATTATGGATAGGGAAAGACCTAATCTAAGATCTGCACAAAAATATTTAGCCTTCAACTTCATACCGTCATTGTAGCATGCATGGACTCGACTCATATGAATGGGATTTCCATGAAAGAGATTGTGGGCCGAAAATGGGTGATCACTGTACATTTCTCTTCTGTTTCCTATTTATATTTCTATTTTACCTCCTCAATGTAGCATTATGGACAGGGAAAGACCTAATCTAAGACCTGCACAAAAATATTTAGCCTTCAAATTCATACCGTCATCGTAGCATGCATGGACTCGACTCATATGAATGGGATTTCCAAGAAAAAGATTGTGGGCCGAAAATGGTTGATCACTATACATTTATCTTCTGTTTCCTATTTATATTTCTATTTTACCTCCTTAATTTAGCATTATGGACAGGGAAAGACCTAATCTCAGATCTGCACAAAAATATTTTGCCTTCAAATTCATACCGCGATCGTAGCATGCATGGACTCGACTCATATGACTGGGATTTCCATGAAAAAGTTTGTGGGCCGAAAATGTGTGATCACTGTACATTTCTCTTCGGTTTCCTATTTATATTTATATTTTACCTCCTCAATTTAGCATTATGGACAGGGAAAGACCTAATCTAAGATCTGCACAAAAATATTTAGCCTTCAAATTCATACCGTCATCGTAGCATGCATGGACTCGACTCATATGAATAGGATTTCCATGAAAAAGATTGTGGGCCGAAAATGGGTGATCACCGTACATTTCTCTTCTGTTTCCTATTTATATTTATATTTTACCTCCTCAATTTAGCATTATGGACAGGGAATGACCTAATCTAAGATCTGCACAAAAATATTTAGCCTTCAAATTCATACCGACATCGTAGCATGCATGGACTCGACTCATATGAATGGGATTTCCATGAAAAAGATTGTGGGCCGAAAATGGGTGATCACTGTACATTTCTCTTCTGTTTCCTATTTATATTTCTATTTTACCTCTTCAATTTAGCATTATGGACAGGGAAAGACCTAATCTAGGATCTGCACAAAAATATTTAGCCTTCAAATTCATACCGTCATCGTAGCATGCATGGAATCGACTCATATGAATGGGATTTCAATGAAAAAGTTTGTGGGCCGAAAATGGGTGATCACTGTACATTTCTCTTCTGTTTCCTATTTATATTTATATTTTACCTCCTCAATTTAGCATTATGGACATGGAAAGACCTAATCTAAGATCTGCATAAAAATATTTATCCTTCAAATGCATACCGTGATCGTAGCATGCATGGACTCGACTCATATGAATGGGATTTCCATGAAAAAGATTGTGGGCCGAAAATGGGTGATCACTGTACATTTCTCTTCTGTTTCCTATTTATATTTCTATTTTACCTCCTCAATTTAGCATTATGAACAGGGAAAGACCTAATCTAAGATCTGCACATAAATATTTTGCCTTCAAATTCATACCGTCATCGTAGCATGCATGGACTCGACTCATATGACTGGGATTTCCATGAAAAATATTGTGGGCCGAAAATGGGTGATCACTGTACATTTCTCTTCTGTTTCCTATTTATATTTATATTTTACCTCCTCAATTTAGCATTATGGACAGGGAAAGACCTAATCTAATATCTGCACAAAAATATTTTGCCTTCAAATTCCTACCGTGATCGTAGCATGCATGGACTCGACTCATATGAATGGGATATCCATGAAAAAGATTGTGGGCAGAAAATGGGTGATCACTGTACATTTCTCTTCTGTTTCCTATTTATATTTCTATCTTATCTCATTAATTTAGCATTATGGACAGGGAAAGACCTAATCTAAGATCTGCAAAAAAATATATTGTCTTGAAATTCATACCGTGATTGTTGCATGCATGGACTCGACTCATATGACTGGGATTTCAATGAAAAAGATTGTGGGCCGAAAATGGGTGATCACTGTACATTTCTCTTCTGTTTCCTATTTATATTTCTATTTTACCTCCTCAATTTAGGATTATGGACAGGGAAAGACATAATCTAAGATCTGCAAAAAAATATATTGTCTTGAAATACATACCGTGATTGTAGCATGAATGTACTCGACTCATATGACTGGGATTTCCATGAAAAAGATTGTGGGCAGAAAATGGGTGATCACTGTACATTTCTCTTCTGTTTCCTATTTATATTTCTATCTTATCTCCTTAATTTAGCATTATGGACAGGGAAAGACCTAATCTAAGCTCTGCAAAAAAATATATTGTCTTCAAATTCCTACCGTGATCGTAGCATGCATGGACTCGACTCATATGACTGGGATTTCCATGAAAAATATTGTGGGCAGAAAATGGGTGATCACTGTACATTTCTCTTCTGTTTCCTATTTATATTTCTATTTTACCTCCTCAATTTAGCATTATGGACAGGGAAAGACCTAATCTAAGATCTGCACAAAAATATTTAGCCTTCAAATTCATACCGTCATTGTAGCATGCAAGGACTCGACTCATATGAATGGGATTTCCATGAAAAGGTTGTGGGCCGAAAATGGGTGATCACTGTACATTTCTCTTCTGTTTCCTATTTATATTTATATTTTACCTCCTCAATTTAGCATTATGGACAAGAAAGACCTAATCTAAGATTTGCACAAAAATATTTATCCTTCAAATTCATACCGTCATCGTAGCATGCATGGACTCGACTCATATGAATGGGATTTCCATGAAAAAGATTGTGGGCCGAAAATGGGTGATCACCGTACATTTCTCTTCTGTATCCTATTTATATTTATATTTTACCTTCTCAATTTAGCATTATGGACAGGGAAAGACCTAATCTAAGATCTGCACAAAAATATTTAGCCTTCAAATTCATACCGACATCGTAGCATGCATGGACTCGACTCATATGAATGGGATTTCCATGAAAAAGATTGTGGGCCGAAAATGGGTGATCACTGTACATTTCTCTTCTGTTTCCTATTTATATTTATATTTTACCACTTCAATTTAGCATTATGGACAGGGAAAGACCTAATCTAGGATCTGCACAAAAATATTTAGCCTTCAAATTCATACCGTCATCGTAGCATGCATGGAATCGACTCATATGAATGGGATTTCCATGAAAAAGTTTGTGGGCCGAAAATGGGTGATCACTGTACATTTCTCTTCTGTTTCCTATTTATATTTATATTTTACCTCCTCAATTTAGCATTATGGACATGGAAAGACCTAATCTAATATCTGCACAAAAATATTTTGCCTTCAAATTCCTACCGTGATCGTAGCATGCATGGACTCGACTCATATGAATGGGATATCCAAGAAAAAGATTTTTGGCAGAAAATGGGTGATCACTGTACATTTCTCTTCTGTTTCCTATTTATATTTCTATCTTATCTCCTTAATTTAGCATTATGGACATGGAAAGACCTAATCTAAGCTCTGCAAAAAAATATATTGTCTTCAAATTCCTACCGTGATCGTAGCATGCATGGACTCAACTCATATGACTATGATTTCCATGAAAAAGATTGTGGGCAGAAAATGGGTGATCACTGTACATTACTCTTCTGTTTCCTATTTATATTTCTATCTTATCTCCATAATTTAGCATTATGGACAGGGAAAGACCTAATCTAAGCTCTGCAAAAAAATATATTGTCTTGAAATTCATACCGTGATTGTTGCATGCATGGACTCGACTCATATGACTGGGATTTCAATGAAAAAGATTGTGGACAGAAAAAAAGTGTGATCACTGTAAATTTCTCTTCTGTTTCCTATTTATATTTATATTTTACCTCCTTAATTTAGCATTATGGACAGGGAAAGACCTAATCTAAGATCTGCAAAAAAATATTTTGCCTTCAAATTGCTACCGTGATCGTAGCATGCATGGACTCGACTCATATGACTGGGATTTCCATGAAAAAGTTTGTGGGCTGAAAATGGGTGATCACTGTACATTTTTCTTCTGTTTCCTATTTATATTTATATTTTATTTCCTCAATTTAGCATTATGAACAGGTAAAGACCTAATATAAGCTCTGCAAAAAAATATTTTGCCTTCAAATTCCTACCGTGATCGTAGCATGCATGGACTCGACTCATATGACTGGGATTTCCATGAAAAAGATTGTGTGCAGAAATGTGTGATCACTGTACATTTCTCTTCTCTTTCTTATTTATATTTCTATCTTATCTCCTTAATTTAGCATTATGGACAGGGAAAGACCTAATCTAAGCTCTGCAAAAAAATATATTGTCTTCAAATTCCTACCGTGATCGTAGCATGCATGGACTCGACTCATATGACTGGGATTTCCATGAAAAAGATTGTGGTCAGAAAATGGGTGATCACTGTACATTTCTCTTCTGTTTCCTATTTATATTTATATTTTACTTCCTCAATTTAGCATTATGGACATGGAAAGACCTAATCTAAAATCTGCAAAAAAATATTTTGCCTTCAAATTCATACCGTGATCGTAGCATGCATGGACTCGACTCATATGACTGGGATTTCCATGAAAAAGATTGTGGGCTGAAAATGGGTGATCACTGTACATTTCTCTTCTGTTTCCTATTTATATTTATATTTTATTTCCTCAATTTAGCATTATGGTCAGGGAATGACCTAATATAAGCTCTGCAAAAAAATATTTCGCCTTCAAATTCATACCGTGATCGTAGCATGCATGGACTCGACTCATATGACTGGGATTTCCATGAAAAAGATTGTGGGCAGAAAATGGGTGATCACTGTACATTTCTCTTCTGTTTCCTATTTATATTTCTATATCTCCTTAATTTAGCATTATGGACAGGGAAAGACATAATCTAAGATCTGCAAAAAAATATATTGTCTTGAAATTCATACCGTGATCGTAGCATGCATGGACACCACTCATATGACTGGGATTTCCATGAAAAAGATTGTGGCCAGAAAATGGGTGATCACTGTACATTTCTCTTCTGTTTCCTATTACTATATCTATTTTACTTCCTTAATTTAGCATTATGGACAGGGAAAGACCTAATCTAAGATCTGCAAAAAAATATTTTACCTTCAAATTCATACCGTGATCGGAGCATGCATGGACTCGACTCATATGTCTGGGATTTCCATGAAAAAGATTGTGGGCAGAAAATGGGTGATCACTGTACATTTCTCTTCTGTTTCCTATTTATATTTATATTTTGCCTCCTCAATTTAGCATTATGGATAGGGAAAGACCTAATCTAAGCTCTGCAAAAAAATATTTTGCCTTCAAATTCATACCGTGATCGTAGCATGCATGGACTCGACTCATATGACTGGGATTTCCATGAAAAAGATTGTGGTCAGAAAATGGGTGATCACTGTACATTTCTCTTCTGTTTCCTATTTATATTTATATTTTACTTCCTCAATTTAGCATTATGGACAGGGAATGACCTAATCTAAAATCTGCAAAAAAATATTTTCCCTTCAAATTCATACTATGATCGTAGCATGCATGCACTCGACTCATATGACTGGGATTTCCATGAAAAAGATTGTGGTCAGAAAATAGGTGATCACAGTACATTTCTCTTCTGTTTCCTATTTATATTTATATTTTACTTCCTCAATTTAGCATTATGGACAGGGAAAGACCTAATATAAGCTCTGCAAAAAAATATTTTGCCTTCAATTTCATACAGTGATCGTAGCATGCATGGACTCGACTCATATGACTGGGATTACACTGAAAAAGATTGTGGGCAGAAAATGGGTGATCACTGTACATTTCTCTTCTGTTTCCTATTTATATTTCTATATTATCTCCTAATTTAGCATTATGGACAGGGAAAGACCTAATCTAAGCTCTGCAAAAAAATATTTTGCCTTCAAATTCATACCGTGATCGTAGCATGCATGGACTCGACTCATATGACTGGGATTTCCATGAAAATATTGTGGGCAGAAAATGGGTGATCACTGTACATTTCTCTTCTGTTTCCTATTTATATTTCTATTTTACCTCCTTAATTTAGCATTATGGACAGGGAAAGACATAATCTAAGATCTGCAAAAAAATATTTAGCCTTCAAATTCATACCGTGAATGTAGCATGCATGGACACGACTCATATGACTGGGATTTCCATGAAAAAGATTGTGGGCAGAAAATGGGTGATCACTGTACATTTCTCTTCTGTTTCCTATTTATATTTCTATCTTATCTCCTTAATTTAGCATTATGGACAGGGAAAGACCTAATCTAAGATCTGCAAAAAAATATTTTGTCTTCAAATTTATACCGTGATCGTAGCATGCATGGACTCGACTCATATGACTGGGATTTCCATGAAAAAGATTGTGGGCAGAAAATGGGTGATCACTGTACATTTCTCTTCTGTTTCTTATTTATATTTCTATCTTATCTCCTTAATTTAGCATTATGGACAGGGAAAGAACTAATCTAAGATCTGCAAAAAAATATTTTGTCGTCAAATTCATACCGTGATCGTAGCATGCATGGACTCGACTCATATGACTGGGATTTCAATGAAAAAGATTGTGGGCCGAAAATGGGTGATCACTGTACATTTCTCTTCTGTTTCCTATTTATATTTCTATTTTACATCCTCAATTTAGCATTATGGACAGTGAAAGACATAATCTAAGATCTGCAAAAAAATATATTGTCTTCAAATTCATACCGTGATTGTAGCATGAATGGACTCGACTCATATGACTGGGATTTCCATGATAAAGATTGTGGGCAGAAAATGGGTGATCACTGTACATTTCTCTTCTGTTTCCTCTTTATATTTCTATCTTATCTCCTTAATTTAGCATTATGGACAAGGAAAGACCTAATCTAAGCTCTGCAAAAAAATATATTGTCTTCAAATTCCTACCGTGATCGTAGCATGCATGGACTCGACTCATATGGCTGGGATTTCTATGAAAAAGATTGTGGGCAGAAAATGGGTGATCACTGTACATTTCTCTTCTGTTTCCTATTTATATTTCTATCTTATCTCCTTAATTTAGCATTATGGACAGGGAAAGACCTAATCTAAGCTCTGCAAAAAAATATATTGTCTTCAAATTCCTACCGTGATCGTAGCATGCATGGACTCGACTCATATGACTGGGATTTCCATGAAAATGATTGAGGGCAGAAAATGGGTGATCACTGTACATTTCTCTTCTGTTTCTTATTTATATTTCTATTTTACCTCCTTAATTTAGCATTATGGACAGGGAAAGACCTAATCTAAAATCTGCAAAAAATATTTTGCCTTCAAATTCATACCGTGATCGTAGCATGCATGGACTCGACTCATATGACTGGGATTTCCATGAAAAAGATTGTGGGCAGAAAATGGGTGATCACTGTACATTTCTCTTCTGTTTCCTATTTATATTTCTATCTTATCTCCTTAATTTAGCATTATGTACAGGGAAAGACCTAATCTAAGATCTGCAAAAAAATATTTTGTCTTCAAATTCATACCGTGATCGTAGCATGCATGGACTCGACTCATATGACTGGGATTTCAATGAAAAAGATTGTGGTCCGAAAATGGGTGATCACTGTACATTTCTCTTCTGTTTCCTATTTATATTTCTATTTTACCTCCTCAATTTAGCATTATGGACAGTGAAAGACATAATCTAAGATCTGCAAAAAAATATAGTGTCTTGAAATTCATACCGTGATTGTAGCATGAATGGACTCGACTCATATGACTGGGATTTCCATGAAAAAGATTGTGGGCAGAAAATGGGTGATCACTGTACATTTCTCTTCTGTTTCCTATTCATATTTATATTTTACTTCCTCAATTTAGCATTATGGACAGGGAAAGACATAATCTAAGATCTGCAAAAAAATATATTGTCTTGAAATTCATACCGTGATTGTAGCATGAATGGACTCGACTCATATGACTGTGATTTCCATGAAAAAGATTGTGGGCAGAAAATGGGTGATCACTGTACATTTCTCTTCTGTTTCCTATTTATATTTCTATCTTATCTCCTTAATTTAGCATTATGGACAGGGAAAGACCTAATCTAAGATCTGCAAAAAAATATTTTGCCTTCAAATTCATACCGTGATCGTAGCATGCATGGACTCGACTCATATGACTGGGATTTCCATGAAAAAGTTTGTGGGCTGAAAATGGGTGATCACTGTACATTTCTCTTCTGTTTCCTATTTATATTTCTATCTTATCTCCTTAATTTAGCATTATGGACAGGGAAAGACCTAATCTAAGATCTGCAAAAAAATATTTTGTCTTCAAATTTATACCGTGATCGTAGCATGCATGGACTCGACTCATATGACTGGGATTTCCATGAAAAAGATTGTGGGCAGAAAATGGGTGATCACTGTACATTTCTCTTCTGTTTCTTATTTATATTTCTATCTTATCTCCTTAATTTAGCATTATGGACAGGGAAAGAACTAATCTAAGATCTGCAAAAAAATATTTTGTCGTCAAATTCATACCGTGATCGTAGCATGCATGGACTCGACTCATATGACTGGGATTTCAATGAAAAAGATTGTGGGCCGAAAATGGGTGATCACTGTACATTTCTCTTCTGTTTCCTATTTATATTTCTATTTTACATCCTCAATTTAGCATTATGGACAGTGAAAGACATAATCTAAGAT
Source organism: Acanthosepion lycidas (assembly GCA_963932145.1). NCBI lineage: Eukaryota > Metazoa > Mollusca > Cephalopoda > Sepiida > Sepiidae > Acanthosepion > Acanthosepion lycidas. Next base: position 80,636,091 of record OZ010607.1, on the reverse strand, counting down.
CTGCAAAAAAATATATTGTCTTCAAATTCATACCGTGATTGTAGCATGAATGGACTCGACTCATATGACTGGGATTTCCATGATAAAGATTGTGGGCAGAAAATGGGTGATCACTGTACATTTCTCTTCTGTTTCCTCTTTATATTTCTATCTTATCTCCTTAATTTAGCATTATGGACAAGGAAAGACCTAATCTAAGCTCTGCAAAAAAATATATTGTCTTCAAATTCCTACCGTGATCGTAGCATGCATGGACTCGACTCATATGGCTGGGATTTCTATGAAAAAGATTGTGGGCAGAAAATGGGTGATCACTGTACATTTCTCTTCTGTTTCCTATTTATATTTCTATCTTATCTCCTTAATTTAGCATTATGGACAGGGAAAGACCTAATCTAAGCTCTGCAAAAAAATATATTGTCTTCAAATTCCTACCGTGATCGTAGCATGCATGGACTCGACTCATATGACTGGGATTTCCATGAAAATGATTGAGGGCAGAAAATGGGTGATCACTGTACATTTCTCTTCTGTTTCTTATTTATATTTCTATTTTACCTCCTTAATTTAGCATTATGGACAGGGAAAGACCTAATCTAAAATCTGCAAAAAATATTTTGCCTTCAAATTCATACCGTGATCGTAGCATGCATGGACTCGACTCATATGACTGGGATTTCCATGAAAAAGATTGTGGGCAGAAAATGGGTGATCACTGTACATTTCTCTTCTGTTTCCTATTTATATTTCTATCTTATCTCCTTAATTTAGCATTATGTACAGGGAAAGACCTAATCTAAGATCTGCAAAAAAATATTTTGTCTTCAAATTCATACCGTGATCGTAGCATGCATGGACTCGACTCATATGACTGGGATTTCAATGAAAAAGATTGTGGTCCGAAAATGGGTGATCACTGTACATTTCTCTTCTGTTTCCTATTTATATTTCTATTTTACCTCCTCAATTTAGCATTATGGACAGTGAAAGACATAATCTAAGATCTGCAAAAAAATATAGTGTCTTGAAATTCATACCGTGATTGTAGCATGAATGGACTCGACTCATATGACTGGGATTTCCATGAAAAAGATTGTGGGCAGAAAATGGGTGATCACTGTACATTTCTCTTCTGTTTCCTATTCATATTTATATTTTACTTCCTCAATTTAGCATTATGGACAGGGAAAGACATAATCTAAGATCTGCAAAAAAATATATTGTCTTGAAATTCATACCGTGATTGTAGCATGAATGGACTCGACTCATATGACTGTGATTTCCATGAAAAAGATTGTGGGCAGAAAATGGGTGATCACTGTACATTTCTCTTCTGTTTCCTATTTATATTTCTATCTTATCTCCTTAATTTAGCATTATGGACAGGGAAAGACCTAATCTAAGATCTGCAAAAAAATATTTTGCCTTCAAATTCATACCGTGATCGTAGCATGCATGGACTCGACTCATATGACTGGGATTTCCATGAAAAAGTTTGTGGGCTGAAAATGGGTGATCACTGTACATTTCTCTTCTGTTTCCTATTTATATTTATATTTTATTTCCTTAATTTAGCATTATGGACAGGGAAAGACCTAATATAAGCTCTGCAAAAAAATATTTTGCCTTCAAATTCATACCGTGATAGTAGCATGCATGCACTCGACTCATATGACTGGGATTTCCATGAAAAAGATTGTGGGCAGAAAATGGGTGATCACTGTACATTTCTCTTCTGTTTCCTATCTATATTTCTATCATATCTCCTTAATTTAGCATTATGGACAGGGAAAGACATAATCTAAGATCTGCTAAAAAATATTTAGCCTTCAAATTCATACCGTGAATGTAGCATGCATGGACACGACTCATATGACTGGGATTTCCATGAAAAACATTGTGGGCAGAAAATGGGTGATCACTGTACATTTCTCTTCTGTTTCCTATTTATATTTCTATTTTACCTCCTCAATTTAGCATTATGGACAGTGAAAGACATAATCTAAGATCTGCAAAAAAATATATTGTCTTGAAATTCATACCGTGATTGTAGCATGAATGGACTCGACTCATATGACTGGGATTTCCATGAAAAAGATTGTGGGCAGAAAATGGGTGATCACTGTACATTTCTCTTCTGTTTCCTATTTATATTTCTATCTTATCTCCTTAATTTAGCATTATGGACAGGGAAAGACCTAATCTAAGCTCTGCAAAAAAATATATTGTCTTCAAATTCCTACCGTGATCGTAGCATGCATGGACTCGACTCATATGGCTGTGATTTCCATGAAAAAGATTGTGGGCAGAAAATGGGTGATCACTGTACATTTCTCTTCTGTTTCCTACTTATATTTCTAATTTGCCTCCTCAATTTAGCATTATGGATAGGGAAAGACCTAATCTAGGCTCTGCACAAAAACATTTTGCCTTCAATTTCATACCGTGATCGTAGCATGCATGGACTCGACTCATATGACTGGGAGTTCACTGAAAAAGATTGTGGGCAGAAAATTGGTGGTCACTGTACATTTCTCTTCTGTTTCCTATTTATATTTCTATCTTATCTCCTAATTTAGCATTATGGACAGGAAAAGACCTAATCTAAGCTCTGCAAAAAAATATTTTGTCTTCAAATTCATACCGTGATCGTAGCATGCATGGACTCGACTCATATGACTGGGATTTCCATGAAAAAGATTGTGGGCTGAAAATGGGTGATCACTGTACATTTCTCTTCTGTTTCCTATATATATTTATATTTTATTTCCTTAATTTAGCATTATGGACAGGGAAAGACCTAATCTAAGATCTGCTAAAAAATATTTAGCCTTCAAATTCATACCGTGAATGTAGCATGCATGGACACGACTCATATGACTGGGATTTCCATGAAAAACATTGTGGGCAGAAAATGGGTGATCACTGTACATTTCTCTTCTGTTTCCTATTTATATTTCTATTTTACCTCCTCAATTTAGCATTATGGACAGTGAAAGACATAATCTAAGATCTGCAAAAAAATATATTGTCTTGAAATTCATACCGTGATTGTAGCATGAATGGACTCGACTCATATGACTGGGATTTCCATGAAAAAGATTGTGGGCAGAAAATGGGTGATCACTGTACATTTCTCTTCTGTTTCCTATTTATATTTCTATCTTATCTCCTTAATTTAGCATTATGGACAGGGAAAGACCTAATCTAAGCTCTGCAAAAAAATATATTGTCTTCAAATTCCTACCGTGATCGTAGCATGCATGGACTCGACTCATATGGCTGTGATTTCCATGAAAAAGATTGTGGGCAGAAAATGGGTGATCACTGTACATTTCTCTTCTGTTTCCTACTTATATTTCTAATTTGCCTCCTCAATTTAGCATTATGGATAGGGAAAGACCTAATCTAGGCTCTGCACAAAAACATTTTGCCTTCAATTTCATACCGTGATCGTAGCATGCATGGACTCGACTCATATGACTGGGAGTTCACTGAAAAAGATTGTGGGCAGAAAATTGGTGGTCACTGTACATTTCTCTTCTGTTTCCTATTTATATTTCTATCTTATCTCCTAATTTAGCATTATGGACAGGAAAAGACCTAATCTAAGCTCTGCAAAAAAATATTTTGTCTTCAAATTCATACCGTGATCGTAGCATGCATGGACTCGACTCATATGACTGGGATTTCCATGAAAAAGATTGTGGGCTGAAAATGGGTGATCACTGTACATTTCTCTTCTGTTTCCTATATATATTTATATTTTATTTCCTTAATTTAGCATTATGGACAGGGAAAGACCTAATCTAAGATCTGCAAAAAAATATTTTGCCTTCAAAATCATGCCGTGATCGTAGCATGCATGGACACGACTCATATGACTGGGATTTCCATGAAAAAGATTGTATGCAGAAAATGGGTGATCACTGTACATTTCTCTTCTGTTTCCTATTTATATTTCTATCTTATCTCCTTAATTTAGCATTATGGACAGGGAAAGACCTAATCTAAGCACTGCAAAAAAATATATTGTCTTCAAATTCCTACCGTGATCGTAGCATGCATGGACTCGACTCATATGACTGGGATTTCCATGAAAATGATTGTGGGCAGAAAATGGGTGATCACTGTACATTTCTCTTCTGTTTCCTATTTATATTTCTATCATATCTCCTTAATTTAGCATTATGGACAGGGAAAGACATAATCTAAGATCTGCACAAAAATATTTAGCCTTCAAATTCATACCGTGAATGTAGCATGCATGGACACGACTCATATGACTGGGATTTCCATGAAAAAGATTGTGGGCAGAAAATGGGTGATCACTGTACATTTCTCTTCTGTTTCCTATTTATATTTCTATCTTATCTCCTTAATTTAGCATTATGGACAGGGAAAGACCTAATCTAAGATCTGCAAAAAAATATTTTGTCTTCAAATTTATACCGTGATCGTAGCATGCATGGACTCGACTCATATGACTGGGATTTCCATGAAAAAGATTGTGGGCAGAAAATGGGTGATCACTGTACATTTCTCTTCTGTTTCCTATTTATATTTCTATCTTATCTCCTTAATTTAGCATTATGGACAGGGAAAGACCTAATCTAAGATCTGCAAAAAAATATTTTGTCTTCAAATTCATACCGTGATCGTAGCATGCATGGACTCGACTCATATGACTGGGATTTCAAAGAAAAAGATTGTGGGCCGAAAATGGGTGATCACTGTACATTTCTCTTCTGTTTCCTATTTATATTTCTATTTTACCTCCTCAATTTAGCATTATGGACAGTGAAAGACATAATCTAAGATCTGCAAAAAAATATATTGTCTTGAAATTCATACCGTGATTGTAGCATGAATGGACTCGACTCATATGACTGGGATTTCCATGAAAAAGATTGTGGGCAGAAAATGGGTGATCACTGTACATTTCTCTTCTGTTTCCTATTTATATTTCTATTTTACCTCCTTAATTTAGCATTATGGACAGGGAAAGACCTAATCTAAGATCTGCAAAAAAATATTTTGCCTTGAAATTCATACCGTGATCGTAGCATGCATGGACTCGACTCATATGACTGGGATTTCCATGAAAAAGATTGTGGGCTGAAAATGGGTGATCACTGTACATTTCTCTTCTGTTTCCTATTTATATTTATATTTTATTTCCTTAATTTAGCATTATGGACAGGGAAAGACCTAATCTAAGATCTGCAAAAAAATATTTTGCCTTCAAATTCATACCGTGATCGTAGCATGCATGGACTCGGCTCATATGACAGGGATTTCCATGAAAAAGATTGTGTGCAGAAAATGGGTGATCACTGTACATTTCTCTTCTGTTTCCAATTTATATTTATATTTTATTTCCTTAATTTAGCATTATGGACAGTGAAAGACCTAATCTAAAATCTACAAAAAAATATTTTGCCTTCAAATTCATACCGTGATCGTAGCATGAATGGACTCGACTCATATGACTGGGATTTCCATGAAAAAGATTGTGGGCAGAAAATGGGTGATCACTGTACATTTCTCTTCTGTTTCCTATTTATATTTCTATTTTACCTCCTTAATTTAGCATTATGGAGAGGGAAAGACCTAATCTAAGATCTGCAAAAAAATATTTTGCCTTGAAATTCATACCGTGATCGTAGCATGCATGGACTCGACTCATATGACTGAGAATTCCATGAAAAAGATTGTGGGCTGAAAATGGGTGATCACTGTACATTTCTCTTCTGTTTCCTATTTATATTTATATTTTATTTCCTTAATTTAGCATTATGGATAGGGAAAGACCTAATCTAAGATCTGCAAAAAAATATTTAGCCTTCAAATTCATACCGTGATCGTAGCATGCATGGACACGACTCATATGACTGGGATTTCCATGAAAAAGATTGTGGGCAGAAAATGGGTGATCACTGTACATTTCTCTTCTGTTTCCTATTTATATTTCTATCTTATCTCCTTAATTTAGCATTATGGACAGGGAAAGACATAATCTAAGATCTGCAAAAAAATATATTGTCTTGAAATTCATACCGTGATTGTAGCATGAATGGACTCGACTCATATGACTGGGATTTCCATGAAAAAGATTGTGGGCAGAAAATGGATGATCACTGTACATTTCTCTTTTGTTTCCTATTTATATTTCTATCTTATCTCCTTAATTTAGCATTATGGACAGGGAAAGACCTAATCTAAGCTCTGCAAAAAAATATATTGTCTTCAAATTCTTACCGTGATCGTAGCATGCATGGACTCGACTCATATGACTGGGATTTCCATGAAAAAGATTGTGGGCAGAAAATGGGTGATCACTGTACATTTCTCTTCTGTTTCCTATTTATATTTCTATCTTATCTCCTTAATTTAGCATTATGGACAGGGAAAGACCTAATCTAAGCTCTGCAAAAAAATATATTGTCTTCAAATTCCTACCGTGATCGTATCATGCATGGACTCGACTCATATGACTGGGATTTCCATGAAAATGATTGTGGACAGAAAATGGGTGATCACTGTACATTTCTCTTCTGTTTCCTATTTATATTTCTATTTTATTTCCTTAATTTAGCATTATGGACAGGGAAAGACCTAATCTAAGATCTGCAAAAAAATATTTTGCCTTCAAATTCATACCGTGATCGTAGCATGCATGGACACGACTCATATGACTGGGATTTCCATGAAAAAGATTGTGGGCAGAAAATGGGTGATCACTGTACATTTCTCTTCTGTTTCCTATTTATATTTCTATCTTATCTCCTTAATTTAGCATTATGGACAGGGAAAGACCTAATCTAAGATCTGCAAAAGAATATTTTGCCTTCAAATTCATACCGTGATCGTAGCATGCATGGACTCGACTCATATGACTGGGCTTTCCATGAAAAAGTATGTGGGCTAAAAATGGGTGATCACTGTACATTTCTCTTCTGTTTCCTATTTATATTTATATTTTATTTCCTCAATTTAGCATTATGGACAGGGAAAGACCTAATATAAGCTCTGCAAAAAAATATTTTGCCTTCAAATTCATACCGTGATCGTAGCATGCATGGACTCGACTCATATGACTGGGATTTCCATGAAAAAGATGTGTGGGCAGAAAATGGGTGATCACTGTACATTTCTCTTCTGTTTCCTATTTATATTTCTATCATATCTCCTTAATTTAGCATTATGGACAGGGAAAGACATAATCTAAGATCTGCAAAAAAATATATTGTCTTGAAATTCATACCGTGATCGTAGCATGCATGGACTCGACTCATATGACTGAGAATTCCATGAAAAAGATTGTGGGCTGAAAATGGGTGATCACTGTACATTTCTCTTCTGTTTCCTATTTATATTTATATTTTATTTCCTTAATTTAGCATTATGGATAGGGAAAGACCTAATCTAAGATCTGCAAAAAAATATTTAGCCTTCAAATTCATACCGTGATCGTAGCATGCATGGACACGACTCATATGACTGGGATTTCCATGAAAAAGATTGTGGGCAGAAAATGGGTGATCACTGTACATTTCTCTTCTGTTTCCTATTTATATTTCTATCTTATCTCCTTAATTTAGCATTATGGACAGGGAAAGACCTAATCTAAGATCTGCAAAAAAATATATTGTCTTGAAATTCATACCGTGATTGTAGCATGAATGGACTCGACTCATATGACTGGGATTTCCATGAAAAAGATTGTGGGCAGAAAATGGATGATCACTGTACATTTCTCTTTTGTTTCCTATTTATATTTCTATCTTATCTCCTTAATTTAGCATTATGGACAGGGAAAGACCTAATCTAAGCTCTGCAAAAAAATATATTGTCTTCAAATTCTTACCGTGATCGTAGCATGCATGGACTCGACTCATATGACTGGGATTTCCATGAAAAAGATTGTGGGCAGAAAATGGGTGATCACTGTACATTTCTCTTCTGTTTCCTATTTATATTTCTATCTTATCTCCTTAATTTAGCATTATGGACAGGGAAAGACCTAATCTAAGCTCTGCAAAAAAATATATTGTCTTCAAATTCCTACCGTGATCGTAGCATGCATGGACTCGACTCATATGACTGGGATTTCCATGAAAATGATTGTGGACAGAAAATGGGTGATCACTGTACATTTCTCTTCTGTTTCCTATTTATATTTCTATTTTACCTCCTTAATTTAGCATTATGGACAGGGAAAGACCTAATCAAAGATCTGCAAAAAAATATTTTGCCTTCAAATTCATACCGTGATCATAGCATGCATGGACTCGACTCATATGACTGGGATTTCCATGAAAAAGTTTGTGGGCTGAAAATGGGTGATCACTGTACATTTCTCTTCTGTTTCCTATTTATATTTATATTTTATTTCCTCAATTTAGCATTATGGACAGGGAAAGACCTAATATAAGCTCTCCACAAAAATATTTTGCCTTCAAATTCATACCGTGATCGTAGCATGCATGGATTCGACTCATATGATGGGATTTCCCTGAAAAAGATTGTGGGAGGAAAATGGGTGATCACTGGACATTTCTCTTCTGTTTCCAATATATATTTCTATTTTACCTCCTCAATTTAGCCTTATGGACAGGGAAAAACCTAATCTACGATCTGCACAAAAATATTTTGCCTTCAAATTCATACCGTGATCGTAGCATGCATGGACTCGACTCATATAACTGGGATTTCCATGAAAAAGATTGTGGGCGGAAAATGGGTGATCACTGGACATTTCTCTTCTGTTTCCTATTTATATTTATATTTTACCTCCTCAATTTAGCATTATGGACAGGGAAAGACCTAATCTAAGATCTGCACAAAAATATTTTGACTTCAAATTCATACCGTGATCGTAGCATGCATGGACTCGACTCATATGACTGGGATTTCCATGAAAAATATTGTGGGCCGAAAATGGGTGATCACTGTACATTTCTCTTCCGTTTCCTATTGATATTTCTATTTTCCCTCCACAATTAGCATTATGGACAGGGAAAGACCTAATCTAAGATCTGCACGAAAATATTTTCCCTTCAAATTCATACCGTGATCGTATTATGCATGGACTCGAATCATCTGACTGTGATTTCCATGAAAAAGATTCTGGGCCAAAATGGGGTGATCACTGTACATTTCTCTTCTGTTTCCTATTTATATTTATATTTTACCTCCTCAATTAAGCATTATGGGCAGGGAAAGACATAATATAATATCTGCACAAAAATATTTTGCCTTCAAATACATACCGTGATCGTAGCATGCATGGACTCGACTCATATGACTGGGATGTCCATGAAAAAGATTGTGGGCCGAATACAGGTGATCACTGTACATTTCTCTTCTGTTTCCTATTTATATTTCTATTTTACCTCCTCAATTTAGCATTATGGACAGGGAAAGACCTAATCTAAAATCTGCACAAAAATATTTTGACTTCTAATTCATACCGTGATCGTAGCATGCATGGACTCGATTCATATGACTGGGATTTCCATGAAAAAGATTGTGGGCTGAAAATGGGTGATCACTGTACATTTCTCTTCTGTTTCGTATTTATATTTATATTTTACCTCCTCAATTTAGCATTATGGACAGGGAAAGACCTAATCTAAGATCTGCACAAAAATATTTTGCCATCAAATTCATACTGTGATCGTAGCATGCATGGACTCGACTAATATGACTGGGATTTCCATGAAAAATATTGTGGGCAGAAAATGGGTGATCACTGTACATTTCTCTTCTGTTTCCTATTTATATTTATATTTTACCTCCTCAATTTAGCATTATGGACAGGGAAAGAATTAATCTAAGATCTGCACAAAAATATTTAGCCTTCAAATTCATACCGTGATCGTAGCATGCATGGACTCGACTCATATGAATGGGATTTCCATGAAAAAGAATGTGGGCCGAAAACTGGTGATCACGGTACATTTCTCTTCTGTTTCCTATTTATATTTCTATTTTACCTCCTCAATTTAGCATTATGGACAGGGAAAGACCTAATGTAAGATCTGCACGAAAATATTTAGCCTTCAAATTCATACCGTGATCGTAGCATGCATGGACTCGACTCATCTGACTGTGATTTCCATGAAAAAGATTGTGGGTTAAAAATGGGTGATCACTGTACATTTCTCTTCTGTTTCGTATTTATATTTATATTTTACCTCCTCAATTTAGCATTATGGACAGTGAAAGACCTAATCTAAGATCTGCACAAAAATATTTTGCCTTCAAATTCATACCGTGATCGTAGCATGCATAGACTCGACTCATCTGACTGTGATTTCCATGAAAAAGATTGTGGGCCAAAAATGGGTGATCACTGTACATTTCTCTTCTGTTTCCTATTCATATTTATATTTTACCTCCTCAATTTAGCATTATGGACAGGGAAAGACCTAATCTAAGATCTGCACAAAAATATTTTGACTTCAAATTCATACCGTGATCGTAGCATGCATGGACTCGACTCATATGACTAGGATTTCCATGAAAAAGATCTTGGGCCGAAAATGGGTGATCACTGTACATTTCTCTTCTGTTTCCTATTTACATTTCTATTTTACCTCCTCAATTTAGCATTATGGACAGGGAAAGACCTAATCTAAGATCTGCACAAAAATATTTAGCCTTCAAATTCATACCGTGATCGTAGCATGCATGGACTCGACTCATATGACTGAGATTTCCATGAAAAATATTGTGGGCAGAAAATGGGGGTCACAGTACATTTCTCTTCTGTTTCCTATTCATATTTATATTTTACCTCCTCAATTTAGCATTATGAACAGGGAAAGACCTAATCTAAGATCTGCACAAAAATATTTAGCCTTCAAATTCATACCGTCATCGTAGCATGCATGGACTCGACTCATATGAATGGGATTTCCATGAAAAAGATTGTGGGCCGAAAATGGGTGATCACTGTACATTTCTCTTCTGTTTCCTATTTATATTTATATTTTACCTCCTCAATTTAGCATTATGGACAGGGGAAAGACATAATCTAAGATCTGCACAAAAATATTTAGCCTTCAAATTCATACCGTGATCGTAGCATGCATGGAATCGACTCATATGACAGGGATTTCCATGAAAAATATTGTGGACAGAAAATAGGTGATCACTGTACATTTCTCTTCTGTTTCCTATTTATATTTATATTTTACTTCCTTAATTTAGCATTATGGACAGGGAAGACCTAATCTAAGATCTGCACAAAAATATTTAGCCTTCAAATTCATACCGTCATCGTAGCATGCATGGACTCGACTCATATGAATGGGATTTCCATGAAAAAGATTGTGGGCCGAAAATTGGTGATCACTGTACATTTCTCTTCTGTTTCCTATTTATATTTCTATTTTACCTCCTCAATTTAGCATTATGGACAGGGAAAGACCTAATCTAAGATCTGCACAAAAATATTTAGCCTTCAAATTCATACCACGATCGTAGCATGCATGGACTCGACACATATCACTGGGATTTCCATGAAAAAGATTGTGGGCGAAAATTGGTGATCACTGGAATTTCTTTTCTTTTTTCTATTTATATTTATATTTTACCTCCACAATTTAGCATTATGGACAGGGAAAGACCTAATCTAAGATCTGCACAAAAATGTTTTCCCTTCAAATTCATACCGTGATCGTATTATGCATGGACTCGAATCATCTGACTGTGATTTCCATGAAAAAGATTCTGGGCCAAAATGGGGTGATCACTGTACATTTCTCTTCTGTTTCCTATTTATATTTATATTTTACCTCCTCAATTAAGCATTATGGGCAGGGAAAGACATAATATAATATCTGCACAGAAATATTTTGCCTTCAAATACATACCGTGATCGTAGCATGCATGGACTCGACTCATATGACTGGGACTTCCATGAGAAAGATTGTGGGCCGAATACAGGTGATCACTGTACATTTCTCTTCTGTTTCCTATTTATATTTATATTTTACCTCCTCAATTTAGCATTATGGACAGGGAAAGACCTAATCTAAAATCTGCACAAAAATATTTTGACTTCTAATTCATACCGTGATCGTAGCATGCATGGACTCGACTCATATGACTGGGATTTCCATGAAAAAGATTGTGGGCCGAAAATGGGTGATCACTACATTTCTCTTCTGTTTCCAATTTATATTTCTATTTTACCTCCTCAATTTAGCATTATGGACAGGGAAAGACCTAATCTAAGATCTGCACAAAAATATTTTGCCTTCAAATTCATACCGTGATCGTAGCATGCATGGATTCGACTCATATGACTGGTATTTCCATGAGAAAGTTTGTCGGCCGAAAATGGGTGATCACTGTACATTTCTCTTCTGTTTCCTATTTATATTTGTATTTTACCGCCTCAATTTAGCATTATGGACAGGGAAAGACCTAATATAATATCTGCACAAAAATATTTTGCCTTCAAATACATACCATGATCGTACCATGCATGGACTCGACTCATATGACTGGGATTTCCATGAAAAAGATTGTGGGCCGAAAATGGGTGATCACTACATTTCTCTTCTGTTTCCAATTTATATTTCTACTTTACCTCCTCAATTTAGCATTATGGACAGGGAAAGACCTAATCTAAGATCTGCACAAAAATATTTAGCCTTCAAATTCATACCGTCATCGTAGCATGCATGACTCGTCTCATATGACTGGGATTTCCATGAAAAATATTGTGGGCAGAAAATGGGTGATCACTGTACATTTCTCTTCTGTTTCCTATTTATATTTCTATTTTACCTCCTCAATTTAGCATTATGGACAGGGAAAGATCTAATCTAAGATATGCACAAAAATATTTAGCCTTCAAATTCATACCGTCATCGTAGCATGCATGGACGCGACTCATATGAATGGGATTTCCATGAAAAAGATTGTGGGCCGAAAATGGGTGATCACTGTACATTTCTATTCTGTTTCCTATTTATATTTATATTTTACCTCCTCAATTTAGCATTATGGACAGGGAAAGACCTAATCTAAGATCTGCACAAAAATATTTAGCCTTCAAATTCATACCGTCATCGTAGCATGCATGTACTCGTCTCATATGACTGGGATTTCCATGAAAAATATTGTGGGCAGAAAATGGGTGATCACTGTACATTTCTCTTCTGTTTCCTATTTATATTTCTATTTTGCCTCCTCAATTTAGCATTATGGACAGGGAAAGATCTAATCTAAGATATGCACAAAAATATTTAGCCTTCAAATTCATACCGTCATCGTAGCATGCATGGACTCGACTCATATGAATGGGATTTCCATGAAAAAGATTGTGGGCCGAAAATGGTGATCACTGTACATTTCTCTTCTGTTTCCTATTCATATTTATATTTTATCTCCTCAATTTAGCATTATGGACAGGGAAAGACCTAATCTAAGATCTGCACAAAAATATTTAGCCTTCAAATTCTTACCGTCATTGTAGCATGCATGGACTCGACTCATATGAATGGGATTTCCATGAAAAAGATTCTGGGCCGAGAATGGGTGATCACTGTACATTTCTCTTCTGTTTCCTATTTACATTTATATCTTACGTCCTCAATTTAGCATTATGGACAGGGAAAGATCTAATCTAAGATCTGCACAAAAATATTTAGCCTTCAAATTCATACCGTCATCGTAGCATACATGGACTCGACTCATATGAATGGGATTTCCATGTAAAAGATTGTGGGCCGAAAATGGGTGATCACTGTACATTTCTCTTCTGTTTCCTATTTATATTTCTATTTTACCTCCTCAATTTAGCATTATGGACAGGGAAAGACCTAATCTAAGATCTGCACAAAAATATTTAGCCTTCAAATTCATACCGTCACGTAGGATGCATGGATTCGAGTCATATGAATGGGATTTCAATGTAAAAGATTGTGGGCCGAAAATGGGTGATCACTGTACATTTCTCTTCTGTTTCCTATTTATATTTCTATTTTACCTCCTTAATTTAGCATTATGGACAGGGAAAGACCTAATCTAAGATCTGCACAAAAATATTAACCTTCAAATTCTTACCGTGATCGTAGCATGCATGGACTCGTCTCATAGGAATGGGACTTCCATGAAAAAGATTGTGGGCCGAAAATGGGTGATCACTGTACATTTCTATTCTGTTTCCTATTTATATTTATATTTTACCTCCTCAATTTAGCATTATGGACAGATAAAGACCTAATCTAAGATCTGCACAAAAATATCTAGCCTTCAAATTCATACCGTCATCATAGCATGCATGGACTCGACTCATATGAATGGGATTTCCATGAAAAAGATTCTGGGTCGAAAATGGGTGATCACTGTACATTTCTCTTCTGTTTCCTATTTATATTTATATTTTACCTCCTTAATTTAGCATTATGGACAAGGAAAGACCTAATGTAAGATCTGCACAAAAATATTTAGCCTTCAAATTCATACCGTCATCGTAGCATGCATGGACTCGACTCATATGAATGGGATTTCCATGAAATAGATTGTGGGCCGAAAATGGGTGATCACTGTACATTTCTCTTCTGTTTCCTATTTATATTTATATTTTACCTCCTCAATTTAGCATTATGGACAGGGAAAGACCTAATCTAAGATCTGCACAAAAATATTTAGCCTTCAAATTCATACCGTCATCGTAGCATACATGGACTCGACTCATATGAATGGGATTTCCAAGAAAAAATTATGGGCAGAAAATGGGTGATCACTGTACATTTCTCTTCTGTTTCCTATTTATATTTATATTTTACTTCCTCAATTTAGCCTTATGGACATGGAAAGACCTAATCTAAGATCTGCACAAAAATATTTAGCCTTCAAATTCATACCGTCATCGTAGCATTCATGGACTCGACTCATATGAATGGGATTTCGATGAAAAAGATTGTGGGCCGAAAATGGGTGATCACTGTACATTTCTCTTCTGTTTCTTATTTATATTTCTATTTTACCTCCTCAATTTAGCATTATGGACAGGGAAAGACCTAATCTAAGATCTGCACAAAAATATTTAGCCTTCAAATTCATAACGTCATCGTAGCATGCATGGACTCGTCTCATATGACTGGGATTTCCATGAAAAATATTGTGGTCAGAAAATGGGTGATCACTGTACATTTCTCTTCTGTTTCCTATTTATATTTCTATTTTACCTCCTCAATTTAGCATTATGGACAGGGAAAGATCTAATCTAAGATATGCACAAAAATATTTAGCCTTCAAATTCATACCGTCATCGTAGCATGCATGGACTCGACTCATATGAATGGGATTTCCATGAAAAAGATTGTGGGCCGAAAATGGGTGATCACTGTACATTTCTCTTCTGTTTCCTATTTATATTTATATTTTACCTCCTCAATTTAGCATTATGGACAGGGAAAGACCTAATCTAAGATCTGCACAAAAATATTTAGCCTTCAAATTCATACCGTCATCGTAGCATGCATGGACTCGTCTCATATGACTGGGATTTCCATGAAAAATATTGTGGGCAGAAAATGGGTGATCACTGTACATTTCTCTTCTGTTTCCTATTTATATTTCTATTTTACCTCCTCAATTTAGCATTATGGACAGGGAAAGATCTAATCTAACATATGCACAAAAATATTTAGCCTTCAAATTCATACCGTGATCGTAGCATGCATGGACTCGACTCATATGACTGGGATGTCCATGAAAAATATTGTGGGCCGAAAATGGGTGATCACTGTACATTTCTCTTCTGTTTCCTATTCATATTTATATTTTATCTCCTCAATTTAGCATTATGGACAGGGAAAGACCTAATCTAAGATCTGCACAAAAATATTTAGCCTTCAAATTCATACCGTCATCGTAGCATACATGGACTCGGCTCATATGAATGGGATTTCCATGTAAAAGATTGTGGGCCGAAAATGGGTGATCACTGTACATTTCTCTTCTGTTTCCTATTTATATTTCTATTTTACCTCATCAATTTAGCATTATGGACAGGGAAAGACCTAATCTAAGATCTGCACAAAAGTATTTAGCCTTCAAATTCATACCGTGATCGTAGCATGCATGGACTCGACTCATATGACTGGGATGTCCATGAAAAATATTGTGGGCCGAAAATGGGTGATCACTGTACATTTCTCTTCTGTTTCCTATTCATATTTATATTTTATCTCCTCAATTTAGCATTATGGACAGGGAAAGACCTAATCTAAGTTCTGCACAAAAATATTTAGTCTTCAAATTCATACCGTCATCGTAGCATGTATGGACTGGACTCATAGGAATGGGATTTCCATGAAAAAGATTCTGGGCCGAAAATGTGTGATCACTGTACATTTCTCTTCTGTTTCCTATTTATATTTCTATTTTACCTCCTCAATTTAGCATTATGGACAAGGAAAGACCTAATGTAAGAGCTGCACAAAAATATTTAGCCATCAAATTCATACCGTCATCGGAGCATGCATGGACTCGACTCATATGAATGGGATTTCCATGAAAGAGATTGTGGGCCGAAAATGGGTGATCACTGTACATTTCTCTTCTGTTTCCTATTTATATTTATATTTTACCTCCTCAATTTAGCATTATGGACAGGGAAAGACCTAATCTAAGATCTGCACAAAAATATTTAGCCTTCAAATTCATACCGTCATCGTAGCATACATGGACTCGACTCATATGAATGGGATTTCCAAGAAAAAATTATGGGCAGAAAATGGGTGATCACTGTACATTTCTCTTCTGTTTCCTATTTATATTTATATTTTACTTCCTCAATTTAGCCTTATGGACATGGAAAGACCTAATCTAAGATCTGCACAAAAATATTTAGCCTTCAAATTCATACCGTCATCGTAGCATTCATGGACTCGACTCATATGAATGGGATTTCGATGAAAAAGATTGTGGGCCGAAAATGGGTGATCACTGTACATTTCTCTTCTGTTTCCTATTTATATTTCTATTTTACCTCCTCAATTTAGCATTATGGACAGGGAAAGACCTAATCTAAGATCTGCACAAAAATATTTAGCCTTCAAATTCATACCGTCATCGTAGCATGCATGGACTCGTCTCATATGACTGGGATTTCCATGAAAAATATTGTGGGCAGAAAATGGGTGATCACTGTACATTTCTCTTCTGTTTCCTATTTATATTTATATTTTACCTCCTCAATTTAGCATTATGGACAGGGAAAGATCTAATCTAAGATATGCACAAAAATATTTAGCCTTCAAATTCATACCGTCATCGTAGCATGCATGGACTCGACTCATATGAATGGGATTTCCATGAAAAAGATTGTGGGCCGAAAATGGGTGATCACTGTACATTTCTCTTCTGTTTCCTATTTATATTTATATTTTACCTCCTCAATTTAGCATTATGGACAGGGAAAGACCTAATCTAAGATCTGCACAAAAATATTTAGCCTTCAAATTCATACCGTCATCGTAGCATGCATGGACTCGACTCATATGAATGGGATTTCCATGAAAAAGATTGTGGGCCGAAAATGGGTGATGACTGTACATTTCTCTTCTGTTTCCTATTTATATTTCTATTTTACCTCCTCAATTTAGCATTATGGACAGTGAAAGACTTAATCTAAGACATGCACAAAATATTTAGCCTTCAAATTCATACCGTGATCGTAGCATGCATGGACTCGACTCATATGACTGGGATGTCCATGAAAAATATTGTGGGCCGAAAATGGGTGATCACTGTACATTTCTCTTCTGTTTCCTATTCATATTTATATTTTATCTCCTCAATTTAGCATTATGGAGAGGGAAAGACCTAATCTAAGATCTGCACAAAAATATTTATCCTTCAAATTCTTACCGTCATTGTAGCATGCATGGACTCGACTCATATGAATGGGATTTCCATGAAAAAGATTCTGGGCCGAGAATGGGTGATCACTGTACATTTCTCTTCTGTTTCCTATTTATATTTCTATTTTACCTCCTTAATTTAGCATTATGGACAGGGAAAGACCTAATCTAAGATCTGCACAAAAATATTTAGCCTTCAAATTCATACTGTCATCGTAGCATGCATGGACTGGACTCATATGAATGGGATTTCCATGAAAAAGCTTGTGGGCCGAAAATGGGTGATCACTGTACATTTCTCTTCTGTTTCCTATTTATATTTATATTTTACCTCCTCAATTTAGCATTATGGACAGGGAAAGACCTAATCTAAGATCTGCACAAAAATATTTAGCCTTTAAATTCATACCGTCATCGTAGCATGCATGGACTCGACTCATATGAATGGGATCTCCATGAAAAAATTGTGGGCCGAAAATGGGTGATCACTGTACATTTCTCTTCTGTTTCCTATTTATATTCATATTTTACGTCCTCAATTTAGCATTATGGACATGGAAAGACCTAATCTAAGATCTGCACAAAAATATTTAGCCTTCAAATTCATACCGTCATCGTAGCATGCATGGACTCGACTCATATGAATGGGATTTCCATGAAAAAGATTGTGGGCCGAAAATGGTTGATCACTATACATTTCTCTTCTGTTTCCTATTTATATTTATATTTTACCACCTCAATTTAGCATTATGGATAGGGAAAGACCTAATCTAAGATCTGCACAAAGATATTTAGCCTTCAAATTCATACCGTCATCTTAGCATGCATGGACTCGACTCATATGAATGGGATTTCAATGTAAAAGATTGTGGGCCGAAAATGGGTGATCACTGTACATTTCTCTTCTGTTTCCTATTTATATTTATATTTTACCTCCTCAATTTAGCATTATGGACAGGGAAAGACCTAATCTAAGATCTGCACAAAAATATTTAGCCTTCAAATTCATACCGTCATCGTAGCATGCATGGACTGCACTCATATGAATGGGATTTCCATGAAAAAGATTGTGGGCCGAAAATGGGTGATCACTGTACATTTCTCTTCTGATTCCTATTTATATTTATATTTTACCTCCTCAATTTAGCATTATGGACAGGGAAAGACCTAATCTAAGAACTGCACAAAAATATATAGCCTCCAAATTCATACCGTCATCGTAGCATGCATGGACTCGACTCATATGACTGGGATTTCCATGAAAAATATTGTGGGCAGAAAATGGGTGATCACTGTACATTTCTCTTCAGTTTCCTATTTATATTTCTATTTTACCTCCTCAATTTAGCATTATGGACATGGAAAGACCTAATCTAAGATCTGCACAAAAATATTTAGCCTTCAAATTCATACCGTCATCGTAGCATGCATGGACTCGACTCATATGAATGGGATTTCCATGAAAAAGATTGTGGGCCGAAAATGGGAGATCACTGTACATTTCTCTTCTGTTTCCTATTTATATTTCTATTTTACCTCCTCAATTTAGCATTATGGACAGGGAAAGACCTAATCTAAGATCTGCACAAAAATATTTAGCCTTCAAATTCATACCTTCATCGTAGCATGCATGGACTCGACTCATATGAATGGGATTTCCATGAAAAAGATTGTGGGCCGAAAATGGGTGATCACTGTACATTTCTCTTCTGTTTCCTATTTATATTTATATTTTACCTCCTCAATTTAGCATTATGGACAGGGAAAGACCTAATCTAAGATCTGCACAAAAATATTTAGCCTCCAAATTCATACCGTCATCGTAGCATGCATGGACTCGACTCATATGACTGGGATTTCCATGAAAAATATTGTGGGCAGAAAATGGGTGATCACTGTACATTTCTCTTCTGTTTCCTATTTATATTTATATTTTACCTCCTCAATTTAGCATTATGGACAGGGAAAGACCTAATCTAAGATCTGCACAAAATATTTAGCCTTCAAATTCATACCGTCATCGTAGCATGCATGGAGTCGACTCATATGAATGGGATTCCCATGAAAAACATTGTGGGCCGAAAATGGGTGATCACTGTACATTTCTCTTCTGTTTCCTATTTATATTTATATTTTACTTCCTCAATTTAGCATTATGGACAGGGAAAGACCTAATCTAAGATCTGCACAAAAATATTAACCTTCAAATTCTTACCGTGACCGTAGCATGCATGGACTCGACTCATAGGAATGGGATTTCAATGAAAAAGATTGTGGGTCGAAAATGGGTGATCACTGTACATTTCTATTCTGTTTCCTATTTATATTTATATTTTACCTCCTCAATTTATCATTATGGACAGATAAAGACCTAATCTAAGATCTGCACAAAAATATCTAGCCTTCAAATTCATACCGTCATCGTAGCATGCATGGACTAGTCTCATATGACTGGGATTTCCATGAAAAATATTGTGGGCAGAAAATGGGTGATCACTGTACATTTCTCTTCTGTTTCCTATTTATATTTCTATTTTACCTCCTCAATTTAGCATTATGGACAGGGAAAGATCTAATCTAAGATATGCACAAAAATATTTAGCCTTCAAATTCATACCGTCATCGTAGCATGCATGGACTCGACTCATATGAATGGGATTTCCATGAAAAAGATTGTGGGCCGAAAATGGGTGATCACTGTACATTTCTCTTCTGTTTCCTATTTATATTTATATTTTACCTCCTCAATTTAGCATTATGGACAGGGAAAGACCTAATCTAAGATCTGCACAAAGATATTTAGCCTTCAAATTCATACCGTCATCTTAGCATGCATGGACTCGACTCATATGAATGGGATTTCAATGTAAAAGATTGTGGGCCGAAAATGGGTGATCACTGTACATTTCTCTTCTGTTTCCTATTTATATTTATATTTTACCTCCTCAATTTAGCATTATGGACAGGGAAAGACCTAATCTAAGATCTGCACAAAAATATTTAGCCTTCAAATTCATACCGTCATCGTAGCATGCATGGACTGCACTCATATGAATGGGATTTCCATGAAAAAGATTGTGGGCCGAAAATGGGTGATCACTGTACATTTCTCTTCTGATTCCTATTTATATTTATATTTTACCTCCTCAATTTAGCATTATGGACAGGGAAAGACCTAATCTAAGAACTGCACAAAAATATATAGCCTCCAAATTCATACCGTCATCGTAGCATGCATGGACTCGACTCATATGACTGGGATTTCCATGAAAAATATTGTGGGCAGAAAATGGGTGATCACTGTACATTTCTCTTCAGTTTCCTATTTATATTTCTATTTTACCTCCTCAATTTAGCATTATGGACATGGAAAGACCTAATCTAAGATCTGCACAAAAATATTTAGCCTTCAAATTCATACCGTCATCGTAGCATGCATGGACTCGACTCATATGAATGGGATTTCCATGAAAAAGATTGTGGGCCGAAAATGGGAGATCACTGTACATTTCTCTTCTGTTTCCTATTTATATTTCTATTTTACCTCCTCAATTTAGCATTATGGACAGGGAAAGACCTAATCTAAGATCTGCACAAAAATATTTAGCCTTCAAATTCATACCTTCATCGTAGCATGCATGGACTCGACTCATATGAATGGGATTTCCATGAAAAAGATTGTGGGCCGAAAATGGGTGATCACTGTACATTTCTCTTCTGTTTCCTATTTATATTTATATTTTACCTCCTCAATTTAGCATTATGGACAGGGAAAGACCTAATCTAAGATCTGCACAAAAATATTTAGCCTCCAAATTCATACCGTCATCGTAGCATGCATGGACTCGACTCATATGACTGGGATTTCCATGAAAAATATTGTGGGCAGAAAATGGGTGATCACTGTACATTTCTCTTCTGTTTCCTATTTATATTTATATTTTACCTCCTCAATTTAGCATTATGGACAGGGAAAGACCTAATCTAAGATCTGCACAAAATATTTAGCCTTCAAATTCATACCGTCATCGTAGCATGCATGGAGTCGACTCATATGAATGGGATTCCCATGAAAAACATTGTGGGCCGAAAATGGGTGATCACTGTACATTTCTCTTCTGTTTCCTATTTATATTTATATTTTACTTCCTCAATTTAGCATTATGGACAGGGAAAGACCTAATCTAAGATCTGCACAAAAATATTAACCTTCAAATTCTTACCGTGACCGTAGCATGCATGGACTCGACTCATAGGAATGGGATTTCAATGAAAAAGATTGTGGGTCGAAAATGGGTGATCACTGTACATTTCTATTCTGTTTCCTATTTATATTTATATTTTACCTCCTCAATTTATCATTATGGACAGATAAAGACCTAATCTAAGATCTGCACAAAAATATCTAGCCTTCAAATTCATACCGTCATCGTAGCATGCATGGACTAGTCTCATATGACTGGGATTTCCATGAAAAATATTGTGGGCAGAAAATGGGTGATCACTGTACATTTCTCTTCTGTTTCCTATTTATATTTCTATTTTACCTCCTCAATTTAGCATTATGGACAGGGAAAGATCTAATCTAAGATATGCACAAAAATATTTAGCCTTCAAATTCATACCGTCATCGTAGCATGCATGGACTCGACTCATATGAATGGGATTTCCATGAAAAAGATTGTGGGCCGAAAATGGGTGATCACTGTACATTTCTCTTCTGTTTCCTATTTATATTTATATTTTACCTCCTCAATTTAGCATTATGGACAGGGAAAGACCTAATCTAAGATCTGCACAAAAATATTTAGCCTTCAAATTCATACCGTCATCGTAGCATGCATGGACTCGACTCATATGAATGGGATTTCCATGAAAAAGATTCTGGGCCGAGAATGGGTGATCTCTGTACATTTCTCTTCTGTTTCCTATTTATATTTCTATTTTACCTCCTTAATTTAGCATTATGGACAGGGAAAGACCTAATCTAAGATCTGCACAAAAATATTTAGCCTTCAAATTCATACTGTCATCGTAGCATGCATGGACTGGACTCATATGAATGGGATTTCCATGAAAAAGATTGTGGGCCGAAAATGGGTGATCACTGTACATTTCTCTTCTGTTTCCTATTTATATTTATATTTTACCTCCTCAATTTAGCATTATGGACAGGGAAAGACCTAATCTAAGATCTGCACAAAAATATTTAGCCTTTAAATTCATACCGTCATCGTAGCATGCATGGACTCGACTCATATGAATGGGATTTCCATGAAAAAATTGTGGGCCGAAAATGGGTGATCACTGTACATTTCTCTTCTGTTTCCTATTTATATTTATATTTAACGTCCTCAATTTAGCATTATGGACAGGGAAAGACCTAATCTACGATCTGCACAAAAATATTTAGCCTTCAAATTCATACCGTCATCGTAGCATGCATGGACTCGACTCATATGAATGGGATTTCCATGAAAAAGATTGTGGGCCGAAAATGGTTGATCACTATACATTTCTCTTCTGTTTCCTATTTATATTTATATTTTACCTCCTCAATTTAGCCTTATGGACATGGAAAGACCTAATCTAAGATCTGCACAAAAATATTTAGCCTTCAAATTCATACCGTCATCGTAGCATTCATGGACTCGACTCATATGAATGGGATTTCGATGAAAAATATTGTGTGCCGAAAATGGGTGATCACTGTACATTTCTCTTCTGTTTCCTATTTATATTTCTATTTTACCTCCTCAATTTAGCATTATGGACAGGGAAAGACCTAATCTAAGATCTGCACAAAAATATTTAGCCTTCAAATTCATACCGTCATCGTAGCATGCATGGACTCGACTCATATGAATGGGATTTCCATGAAAAAGATTCTGGGCCGAGAATGGGTGATCTCTGTACATTTCTCTTCTGTTTCCTATTTATATTTCTATTTTACCTCCTTAATTTAGCATTATGGACAGGGAAAGACCTAATCTAAGATCTGCACAAAAATATTTAGCCTTCAAATTCATACTGTCATCGTAGCATGCATGGACTGGACTCATATGAATGGGATTTCCATGAAAAAGATTGTGGGCCGAAAATGGGTGATCACTGTACATTTCTCTTCTGTTTCCTATTTATATTTATATTTTACCTCCTCAATTTAGCATTATGGACAGGGAAAGACCTAATCTAAGATCTGCACAAAAATATTTAGCCTTTAAATTCATACCGTCATCGTAGCATGCATGGACTCGACTCATATGAATGGGATTTCCATGAAAAAATTGTGGGCCGAAAATGGGTGATCACTGTACATTTCTCTTCTGTTTCCTATTTATATTTATATTTTACGTCCTCAATTTAGCATTATGGACAGGGAAAGACCTAATCTACGATCTGCACAAAAATATTTAGCCTTCAAATTCATACCGTCATCGTAGCATGCATGGACTCGACTCATATGAATGGGATTTCCATGAAAAAGATTGTGGGCCGAAAATGGTTGATCACTATACATTTCTCTTCTGTTTCCTATTTATATTTATATTTTACCTCCTCAATTTAGCCTTATGGACATGGAAAGACCTAATCTAAGATCTGCACAAAAATATTTAGCCTTCAAATTCATACCGTCATCGTAGCATTCATGGACTCGACTCATATGAATGGGATTTCGATGAAAAATATTGTGTGCCGAAAATGGGTGATCACTGTACATTTCTCTTCTGTTTCCTATTTATATTTATATTTTACCTCCTCAATTTAGCATTATGGACAGGGAAAGACCTAATCTAAGATCTGCACAAAAATATTTAGCCTTCAAATTCATACCGTCATCGTAGCATGCATGGACTCGTCTCATATGACTGGGATTTCCATGAAAAATATTGTGGGCAGAAAAATGGGTGATCACTGTACATTTCTCTCCTGTTTCCTATTTATATTTATATTTTACCTCCTCAATTTAGCATTATGGACAGGGAAAGATCTAATCTAAGATATGCACAAAAATATTTAGCCTTCAAATTCATACCGTCATCGTAGCATGCATGGACTCGACTCATATGAATGGGATTTCCATGAAAAAGATTGTGGGCCGAAAATGGGTGATCACTGTACATTTCTCTTCTGTTTCCTATTTATATTTATATTTTACCTCCTCAATTTAGCATTATGGACAGGGAAAGACCTAATCTAAGATCTGCACAAAAATATTTAGCCTTCAAATTCATGCCGTCATCGTAGCATGCATGGACTCGACTCATATGAATGGGATTTCCATGAAAAAGATTGTGGGCCGAAAATGGGTGATCACTGTACATTTCTCTTCTGTTTCCTATTTATATTTCTATTTTACCTCCTCAATTTAGCATTATGGACAGTGAAAGACTTAATCTAAGACATGCACAAAATATTTAGCCTTCAAATTCATACCGTGATCATGGCATGCATGGACTCGACTCATATGACTGGGATGTCCATGAAAAATATTGTGGGCCGAAAATGGGTGATCACTGTACATTTCTCTTCTGTTTCCTATTCATATTTATATTTTATCTCCTCAATTTAGCATTATGGACAGGGAAACACCTAATCTAAGATCTGCACAAAAATATTTATCCTTCAAATTCTTACCGTCATTGTAGCATGCATGGACTCGACTCATATGAATGGGATTTCCATGAAAAAGATTCTGGGCCGAGAATGGGTGATCACTGTACATTTCTCTTCTGTTTCCTATTTATATTTCTATTTTACCTCCTTAATTTAGCATTATGGACAGGGAAAGACCTAATCTAAGATCTGCACAAAAATATTTAGCCTTCAAATTCATACTGTCATCGTAGCATGCATGGACTGGACTCATATGAATGGGATTTCCATGAAAAAGATTGTGGGCCGAAAATGGGTGATCACTGTACATTTCTCTTCTGTTTCCTATTTATATTTATATTTTACCTCCTCAATTTAGCATTATGGACAGGGAAAGACCTAATCTAAGATCTGCACAAAAATATTTAGCCTTTAAATTCATACCGTCATCGTAGCATGCATGGACTCGACTCATATGAATGGGATTTCCATGAAAAAATTGTGGGCCGAAAATGGGTGATCACTGTACATTTCTCTTCTGTTTCCTATTTATATTTATATTTTACGTCCTCAATTTAGCATTATGGACAGGGAAAGACCTAATCTACGATCTGCACAAAAATATTTAGCCTTCAAATTCATACCGTCATCGTAGCATGCATGGACTCGACTCATATGAATGGGATTTCCATGAAAAAGATTGTGGGCCGAAAATGGTTGATCACTATACATTTCTTTTCTGTTTCCTATTTATATTTATATTTTACCTCCTCAATTTAGCATTATGGACAGGGAAAGACCTAATCTAAGATCTGCACAAAGATATTTAGCCTTCAAATTCATACCGTCATCGTAGCATGCATGGACTCGACTCATATGAATGGGATTTCCATGAAAAAGATTGTTGGCCGAAAATGGGAGATCACTGTACATTTCTCTTCTGTTTCCTATTTATATTTCTATTTTACCTCCTCAATTTAGCATTATGGACAGGGAAAGACCTAATCTAAGATCTGCACAAAAATATTTAGCCTTCAAATTCATACCGTCATCGTAGCATGCATGGACTCGACTCATATGAATGGGATTTCCATGAAAAAGATTGTGGGCCGAAAATGGGTGATCACTGTACATTTCTCTTCTGTTTCCTATTTATATTTATATTTTACCTCCTCAATTTAGCATTATGGACAGGGAAAGACCTAATCTAAGATCTGCACAAAAATATTTAGCCTCCAAATTCATACCGTCATCGTAGCATGCATGGACTCGACTCATATGACTGGGATTTCCATGAAAAATATTGTGGGCAGAAAATGGGTGATCACTGTACATTTCTCTTCTGTTTCCTATTTATATTTATATTTTACTTCCTCAATTTAGCATTATGGACAGGGAAAGACCTAATCTAAGATCTGCACAAAAATATTAACCTTCAAATTCTTACCGTGACCGTAGCATGCATGGACTCGACTCATAGGAATGGGATTTCAATGAAAAAGATTGTGGGTCGAAAATGGGTGATCACTGTACATTTCTATTCTGTTTCCTATTTATATTTATATTTTACCTCCTCAATTTATCATTATGGACAGATAAAGACCTAATCTAAGATCTGCACAAAAATATCTAGCCTTCAAATTCATACCGTCATCGTAGCATGCATGGACTAGTCTCATATGACTGGGATTTCCATGAAAAATATTGTGGGCAGAAAATGGGTGATCACTGTACATTTCTCTTCTGTTTCCTATTTATATTTCTATTTTACCTCCTCAATTTAGCATTATGGACAGGGAAAGACCTAATCTAAGATCTGCACAAAAATATTTAGCCTTCAAATTCATACCGTCATCGTAGCATGCATGGACTCGACTCATATGAATGGGATTTCCATGAAAAAGATTCTGGGCCGAGAATGGGTGATCTCTGTACATTTCTCTTCTGTTTCCTATTTATATTTCTATTTTACCTCCTTAATTTAGCATTATGGACAGGGAAAGACCTAATCTAAGATCTGCACAAAAATATTTAGCCTTCAAATTCATACTGTCATCGTAGCATGCATGGACTCGACTCATATGAATGGGATTTCCATGAAAAAGATTGTGGGCCGAAAATGGTTGATCACTATACATTTCTCTTCTGTTTCCTATTTATATTTATATTTTACCTCCTCAATTTAGCCTTATGGACATGGAAAGACCTAATCTAAGATCTGCACAAAAATATTTAGCCTTCAAATTCATACCGTCATCGTAGCATTCATGGACTCGACTCATATGAATGGGATTTCGATGAAAAATATTGTGTGCCGAAAATGGGTGATCACTGTACATTTCTCTTCTGTTTCCTATTTATATTTCTATTTTACCTCCTCAATTTAGCATTATGGACCGGGAAAGACCTAATCTAAGATCTGCACAAAAATATTTAGCCTTCAAATTCATACCGTCATCGTAGCATGCATGGACTCGTCTCATATGACTGGGATTTCCATGAAAAATATTGTGGGCAGAAAAATGGGTGATCACTGTACATTTCTCTTCTGTTTCCTATTTATATTTCTATTTTACCTCCTCAATTTAGCATTATGGACAGGGAAAGATCTAATCTAAGATATGCACAAAAATATTTAGCCTTCAAATTCATACCGTCATCGTAGCATGCATGGACTCGACTCATATGAATGGGATTTCCATGAAAAAGATTGTGGGCCGAAAATGGGTGATCACTGTACATTTCTCTTCTGTTTCCTATTTATATTTATATTTTACCTCCTCAATTTAGCATTATGGACAGGGAAAGACCTAATCTAAGATCTGCACAAAAATATTTAGCCTTCAAATTCATGCCGTCATCGTAGCATGCATGGACTCGACTCATATGAATGGGATTTGCATGAAAAAGATTGTGGGCCGAAAATGGGTGATAACTGTACATTTCTCTTCTGTTTCCTATTTATATTTCTATTTTACCTCCTCAATTTAGCATTATGGACAGTGAAAGACTTAATCTAAGACATGCACAAAATATTTAGCCTTCAAATTCATACCGTGATCATGGCATGCATGGACTCGACTCATATGACTGGGATGTCCATGAAAAATATTGTGGGCCGAAAATGGGTGATCACTGTACATTTCTCTTCTGTTTCCTATTCATATTTATATTTTATCTCCTCAATTTAGCATTATGGACAGGGAAAGACCTAATCTAATATCTGCACAAAAATATTTATCCTTCAAATTCTTACCGTCATTGTAGCATGCATGGACTCGACTCATATGAATGGGATTTCCATGAAAAAGATTCTGGGCCGAGAATGGGTGATCACTGTACATTTCTCTTCTGTTTCCTATTTATATTTCTATTTTACCTCCTTAATTTAGCATTATGGACAGGGAAAGACCTAATCTAAGATCTGCACAAAAATATTTAGCCTTCAAATTCATACTGTCATCGTAGCATGCATGGACTGGACTCATATGAATGGGATTTCCATGAAAAAGATTGTGGGCCGAAAATGGGTGATCACTGTACATTTCTCTTCTGTTTCCTATTTATATTTATATTTTACCTCCTCAATTTAGCATTATGGACAGGGAAAGACCTAATCTAAGATCTGCACAAAAATATTTAGACTTTAAATTCATACCGTCATCGTAGCATGCATGGACTCGACTCATATGAATGGGATTTCCATGAAAAAATTGTGGGCCGAAAATGGGTGATCACTGTACATTTCTCTTCTGTTTCCTATTTATATTTATATTTTACGTCCTCAATTTAGCATTATGGACAGGGAAAGACCTAATCTACGATCTGCACAAAAATATTTAGCCTTCAAATTCATACCGTCATCGTAGCATGCATGGACTCGACTCATATGAATGGGATTTCCATGAAAAAGATTGTGGGCCGAAAATGGTTGATCACTATACATTTCTCTTCTGTTTCCTATTTATATTTATATTTTACCTCCTCAATTTAGCATTATGGACAGGGAAAGACCTAATCTAAGATCTGCACAAAGATATTTAGCCTTCAAATTCATACCGTCATCTTAGCATGCATGGACTGCACTCATATGAATGGGATTTCCATGAAAAAGATTGTGGGCCGAAAATGGGTGATCACTGTACATTTCTCTTCTGATTCCTATTTATATTTATATTTTACCTCCTCAATTTAGCATTATGGACAGGGAAAGACCTAATCTAAGAACTGCACAAAAATATATAGCCTCCAAATTCATACCGTCATCGTAGCATGCATGGACTCGACTCATATGACTGGGATTTCCATGAAAAATATTGTGGGCAGAAAATGGGTGATCACTGTACATTTCTCTTCAGTTTCCTATTTATATTTCTATTTTACCTCCTCAATTTAGCATTATGGACATGGAAAGACCTAATCTAAGATCTGCACAAAAATATTTAGCATCCAAATTCATACCGTCATCGTAGCATGCATGGACTCGACTCATATGAATGGGATATCCATGAAAAAGATTGTGGGCCGAAAATGGGAGATCACTGTACATTTCTCTTCTGTTTCCTATTTATATTTATATTTTACCTCCTCAATTTAGCATTATGGACAGGGAAAGACCTAATCTAAGTTCTGCACAAAAATATTTAGCCTTCAAATTCATACCGTCATCGTAGCATGCATGGACTCGACTCATATGAATGGGATTTCCATGAAAAAGATTGTGGGCCGAAAATGGGTGATCACTGTACATTTCTCTTCTGTTTCCTATTTATATTTATATTTTACCTCCTCAATTTAGCATTATGGACAGGGAAAGACCTAATCTAAGATCTGCACAAAAATATTTAGCCTCCAAATTCATACCGTCATCGTAGCATGCATGGACTCGACTCATATGACTGGGATTTCCATGAAAAATATTGTGGGCAGAAAATGGGTGATCACTGTACATTTCTCTTCTGTTTCCTATTTATATTTCTATTTTACCTCCTCAATTTAGCATTATGGACAGGGAAAGACCTAATCTACGATCTGCACAAAAATATTTAGCCTTCAAATTCATACCGTCATCGTAGCATGCATGGATGCGACTCATATGAATGGGATTTCCATGAAAAAGATTTTGGGCCGAAAATGGGTGATCACTGTACATTTCTCTTCTGTTTCCTATTTATATTTCTATTTTACCTCCTCAGTTTAGCATTATGGACAGGGAAAGACCTAATCTAAGATCTGCACAAAATATTTAGCCTTCAAATTCATACCGTCATCGTAGCATGCATGGAGTCGACTCATATGAATGGGATTCCCATGAAAAACATTGTGGGCTGAAAATGGGTGATCACTGTACATTTCTCTTCTGTTTCCTATTTATATTTATATTTTACTTCCTCAATTTAGCATTATGGACAGGGAAAGACCTAATCTAAGATCTGCACAAAAATATTAACCTTCAAATTCTTACCGTGATCGTAGCATGCATGGACTCGACTCATAGGAATGGGATTTCCATGAAAAAGATTGTGGGTCGAAAATGGGTGATCACTGTACATTTCTATTCTGTTTCCTATTTATATTTATATTTTACCTCCTCAATTTATCATTATGGACAGATAAAGACCTAATCTAAGATCTGCACAAAAATATCTAGCCTTCAAATTCATACCGTCATCGTAGCATGCATGGACTCGTCTCATATGACTGGGATTTCCATGAAAAATATTGTGGGCAGAAAATGGGTGATCACTGTACATTTCTCTTCTGTTTCCTATTTATATTTCTATTTTACCTCCTCAATTTAGCATTATGGACAGGGAAAGATCTAATCTAAGATATGCACAAAAATATTTAGCCTTCAAATTCATACCGTCATCGTAGCATGCATGGACTCGACTCATATGAATGGGATTTCCATGAAAAAGATTGTGGGCCGAAAATGGGTGATCACTGTACATTTCTCTTCTGTTTCCTATTTATATTTATATTTTACCTCCTCAATTTAGCATTATGGACAGGGAAAGACCTAATCTAAGATCTGCACAAAAATATTTAGCCTTCAAATTCATACCGTCATCGTAGCATGCATGGACTCGACTCATATGAATGGGATTTCCATGAAAAAGATTGTGGGCCGAAAATGGGTGATGACTGTACATTTCTCTTCTGTTTCCTATTTATATTTCTATTTTACCTCCTCAATTTAGCATTATGGACAGTGAAAGACTTAATCTAAGACATGCACAAAATATTTAGCCTTCAAATTCATACCGTCATCGAAGCATGCATGGACTCGACTCATATGACTGGGATGTCCATGAAAAATATTGTGGGCCGAAAATGGGTGATCACTGTACATTTCTCTTCTGTTTCCTATTCATATTTATATTTTATCTCCTCAATTTAGCATTATAGACAGGGAAAGACCTAATCTAAGATCTGCACAAAAATATTTATCCTTCAAATTCTTACCGTCATTGTAGCATGCATGGACTCGACTCATATGAATGGGATTTCCATGAAAAAGATTGTGGGCCGAAAATGGGTGATCACTGTACATTTCTCTTCTGTTTCCTATTTATATTTATATTTTACCTCCTCAATTTAGCATTATGGACAGGGAAAGACCTAATCTAAGATCTGCACAAAAATATTTAGCCTTTAAATTCATACCGTCATCGTAGCAAGCATGGACTCGACTCATATGAATGGGATTTCCATGAAAAAATTGTGGGCCGAAAATGGGTGATCACTGTACATTTCTCTTCTGTTTCCTATTTATATTTATATTTTACGTCCTCAATTTAGCATTATGGACAGGGAAAGACCTAATCTACGATCTGCACAAAAATATTTAGCCTTCAAATTCATACCGTCATCGTAGCATGCATGGACTGCACTCATATGAATGGGATTTCCATGAAAAAGATTGTGGGCCGAAAATGGGTGATCACTGTACATTTCTCTTCTGATTCCTATTTATATTTATATTTTACCTCCTCAATTTAGCATTATGGACAGGGAAAGACCTAATCTAAGAACTGCACAAAAATATATAGCCTCCAAATTCATACCGTCATCGTAGCATGCATGGACTCGTCTCATATGACTGGGATTTCCATGAAAAATATTGTGGGCAGAAAATGGGTGATCACTGTACATTTCTCTTCTGTTTCCTATTTATATTTCTATTTTACCTCCTCAATTTAGCATTATGGACAGGGAAAGATCTAATCTAAGATATGCACAAAAATATTTAGCCTTCAAATTCATACCGTCATCGTAGCATGCATGGACTCGACTCATATGAATGGGATTTCCATGAAAAAGATTGTGGGCCGAAAATGGGTGATCACTGTACATTTCTCTTCTGTTTCCTATTTATATTTATATTTTACCTCCTCAATTTAGCATTATGGACAGGGAAAGACCTAATCTAAGATCTGCACAAAAATATTTATCCTTCAAATTCTTACCGTCATTGTAGCATGCCTGGACTCGACTCATATGAATGGGATTTCCATGAAAAAGATTCTGGGCCGAGAATGGGTGATCACTGTACATTTCTCTTCTGTTTCCTATTTATATTTCTATTTTACCTCCTTAATTTAGCATTATGGACAGGGAAAGACCTAATCTAAGATCTGCACAAAAATATTTAGCCTTCAAATTCATACTGTCATCGTAGCATGCATGGACTGGACTCATATGAATGGGATTTCCATGAAAAAGATTGTGGGCCGAAAATGGGTGATCACTGTACATTTCTCTTCTGTTTCCTATTTATATTTATATTTTACCTCCTCAATTTAGCATTATGGACAGGGAAAGACCTAATCTAAGATCTGCACAAAAATATTTAGCCTTTAAATTCATACCGTCATCGTAGCATGCATGGACTCGACTCATATGAATGGTATTTCCATGAAAAAATTGTGGGCCGAAAATGGATGATCACTGTACATTTCTCTTCTGTTTCCTATTTATATTTATATTTTATGTCCTCAATTTAGCATTATGGACAGGGAAAGACCTAATCTACGATCTGCACAAAAATATTTAGCCTTCAAATTCATACCGTCATCGTAGCATGCATGGACTCGACTCATATGAATGGGATTTCCATGAAAAAGATTGTGGGCCGAAAATGGTTGATCACTATACATTTCTCTTCTGTTTCCTATTTATATTTATATTTTACCTCCTCAATTTAGCATTATGGACAGGGAAAGACCTAATCTAAGATCTGCACAAAGATATTTAGCCTTCAAATTCATACCGTCAACTTAGCATGCACGGACTCGACTCATATGAATGGGATTTCAATGTAAAAGATTGTGGGCCGAAAATGGGTGATCACTGTACATTTCTCTTCTGTTTCCTATTTATATTTATATTTTACCTCCTCAATTTAGCATTATGGACAGGGAAAGACCTAATCTAAGATCTGCACAAAAATATTTAGCCTTCAAATTCATACCGTCATCGTAGCATGCATGGACTGCACTCATATGAATGGGATTTCCATGAAAAAGATTGTGGGCCGAAAATGGGTGATCACTGTACATTTCTCTTCTGATTCCTATTTATATTTTACCTCCTCAATTTAGCATTATGGACAGGGAAAGACCTAATCTAAGAACTGCACAAAAATATATAGCCTTCAAATTCATACCGTCATCGTAGCATGCATGGACTCGACTCATATGACTGGGATTTCCATGAAAAATATTGTGGGCAGAAAATGGGTGATCACTCTACATTTCTCTTCAGTTTCCTATTTATATTTCTATTTTACCTCCTCAATTTAGCATTATGGACATGGAAAGACCTAATCTAAGATCTGCACAAAAATATTTAGCCTTCAAATTCATACCGTCATCGTAGCATGCATGGACTCGACTCATATGAATGGGATTTCCATGAAAAAGATTGTGGGCCGAAAATGGGAGATCACTGTACATTTCTCTTCTGTTTCCTATTTATATTTCTATTTTACCTCCTCAATTTAGCATTATGGACAGGGAAAGACCTAATCTAAGATCTGCACAAAAATATTTAGCCTTCAAATTCATACCGTCATCGTAGCATGCATGGACTCGACTCATATGAATGGGATTTCCATGAAAAAGATTGTGGGCCGAAAATGGGTGATCACTGTACATTTCTCTTCTGTTTCCTATTTATATTTATATTTTACCTCCTCAATTTAGCATTATGGACAGGGAAAGACCTAATCTAAGATCTGCACAAAAATATTTAGCCTCCAAATTCATACCGTCATCGTAATATGCATGGACTCGACTCATATGACTGGGATTTCCATGAAAAATATTGTGGGCAGAAAATGGGTGATCACTGTACATTTCTCTTCTGTTTCCTATTTATATTTCTATTTTACCTCCTCAATTTAGCATTATGGACAGGGAAAGACCTAATCTAAGATCTGCACAAAAATATTTAGCCTTCAAATTCATACCGTCATCGTAGCATGCATGGATGCGACTCATATGAATGGGATTTCCATGAAAAAGATATTGGACCGAAAATGGGTGATCACTGTACATTTCTCTTCTGTTTCCTATTTATATTTATATTTTACGTCCTCAATTTAGCATTACGGACAGGGAAAGACCTAATCTACGATCTGCACAAAAATATTTAGCCTTCAAATTCATACCGTCATCGTAGCATGCATGGACTCGACTCATATGAATGGGATTTCCATGAAAAAGATTGTGGGCCGAAAATGGTTGATCACTATACATTTCTCTACTGTTTCCTATTTATATTTATATTTTACCTCCTCAATTTAGCATTATGGACAGGGAAAGACCTAATCTAAGATCTGCACAAAGATATTTAGCCTTCAAATTCATACCGTCAACTTAGCATGCATGGACTGCACTCATATGAATGGGATTTCCATGAAAAAGATTGTGGGCCGAAAATGGGTGATCACTGTACTTTTCTCTTCTGATTCCTATTTATATTTATATTTTACCTCCTCAATTTAGCATTATGGACAGGGAAAGACCTAATCTAAGAACTGCACAAAAATATATAGCCTCCAAATTCATACCGTCATCGTAGCATGCATGGACTCGACTCATATGACTGGGATTTCCATGAAAAATATTGTGGGCAGAAAATGGGTGATCACTGTACATTTCTCTTCAGTTTCCTATTTATATTTCTATTTTACCTCCTCAATTTAGCATTATGGACATGGAAAGACCTAATCTAAGATCTGCACAAAAATATTTAGCATCCAAATTCATACCGTCATCGTAGCATGCATGGACTCGACTCATATGAATGGGATATCCATGAAAAAGATTGTGGGCCGAAAATGGGAGATCACTGTACATTTCTCTTCTGTTTCCTATTTATATTTATATTTTACCTCCTCAATTTAGCATTATGGACAGGGAAAGACCTAATCTAAGATCTGCACAAAAATATTTAGCCTTCAAATTCATACCGTCATCGTAGCATGCATGGACTCGACTCATATGAATGGGATTTCCATGAAAAAGATTGTGGGCCGAAAATGGGTGATCACTGTACATTTCTCTTCTGTTTCCTATTTATATTTATATTTTACCTCCTCAATTTAGCATTATGGACAGGGAAAGACCTAATCTAAGATCTGCACAAAAATATTTAGCCTCCAAATTCATACCGTCATCGTAGCATGCATGGACTCGACTCATATGACTGGGATTTCCATGAAAAATATTGTGGGCAGAAAATGGGTGATCACTGTACATTTCTCTTCTGTTTCCTATTTATATTTCTATTTTACCTCCTCAATTTAGCATTATGGACAGGGAAAGACCTAATCTAAGATCTGCACAAAAATATTTAGCCTTCAAATTCATACCGTCATCGTAGCATGCATGGATGCGACTCATATGAATGGGATTTCCATGAAAAAGATTTTGGGCCGAAAATGGGTGATCACTGTACATTTCTCTTCTGTTTCCTATTTATATTTCTATTTTACCTCCTCAGTTTAGCATTATGGACAGTGAAAGACCTAATCTAAGATCTGCACAAAATATTTAGCCTTCAAATTCATACCGTCATCGTAGCATGCATGGAGTCGACTCATATGAATGGGATTCCCATGAAAAACATTGTGGGCTGAAAATGGGTGATCACTGTACATTTCTCTTCTGTTTCCTATTTATATTTATATTTTACTTCCTCAATTTAGCATTATGGACAGGGAAAGACCTAATCTAAGATCTGCACAAAAATATTAACCTTCAAATTCTTACCGTGATCGTAGCATGCATGGACTCGACTCATAGGAATGGGATTTCCATGAAAAAGATTGTGGGTCGAAAATGGGTGATCACTGTACATTTCTATTCTGTTTCCTATTTATATTTATATTTTACCTCCTCAATTTATCATTATGGACAGATAAAGACCTAATCTAAGATCTGCACAAAAATATCTAGCCTTCAAATTCATACCGTCATCGTAGCATGCATGGACTCGTCTCATATGACTGGGATTTCCATGAAAAATATTGTGGGCAGAAAATGGGTGATCACTGTACATTTCTCTTCTGTTTCCTATTTATATTTCTATTTTACCTCCTCAATTTAGCATTATGGAC
This sequence comes from Acanthosepion lycidas, assembly GCA_963932145.1. Classification (NCBI taxonomy): domain Eukaryota; kingdom Metazoa; phylum Mollusca; class Cephalopoda; order Sepiida; family Sepiidae; genus Acanthosepion; species Acanthosepion lycidas. Next base: position 80,598,969 of record OZ010607.1, on the reverse strand, counting down.
AGGGAAAGATCTAATCTAAGATATGCACAAAAATATTTAGCCTTCAAATTCATACCGTCATCGTAGCATGCATGGACTCGACTCATATGAATGGGATTTCCATGAAAAAGATTGTGGGCCGAAAATGGGTGATCACTGTACATTTCTCTTCTGTTTCCTATTTATATTTATATTTTACCTCCTCAATTTAGCATTATGGACAGGGAAAGACCTAATCTAAGATCTGCACAAAAATATTTAGCCTTCAAATTCATACCGTCATCGTAGCATGCATGGACTCGACTCATATGAATGGGATTTCCATGAAAAAGATTGTGGGCCGAAAATGGGTGATGACTGTACATTTCTCTTCTGTTTCCTATTTATATTTCTATTTTACCTCCTCAATTTAGCATTATGGACAGTGAAAGACTTAATCTAAGACATGCACAAAATATTTAGCCTTCAAATTCATACCGTCATCGAAGCATGCATGGAATCGACTCATATGACTGGGATGTCCATGAAAAATATTGTGGGCCGAAAATGGGTGATCACTGTACATTTCTCTTCTGTTTCCTATTCATATTTATATTTTATCTCCTCAATTTAGCATTATGGACAGGGAAAGACCTAATCTAAGATCTGCACAAAAATATTTATCCTTCAAATTCTTACCGTCATTGTAGCATGCATGGACTCGACTCATATGAATGGGATTTCCATGAAAAAGATTGTGGGCCGAAAATGGGTGATCACTGTACATTTCTCTTCTGTTTCCTATTTATATTTATATTTTACCTCCTCAATTTAGCATTATGGACAGGGAAAGACCTAATCTAAGATCTGCACAAAAATATTTAGCCTTTAAATTCATACCGTCATCGTAGCAAGCATGGACTCGACTCATATGAATGGGATTTCCATGAAAAAATTGTGGGCCGAAAATGGGTGATCACTGTACATTTCTCTTCTGTTTCCTATTTATATTTATATTTTACGTCCTCAATTTAGCATTATGGACAGGGAAAGACCTAATCTACGATCTGCACAAAAATATTTAGCCTTCAAATTCATACCGTCATCGTAGCATGCATGGACTGCACTCATATGAATGGGATTTCCATGAAAAAGATTGTGGGCCGAAAATGGGTGATCACTGTACATTTCTCTTCTGATTCCTATTTATATTTATATTTTACCTCCTCAATTTAGCATTATGGACAGGGAAAGACCTAATCTAAGAACTGCACAAAAATATATAGCCTCCAAATTCATACCGTCATCGTAGCATGCATGGACTCGTCTCATATGACTGGGATTTCCATGAAAAATATTGTGGGCAGAAAATGGGTGATCACTGTACATTTCTCTTCTGTTTCCTATTTATATTTCTATTTTACCTCCTCAATTTAGCATTATGGACAGGGAAAGATCTAATCTAAGATATGCACAAAAATATTTAGCCTTCAAATTCATACCGTCATCGTAGCATGCATGGACTCGACTCATATGAATGGGATTTCCATGAAAAAGATTGTGGGCCGAAAATGGGTGATCACTGTACATTTCTCTTCTGTTTCCTATTTATATTTATATTTTACCTCCTCAATTTAGCATTATGGACAGGGAAAGACCTAATCTAAGATCTGCACAAAAATATTTCGCCTTCAAATTCATACCGTCATCGTAGCATGCATGGACTCGACTCATATGAATGGGATTTCCATGAAAAAGATTGTGGGCCGAAAATGGGTGATGACTGTACATTTCTCTTCTGTTTCCTATTTATATTTCTATTTTACCTCCTCAATTTAGCATTATGGACAGTGAAAGACTTAATCTAAGACATGCACAAAATATTTAGCCTTCAAATTCATACCGTGATCGTAGCATGCATGGACTCGACTCATATGACTGGGATGTCCATGAAAAATATTGTGGGCCGAAAATGGGTGATCACTGTACATTTCTCTTCTGTTTCCTATTCATATTTATATTTTATCTCCTCAATTTAGCATTATGGACAGGGAAAGACCTAATCTAAGATCTGCACAAAAATATTTATCCTTCAAATTCTTACCGTCATTGTAGCATGCATGGACTCGACTCATATGAATGGGATTTCCATGAAAAAGATTCTGGGCCGAGAATGGGTGATCACTGAACATTTCTCTTCTGTTTCCTATTTATATTTCTATTTTACCTCCTTAATTTAGCATTATGGACAGGGAAAGACCTAATCTAAGATCTGCACAAAAATATTTAGCCTTCAAATTCATACTGTCATCGTAGCATGCATGGACTGGACTCATATGAATGGGATTTCCATGAAAAAGATTGTGGGCCGAAAATGGGTGATCACTGTACATTTCTCTTCTGTTTCCTATTTATATTTATATTTTACCTCCTCAATTTAGCATTATGGACAGGGAAAGACCTAATCTAAGATCTGCACAAAAATATTTAGCCTTTAAATTCATACCGTCATCGTAGCATGCATGGACTCGACTCATATGAATGGTATTTCCATGAAAAAATTGTGGGCCGAAAATGGATGATCACTGTACATTTCTCTTCTGTTTCCTATTTATATTTATATTTTACGTCCTCAATTTAGCATTATGGACAGGGAAAGACCTAATCTACGATCTGCACAAAAATATTTAGCCTTCAAATTCATACCGTCATCGTAGCATGCATGGACTCGACTCATATGAATGGGATTTCCATGAAAAAGATTGTGGGCCGAAAATGGTTGATCACTATACATTTCTCTTCTGTTTCCTATTTATATTTATATTTTACCTCCTCAATTTAGCATTATAGACAGGGAAAGACCTAATCTAAGATCTGCACAAAGATATTTAGCCTTCAAATTCATACCGTCATCTTAGCATGCACGGACACGACTCATATGTATGGGATTTCAATGTAAAAGATTGTGGGCCGAAAATGGGTGATCACTGTACATTTCTCTTCTGTTTCCTATTTATATTTATATTTTACCTCCTCAATTTAGCATTATGGACAGGGAAAGACCTAATCTAAGATCTGCACAAAAATATTTAGCCTTCAAATTCATACCGTCATCGTAGCATGCATGGACTCGACTCATATGAATGGGATTTCCATGAAAAAGATTGTGGGCCGAAAATGGGAGATCACTGTACATTTCTCTTCTGTTTCCTATTTATATTTCTATTTTACCTCCTCAATTTAGCATTATGGACAGGGAAAGACCTAATCTAAGATCTGCACAAAAATATTTAGCCTTCAAATTCATACCGTCATCGTAGCATGCATGGACTCGACTCATATGAATGGGATTTCCATGAAAAAGATTGTGGGCCGAAAATGGGTGATCACTGTACATTTCTCTTCTGTTTCCTATTTATATTTATATTTTACCTCCTCAATTTAGCATTATGGACAGGGAAAGACCTAATCTAAGATCTGCACAAAAATATTTAGCCTCCAAATTCATACCGTCATCGTAATATGCATGGACTCGACTCATATGACTGGGATTTCCATGAAAAATATTGTGGGCAGAAAATGGGTGATCACTGTACATTTCTCTTCTGTTTCCTATTTATATTTCTATTTTACCTCCTCAATTTAGCATTATGGACAGGGAAAGACCTAATCTAAGATCTGCACAAAAATATTTAGCCTTCAAATTCATACCGTCATCGTAGCATGCATGGATGCGACTCATATGAATGGGATTTCCATGAAAAAGATTTTGGACCGAAAATGGGTGATCACTGTACATTTCTCTTCTGTTTCCTATTTATATTTATATTTTACTTCCTCAATTTAGCATTATGGACAGGGAAAGACCTAATCTAAGATCTGCACAAAAATATTAACCTTCAAATTCTTACCGTGATCGTAGCATGCATGGACTCGACTCATAGGAATGGGATTTCCATGAAAAAGATTGTGGGTCGAAAATGGGTGATCACTGTACATTTCTATTCTGTTTCCTATTTATATTTATATTTTACCTCCTCAATTTATCATTATGGACAGATAAAGACCTAATCTAAGATCTGCACAAAAATATCTAGCCTTCAAATTCATACCGTCATGCATGGATTCGACTCATATGAATGGGATTTCCATGAAAAAGATTGTGGGCCGAAAATGGGTGATGACTGTACATTTCTCTTCTGTTTCCTATTTATATTTCTATTTTACCTCCTCAATTTAGCATTATGGACAGTGAAAGACTTAATCTAAGACATACACAAAAATATTTAGCCTTCAAATTCATACCGTGATCGTAGCATGCATGGACTCGACTCATATGACTGGGATGTCCATGAAAAATATTGTGGGCCGAAAATGGGTGATCACTGTACATTTCTCTTCTGTTTCCTATTTATATTTATATTTTATCTCCTCAATTTAGCATTATGGACATGGAAAGACCTAATCTAAGATCTGCACAAAAATATTTAGTCTTCAAATTCATACCGTCATTTTAGCATGTATGGACTGGACTCATATGAATGGGATTTCCATGAAAAAGATTGTGGGCCGAAAATGGGTGATCACTGTACATTTCTCTTCTGTTTCCTATTTATATTTATATTTTATCTCCTCAATTTAGCATTATGGACATGGAAAGACCTAATCTAAGATCTGCACAAAAATATTTAGTCTTCAAATTCATACCGTCATCGTAGCATGCATGGACTCGACTCATATGAATGGGATTTCTATGAAAAAGATTGTGGGCCGAAAATGGGTGATCACTGTACATTTCTCTTCTGTTTCCTATTTATATTTCTATTTTACCTCCTCAATTTAGCATTATGGACAAGGAAAGACCTAATCTAAGATCTGCACAAAAATATTTAGCCTTCAAATTCATACCGTCATCGTAGCATGCATGGACTCGACTCATATGAATGGGATTTCCATGAAAAAGGTTGTGGGCCGATAATGGGTGATCACTGTACATTTCTCTTCTGTTTCCTATTTATATTTATATTTTACCTCCTCAATTTAGCATTATGGGCAGGGAAAGACCTAATCTAAGATCTGCACAAAAATATTTAGCCTTCAAATTCATACCGTCATCGTAGCATGCATGGACTCGACTCATATGAATGGGATTTCCATGAAAAAGATTGTGGGCCGAAAATGGGTGATCACTGTACATTTCTCTTCTGTTTCCTACTTATATTTCTATTTTACCTCCTCAATTTAGCATTATGGACAGGGAAAGACCTAATCTCAGATCTGCACAAAAATATTTAGCCTTCAAATTCATACCGTCATCGTAGCATGCATGGACTCGACTCATATGAATGGGATTTCCATGAAAAAGATTTTGGGCCGAAAATGGGTGATCACTGTACATTTCTCTTCTGTTTCCTATTTATATTTATATTTTACCTCCTCAATTTAGCATTATGGACAGGGAAAGACCTAATCTAAGATCTGCACAAAAATATTTAGCCTCCAAATTCATACCGTCATCGTAGCATGCATGGACTCGACTCATATGACTGGGATTTCCATGAAAAATATTGCGGGCAGAAAATGGGTGATCACTGTACATTTCTCTTCTGTTTCCTATTTATATTTATATTTTACCTCCTCAATTTAGCATTATGGACAGGGAAAGACCTAATCTAAGATCTGCACAAAAATATTTAGCCTTCAAATTCATACCGTCATCGTAGCATGCATGGACTGGACTCATATGAATGGGATTTCCATGAAAAAGATTCTGGGCCGAAAATGGGTGATCACTGTACATTTCTCTTCTGTTTCCTATTTATATTTCTATATTACCTCCTCAATTTAGCATTATGGACAAGGAATGACCTAATCTAAGATCTGCACAAAAATATTAGCCTTCAAATTCATACGTCATCGTAGCATGCATGGACTCGACTCATATGAATGGGATTTCCATGAAAGAGATTGTGGGCCGAAAATGGGTGATCACTGTACATTTCTCTTCTGTTTCCTATTTATATTTCTATTTTACCTCCTCAATTTAGCATTATGGACATGGAAAGACCTAATCTAAGATCTGCACAAAAATATTTAGCCTTCAAATTCATACCGTCATCGTAGCATGCATGGACTCGACTCATATGAATGGGATTTCCATGAAAAAGATTGTGGGCCGAAAATGGGTGATCACTGTACATTTCTCTTCTGTTTCCTATTAATATTTCTATTTTACCTCCTCAATTTAGCATTATGGACAGGGAAAGACATAATCTAAGATCTGCACAAAAATATTTAGCCTTCAAATTCATACCGTCATCGTAGCATGCATGGACTCGACTCATAGGAATGGGATTTCCATGAAAAAATTGTGGGCCGAAAATGGGTGATCACTGTACATTTCTCTTCTGTTTCCTACTTATATTTCTATTTTACCTCCTCAATTTAGCATTATGGACAGGGAAAGACCTAATCTCAGATCTGCACAAAAATATTTAGCCTTCAAATTCATACCGTCATCGTAGCATGCATGGACTCGTCTCAATAAATGGGATTTCCATGAAAAAGATTGTGGGCCGAAAATGGGTGATCACTGTACATTTCTCTTCTGTTTCCTATTTATATTTATATTTTGCCTCCTCAATTTAGCATTATGGACAGGGAAAGACCTAATCTAAGATCTGCACAAAAATATTTAGCCTCCAAATTCATACCGTCATCGTAGCATGCATGGACTCGACTCATATGACTGGGATTTCCATGAAAAAGATTTTGGGCCGAAAATGGGTGATCACTGTACATTTCTCTTCTGTTTCCTATTTATATTTCTATTTTACCTCCTCAGTTTAGCATTATGGACAGGGAAAGACCTAATCTAAGATCTGCACAAAAATATTTAGCCTTCAAATTCATACCGTCATCGTAGCATGCATGGACTCGACTCATATGAATGGGATTCCCATGAAAAACATTGTGGGCCGAAAATGGGTGATCACTGTACATTTCTCTTCTGTTTCCTATTTATATTTATATTTTACTTCCTCAATTTAGCATTATGGAGAGGGAAAGACCTAATCTAAGATCTGCACAAAAATATTAACCTTCAAATTCTTACCGTGATCGTAGCATGCATGGACTCGACTCATAGGAATGGGATTTCCATGAAAAAGATTGTGGGCCGAAAATGGGTGATCACTGTACATTTCTATTCTGTTTCCTATTTATATTTATATTTTACCTCCTCAATTTATCATTATGGACAGATAAAGACCTAATCTAAGATCTGCACAAAAATATCTAGCCTTCAAATTCATACCGTCATCGTAGCATGCATGGACTCGACTCATATGAATGGGATTTCCATGAAAAAGATTGTGGGCCGAAAATGGGTGATGACTGTACATTTCCCTTCTGTTTCCTATTTATATTTCTATTTTACCTCCTCAATTTAGCATTATGGACAGTGAAAGACTTAATCTAAGTCATACACAAAAATATTTAGCCTTCAAATTCATACCGTCATCGTAGCATGCATGGACTCGACTCATATGACTGGGATGTCCATGAAAAATATTGTGGGCCGAAAATGGGTGATCACTGTACATTTCTCTTCTGTTTCCTATTTATATTTCTATTTTACCTCCTCAATTTAGCATTATGGACAAGGAAAGACCTAATCTAAGATCTGCACAAAAATATTTAGCCTTCAAATTCATACCGTCATCGTAGCATGCATGGACTCGACTCATATGAATGGGATTTCCAAGAAAAAATTATGGGCAGAAAATGGGTGATCACTGTACATTTCTCTTCTGTTTCCTATTTATATTTATATTTTACTTCCTCAATTTAGCCTTATGGACATGGAAAGACCTAATCTAAGATCTGCACAAAAATATTTAGCCTTCAAATTCATACCGTCATCGTAGCATGCATGGACTCGACTCATATGAATGGGATTTCCATGAAAAAGATTGTGGGCCGAAAATGGGTGATCACTGTACATTTCTATTCTGTTTCCTATTTATATTTATATTTTACCTCCTCAATTTAGCATTATGGACAGGGAAAGACCTAATCTAAGATCTGCACAAAAATATTTAGCCTTCAAATTCATACTGTCATCGTAGCATGCATGGACTCGACTCATATGAATGGGATTTCCATGAAAAAGATTGTGGGCCGAAAATGGGTGATGACTGTACATTTCTCTTCTGTTTCCTATTTATATTTATATTTTACCTCCTCAATTTAGTATTATGGACAGTGAAAGACTTAATCTAAGACATGCACAAAATATTTAGCCTTCAAATTCATACCGTGATCGTAGCATGCATGGACTCGACTCATATGACTGGGATGTCCATGAAAAATATTGTGGGCCGAAAATGGGTGATCACTGTACATTTCTCTTCTGTTTCCTATTCATATTTATATTTTATCTCCTCAATTTAGCATTATGGACAGGGAAAGACCTAATCTAAGATCTGCACAAAAATATTTAGCCTTTAAATTCTTACCGTCATTGTAGCATGCATGGACTCGACTCATATGAATGGGATTTCCATGAAAAAGATTCTGGGCCGAAAATGGGTGATCACTGTACATTTCTCTTCTGTTTCCTATTTATATTTCTGTTTTACCTCCTCAATTTAGCATTATGGACAAGGAAAGACCTAATCTAAGATCTGCACAAAAATATTTAGCCTTCAAATTCATACCGTCATCGTAGCATGCATGGACTCGACTCATATGAATGGGATTTCCATGAAAGAGATTGTGGGCCGAAAATGGGTGATCACTGTACATTTCTCTTCTGTTTCCTATTTATATTTATATTTTACCTCCTCAATTTAGCATTATAGACAGGGAAAGACCTAATCTAAGATCTGCACAAAAATATTTAGCCTTCAAATTCATACCGTTATCGTAGCATGCATGGACTCGACTCATATGAATGGGATTTCCATGAAAAATATTTTGGGCAGAAAATGTGTGATCACTGTACATTTCTCTTCTGTTTCCTATTTATATTTATATTTTACCTTCTCAATTTATCATTATGGACAGGGAAAGACCTAATCTACGATCTGCACAAAAATATGTAGCCTTCAAATTCATACCGTGATCGTAGCATGCATGGACTCGACTCATATGAATGGGATTTCCATGAAAACGATTGTGGGCCGAAAATGGGTGATCACTGTACATTTCTCTTCTGTTTCCTATTTATATTTCTATTTTACCTCCTCAATTTAGCATTATGGACAGGGAAAGACCTAATCTAAGATCTGCACAAAAATATTTAGCCTTCAAATTCATACCGTCATCATAGCATGCATGGACTCGACTCATATGAATGGGATTTCCATGAAAAAGATTGTGGGCCGAAAATGGGTGATCACTGTACATTTCTCTTCTGTTTCCTATTTGTATTTCTATTTTACCTCCTCAATTTAGCATTATTGACAGGGAAAGCCCTAATCTAAGATCTGCACAAAAATATTTAACCTTTAAATTCATACCGTCATCGTAGCATGCATGGACTCGACTCATATGACTGGCATTTCCATGAAAAAGATAGTGGGCAGAAAATGGGCAATCGCTGTACATTTCTCTTCTGTTTCCTATTTATATTTATATTTTACCTCCTCAATTTAGAATTATGGACAGGGAAAGACCTAATCTAAGATCTGCACAAAAATATTTAGCCTTCAAATTCATACCGTCATCGTAGCATGCATGGACTCGACTCATATGACTGGGATTTCCATGAAAAATATTGTGGGCCGAAAATGGGTGATCACTGTACATTTCTCTTCTGTTTCCTATTTATATTTCTATTTTACCTCCTCAATTTAGCATTATGGACAAGGAAAGACCTAATCTAAGATCTGCACAAAAATATTTAGCCTTCAAATTCATACCGTCATCGTAGCATGCATGGACTCGACTCATATGAATGGGATTTCCATGAAAGAGATTGTGGGCCGAAAATGGGTGATGACTGTACATTTCTCTTCTGTTTCCTATTTATATTTATATTTTACCTCTTCAATTTAGCATTATGGACAGGGAAAGACCTAATCTAAGATCTTCACAAAAATATTTAGCCTTCAAATTCATACCGTCATCGTAGCATGCATGGACTCGACTCATATGAATGGGATTTCCATGAAAAAGATTGTGGGCCGAAAATGGGTGATGACTGTACATTTCTCTTCTGTTTCCTATTTATATTTATATTTTACCTCCTCAATTTAGTATTATGGACAGTGAAAGACTTAATCTAAGACATGCACAAAATATTTAGCCTTCAAATTCATACCGTGATCGTAGCATGCATGGACTCGACTCATATGACTGGGATGTCCATGAAAAATATTGTGGGCCGAAAATGGGTGATCACTGTACATTTCTCTTCTGTTTCCTATTCATATTTATATTTTATCTCCTCAATTTAGCATTATGGACAGGGAAAGACCTAATCTAAGATCTGCACAAAAATATTTAGCCTTTAAATTCTTACCGTCATTGTAGCATGCATGGACTCGACTCATATGAATGGGATTTCCATGAAAAAGATTCTGGGCCGAAAATGGGTGATCACTGTACATTTCTCTTCTGTTTCCTATTTATATTTCTGTTTTACCTCCTCAATTTAGCATTATGGACAAGGAAAGACCTAATCTAAGATCTGCACAAAAATATTTAGCCTTCAAATTCATACCGTCATCGTAGCATGCATGGACTCGACTCATATGAATGGGATTTCCATGAAAGAGATTGTGGGCCGAAAATGGGTGATCACTGTACATTTCTCTTCTGTTTCCTATTTATATTTATATTTTACCTCCTCAATTTAGCATTATAGACAGGGAAAGACCTAATCTAAGATCTGCACAAAAATATTTAGCCTTCAAATTCATACCGTTATCGTAGCATGCATGGACTCGACTCATATGAATGGGATTTCCATGAAAAATATTTTGGGCAGAAAATGTGTGATCACTGTACATTTCTCTTCTGTTTCCTATTTATATTTATATTTTACCTTCTCAATTTATCATTATGGACAGGGAAAGACCTAATCTACGATCTGCACAAAAATATGTAGCCTTCAAATTCATACCGTGATCGTAGCATGCATGGACTCGACTCATATGAATGGGATTTCCATGAAAACGATTGTGGGCCGAAAATGGGTGATCACTGTACATTTCTCTTCTGTTTCCTATTTATATTTCTATTTTACCTCCTCAATTTAGCATTATGGACAGGGAAAGACCTAATCTAAGATCTGCACAAAAATATTTAGCCTTCAAATTCATACCGTCATCATAGCATGCATGGACTCGACTCATATGAATGGGATTTCCATGAAAAAGATTGTGGGCCGAAAATGGGTGATCACTGTACATTTCTCTTCTGTTTCCTATTTGTATTTCTATTTTACCTCCTCAATTTAGCATTATTGACAGGGAAAGCCCTAATCTAAGATCTGCACAAAAATATTTAACCTTTAAATTCATACCGTCATCGTAGCATGCATGGACTCGACTCATATGACTGGCATTTCCATGAAAAAGATAGTGGGCAGAAAATGGGCAATCGCTGTACATTTCTCTTCTGTTTCCTATTTATATTTATATTTTACCTCCTCAATTTAGAATTATGGACAGGGAAAGACCTAATCTAAGATCTGCACAAAAATATTTAGCCTTCAAATTCATACCGTCATCGTAGCATGCATGGACTCGACTCATATGACTGGGATTTCCATGAAAAATATTGTGGGCAGAAAATGGGTGATCACTGTACATTTCTCTTCTGTTTCCTATTTATATTTATATTTTACCTCCTCAATTTAGCATTATGGACAGGAAAAGACCTAATCTAAGATCTGCACAAAAATATTTAGCCTTCAAATTCATACCGTCATCGTAGCATGCATGGACTCGACTCATATGAATGGGATTTCGATGAAAAATATTGTGGGCCGAAAATGGGTGATCACTGTACATTTCTCTTCTGTTTCCTATTTATATTTCTAATTTACCTCCTCAATTTAGCATTATGGACAGGGAAAGACCTAATCTAAGATCTGCACAAAAATATTTAGCCTTCAAATTCATACCGTCATCGTAGCATGCATGGACTCGACTCATATGACTGGGATTTCCATGAAAAATATTGTGGGCAGAAAATGGGTGATCACTGTACATTTCTCTTCTGTTTCCTATTTATATTTCTATTTTACCTCCTGAATTTAGCATTATGAACAGGGAAAGATCTAATCTAAGATATGCACAAAAATATTTAGCCTTCAAATTCATACCGTCATCGTAGCATGCATGGACTCGACTCAAATGAATGGGATTTCCATGAACAAGATTGTGGGCCGAAAATGGGTGATGACTGTACATTTCTCTTCTGTTTCCTATTTATATTTCTATTTTACCTCCTCAATTTAGCATTATGGACAGTGAAAGACTTAATCTAAGACATGCACAAAAATATTTAGCCTTCAAATTCATACCGTCATCGTAGCATGCATGGACTCGACTCATATGAATGGGATTTCCATGAAAATGATTGTGAGCCGAAAATGGGTGATCACTGTACATTTTGTCTTCTGTTTCCTATTTATATTTCTATTTTACCTCCTCAATTTAGCATTATGGACAGGGAAAAACCTAATCTAAGATCTGCACAAAAATATTTAGCCTTCAAATTCATACCGTCATCGTAGCATGCATGGACTCGACTCATATGAATGGGATTTCTATGAAAAAGATTGTGGGCCGAAAATGGGTGATCACTGTACAATTCTCTTATGTTTCCTATTTATATTTATATTTTACCTCCTCAATTTAGCATTTTGGACTGGGAAAGACCTAATCTAAGATCTGCACAAAAATATTTAGCCTTCAAATTCATACCGTCATCGTAGCATGCATGGACTCGACTCGTATGAATGGGATTTCCATGAAAACGATTGTGGGCCGAAAATGGGTGATCACTGTACATTTCTCTTCTGTTTCCTATTTATATTTCTATTTTACCTCCTCAATTTAGCATTATGGACAGGGAAAGACCTAATCTAAGATCTGCACAAAAATATTTAGCCTTCAAATTCATACCGTCATCGTAGCATGCATGGACTCGACTCATATGAATGGGATTTCCATGAGAAAGATTGTGGGCAGAAAATGGGTGATCACTGTACATTTCTCTTCTGTTTCCCATTTATATTTATATTTTACCTCCTCAATTTAGCATTATGGACAGGGAAAGACCTAATCTAAGATCTGCACAAAAATATTTAGCCTTCAAATTCATACCGTCATCGTAGCATGCATGGACTCGACTCATATGAATGGGATTTCCATGAAAAAGATTGTGGCCCGAAAATGGGTGATCACTGTACATTTCTCTTCTGTTTCCTATTTATATTTATATTTTACCTCCTCAATTTAGCATTATGGACAGGGAAAGACCTAATCTAAGATCTGCACAAAAATATTTAGCCTTCAAATTCATACCGCGATCGTAGCATGCATGGACTCAACTCATATGAATGGGATTTCCATGAAAAAGATTGTGGGCCGAAAATGGGTGATCACTGTACATTTCTCTTCTGTTTCCTATTTATATTTCTATTTTACCTCCTCAATTTAGCATTATGGACAGGGAAAGACCTAATCTAAGATCTGCACAAAAATATTTAGCCTTCAAATTCATACCGTGATCGTAGCATGCATGAACTCGACTCATATGACTGGGAATTCCATGAAAAATATTGTGGGCAGAAAATGGATGATCACTGTACATTTCTCTTCTGTTTCCTATTTATATTTATATTTTACCTCCTCAATTTAGCATTATTGACAGGGAAAGCCCTAATCTAAGATCTGCACAAAAATATTTAGCCTTCAAATTCATACCGTCATCGTAGCATGCATGGACTCGACTCATATGACTGGGATTTCCATGAAAAATATTGTGGGCAGAAAATGGGTGATCACTGTACATTTCTCTTCTGTTTCCTATTTATATTTCTATTTTCCCTCCTCAATTTAGCATTATGGACAGGGAACGACCTAATCTAATATCTGCACCAAAATATTTAGCCTTCAAATTCATACCGTCATCGTAGCATGCATGGACTCGACTCATATGAATGGGATTTCCATGAAAAAGATTGTGGGCCGAAAATGGGTGATCACTGTACATTTCTCTTCTGTTTCCTATTGATATTTCTATTTTACCTCCTCAATTTAGCATTATGGACAGGGAAAGACCTAATCTAAGATCTGCACAAAAATATTTAGCCTTCAAATTCATACCGTCATCGTAGCATGCATGGACTCGACTCATATGAATGGGATTTCCATGAAAAAGATTGTGAGCCGAAAATGGGTGATCACTGTACATTTTGTCTTCTGTTTCCTATTTATATTTATATTTTACCTCCTCAATTTAGCATTATGGACAGGGAAAAACCTAATCTAAGATCTGCACAAAAATATTTAGCCTTCAAATTCATACCGTCATCGTAGCATGCATGGACTCGACTCATATGAATGGGATTTCTATGAAAAAGATTGTGGGCCGAAAATGGGTGATCACTGTACATTTCTCTTCTGTTTCCTATTTATATTTATATTTTACCTCCTCAATTTAGCATTTTGGACAGGGAAAGACCTAATCTAAGATCTGCACAAAAATATTTAGCCTTCAAATTCATACCGTCATCGTAGCATGCATGGACTCGACTCGTATGAATGGGATTTCCATGAAAACGATTGTGGGCCGAAAATGGGTGATCACTGTACATTTCTCTTCTGTTTCCCATTTATATTTCTATTTTACCTCCTCAATTTAGCATTATGGACAGGGAAAGACCTAATCTAAGATCTGCACAAAAATATTTAGCCTTCAAATTCATACCGTCATCGTAGCATCCATGGACTCGACTCATATGAATGGGATTTCCATGAAAAAGATTGTGGCCCGAAAATGGGTGATCACTGTACATTTCTCTTCTGTTTCCTATTTATATTTATATTTTACCTCCTCAATTTAGCATTATGGACAGGGAAAGACCTAATCTAAGATCTGCACAAAAATATTTAGCCTTCAAATTCATACCGCGATCGTAGCATGCATGGACTCAACTCATATGAATGGGATTTCCATGAAAAAGATTGTGGGCCGAAAATGGGTGATCACTGTACATTTCCCTTCTGTTTCCTATTTATATTTCTATTTTACCTCCTCAATTTAGCATTATGGACAGGGAAAGACCTAATCTAAGATCTGCACAAAAATATTTAGCCTTCAAATTCATACCGCGATCGAAGCATGCATGGACTCAACTCATATGAATGGGATTTCCATGAAAAAGATTGTGGGCCGAAAATGGTTGATCACTGTACATTTCTCTTCTGTTTCCTATTTATATTTATATTTTACCTCCTCAATTTAGCATTATTGGCAGGGAAAGACCTAATCTAAGATCTGCACAAAAATATTTAGCCTTCAAATTCATACCGTGATCGTAGCATGCATGAACTCGACTCATATGACTGGGAATTCCATGAAAAATATTGTGGGCAGAAAATGGATGATCACTATACATTTCTCTTCTGTTTCCTATTTATATTTCTATTTTCCCTCCTCAATTTAGCATTATTGACAGGGAAAGACCTAATCTAAGATCTGCACAAAAATATTTAGCCTTCAAATTCATACCGTGATCGTAGCATGCATGAACTCGACTCATATGACTGGGAATTCCATGAAAAATATTGTGGGCAGAAAATGGGTGATCACTGTACATTTCTCTTCTGTTTCCTATTTATATTTCTATTTTCCCTCCTCAATTTAGCATTATTGACAGGGAAAGCCCTAATCTAAGATCTGCACAAAAATATTTAGCCTTCAAATTCATACCGTCATCGTAGCATGCATGGATTCGACTCATATGAATGGGATTTCCATGAATAAGATTGTGGGCCGAAAAAGGGAATCACTGTACATTTCTCTTCTGTTTCCCATTTATATTTATATTTTACCTCCTCAATTTAGTATTATGGACAGGGAAAGACCTAATCTAAGATCTGCACAAAAATATTTAGCCTTCAAATTCATACCGTCATCGTAGCATGCATGGACTTGACTCATATGAATGGGATTTCCATGAAAAAGATTGTGGGCCGAAAATGGGTGATCACTGTACATTTCTCTTCTGTTTCCTATTTATATTTCTATTTTACCTCCTCAATTTAGCATTATGGACAGGGAAAAACCTAATCTAAGATCTGCACAAAAATATTTAGCCTTCAAATTCATACCGTCATCGTAGCATGCATGGACTCGACTCATATGAATGGGATTTGCATGAAAAAGATTGTGGGCCGAAAATGGGTGATCACTGTACATTTCTCTTCTGTTTCCTATTTATATTTTACCTCCTCAATTTAGCATTATTGACAGGGAAAGACGTAATCTAAGATCTGCAGAAAAATATTAAGCCTTCAAATTCATACCGTCATCGAAGCATGCATGGATTCGACTCATATGAATGGGATTTCCATGAAAAAGATTGTGGGCCGAAAATGGGTGATCACTGTACATTTCTCTTCTGTTTCCTATTTATATTTATATTTTACCTCCTCAATTTAGCATTATGGACAAAGAAAGACCTAATCTAAGTACTGCACAAAAATATTTAGCCTTCAAATTCATACCGTCATCGTAGCATGCATGGACTCGACTCATATGAATGGGATTTCCATGAAAAAGATTGTGGGCCGAAAATGGGTGATCACTGTACATTTCTCTTCTGTTTCCTATTTATATTTATATTTTACCTCCTCAATTTAGCATTATGTACAGGGAAAGACATAATCTAAGATCTGCACAAAAATATTTAGCCTTCAAATTCATACCGCGATCGTAGGATGCATGGACTCAACTCATATGAATGGGATTTCCATGAAAAAGACAGTGGGCCGAAAATGGGTGATCACAGTTCATTTCTCTTCTGTTTCCTATTTATATTTCCATTTTACCTCCTCAATTTAGCATTATGGACAGGGAAATACCTAATCTAAGATCTGCACAAAAATATTTAGCCTTCAAATTCATACCGTCATCGTAGCATGCATGGACTCAACTCTTATGAATGGGATTTCCATGAAAAAGATTGTGGGCCGAAAATGGTTGATCACTGTACATTTCTCTTCTGTTTCCTATTTATATTTCTATTTTACCTGCTCAATTTAGCATTATGGACAGGGAAAGACCTAATCTAAGATCTGCACAAAAATATTTAGCCTTCAAATTCATACCGTAATCGT
>OZ010607.1:79654145-79979145 GCA_963932145.1 Acanthosepion lycidas | reverse complement strand
AACGGTCTGGCTTTTTGGTGGTACTGAAAAAGTTTCAAAGAAAATATTTTTGGTTCTGTTGACAGCAGATTGCGAGGAAGGAGAATCCAGGGATGCAAACACACTTATTCCACTAATAATGCGCCATATCCAACCAGGATCTGTTATTTGCAATGACTACTGGTTGGTGGATGTGCGAATACCAGAACATGGATACACGCACAAACAGATCGACCATAGCGAACAATTTGTTGACCCGGTAGACCGGAATATCCACACCCAAACAGTGGAAAGTCTGTGGAAGACTATGAAGGATAATGTCATATTTGGTCTTCTTATTATTATTTTTTTTCTGGCATTTTTTTATTTTGTAAATAATGATGCTCTTTTAAAAATTTGCGCTTTAATTATGTTATATTATTAATTATTTAAAAATCTTTATTTTATTATTTAATTTGTTTTTTTTTTTTATTTAAAATTAAATATTTTAATTTAAAAAGAAAAAAACAACACCTTTCATTGCTTTTTTACACAACTTAAACGAATTTACCAAATAAAGCTCAATAGAAGCTTAACTTTTTGCGCAGTAATTGAGAGGAGTAGGATCAGTAAAAAGGCCGTTAATTAAGGTTCCGCGCAAAAGTGTTTCGAGGTGAATAGAGATAAACAACGCCAGTAATGGCGGAGAGATGGGCGGAATGAGTCCAAGAGAAACGGTGATATAGACCGTTCATTGCTTTCAAACTCTCTGCCTCGTCGGAGAGAAACTCGGACGAGGCTTTGCCAAAAGGCAAAGTTTCGTCCGGGGAGATAGACAGGCCATGAACCCGTTTATACCGGTTCAAAGGGAATATTTTTGGCCGATCCTATGGACTCGGAGAACCCACGCTAAACCGGCCTTGTGCCACATACGACCCACGTGGAATGAGACCAAACTTTTATTGTTCATAACTCCAAAACGGTAGATGTTATCAAAATTTCTCTATTTTCGAATTAAGCAGGTAAATTTACACCTAAATATAACTATTCGGGAATTTTTTTATTAGATACTTAGCGTAGGCCTTAAAAATCAAATTACCCTTTATATCGTGAAAGTTTCTTGAATTTAAAGCTTCGTAAATTACATTACGCGCATTGCTAGAGAAAAAAATATGTAAACAATGTCATTAATGGCGGCCGGACAATGCGAAAGAGATCGAACTTAGATTGACGATAAATCAAAAATGGTAATTGAGCGCAATGCTTTAATATCATTTTCGAAATAACCAAACAATTTCACACCAGAATGGTACATTTTCGATACCGGGGGCTTTTGATACTTATACTGTAAATTAACCGGGTTAATTTTTAAATTTAATCAAATGCTTTCTTTCCTGTACACCGAGTAGCCATTGATACACTAACACTGAATGTGAATAAGGAAAGACGAGATACACGCCTGTAATGAACAAAAGATTTAATAAGGCCATAAATACAACTTACATACGCATGTTTTTAAGATGATTTACACATGTCCGAAAAGAAATGATTTTATTCACACAGTTCCAAGGACGAGAATGTTTTAACAGAAAAAACGAACAAAGAAATAAACATACCAGCCTTTGTTTGACCGTCCGTAACAAGGTGAGTCAAAATTCCTTTATTTTTTCTCTACATTAGGCTGTTATACATGTTGTCCATTTTCCATGTGTGTAGACGCCCTAGTGGTTAGGAAGGTATTGCGTTCCTTAAAAATAGATGCCAAAATGAAAGAATTCTCCTCTATAAAGTGGCTGAATCCCCATACGTTCAACCCAAGGGGAAACAACTGTTCTTTCCCTACACGGTGTTCTTAATAAGTCAAATCCTGTTTTTATTAAGAAGACAGAAATCAGCAATATATACTATATCAGGTGCACCTGAGTTCAAAGTATCTGAAGGCACACAAGGTCTTTGAACCCAGCCAAGTTGTTCAGGGGAGGGATAACAATTGTTTCCATTAAACAACACTTGTGTGATTAGATAGATAAGATTCAGTGCTTCTTGAATTTTCAAAGAGAAAGATTTAATTTCATTACACACATAGACGTGTATGTATGTGTGTACACGTGTTGTGAGGCTAGTCATCGACGAGGAGTTGTCCTCAGGCTTACACAGTAAACAAACTTCCCAGACATTTGATAACAAAACTAGGTCTGAAATCTCTATATATATATTTTTTAATTAAATATACAAACTTTTTCAGTTTAGCTTTTTTTAAAGACATCAAATGAGTATTAAAAAAAATATAAATATAAATTAAATACTTATGATGTGGGAATAACAGTAATCCAAAACACTAAATGGCAGATTACGATAGATTTTTTTACATACCCATTTCAATGTTTGAAGCATAGAAACAGAAAACATCAATTACAATCAATTCCACGTAATATTAATAACAATAATTGAAACAGCAAAATATCGTTTTAAGCACCAATGGTTATTCAAGGCTCAAAATGGCAGATTACGTTTTATTTTTTGTACATACACATTCAATGATGAATCTTGTGTACAATGATGCATAGAAGCAGAAAACATCAATTGCAATCAATTCCACGTAATGTTAATAACAATAATTGAAACAGCAAAATGTCGTTTTAAGCACCAATGGTTATTCAAGGCTCAAAATGGCAGATTACGTTTTATTTTTTGTACATACACATTCAATGATGAATCTTGTGTACAATGATGCATAGAAGCAGAAAACATCAATTACAATCAATTCCACGTAATATTAATAACAATAATTGAAACAGCAAAATGTGATTTTAAGCACCAATGGTTATTCAAGTCTCGAAATGGCAGATTACGTTTTATTTTGTTTTTTACATACCCATTCAATGATGATTCTTGTGTACATCGATGCATAGAAACAGAAAATATCAATTACAATCAATTCCACGTAATATTAATAACCATAATAGAAACAGCAAAATGTGGTTTTAAGCACTAATGGTAATACAAGTCTCAAAATGGCAGACTACGTTTTATTTTTTTTACATAACCATTCAATGATGATTCTTGTGTACAATGATGCATAGAAACAGAAAACATCAATTAGAATAAATTCCACGTAATATTAATATCAATAATTAAAACAGCAAAATGTGGTTTTAAGCACCAATGGTTATTCAAGGCTCAAAATGGCAGATTACATTTTATTTTTTTTACATACACATTCAATGATGATTCTTGTATACATTGATGCATAGAAACAGAAAACATCAATTACAATCAATTCAACGTAATATTCATAACAATAATTTAAACAGCAAAATGTGGTTTTAAGCACCAAGGGTTATTCAAAGCTCAAAATGGCAGATTACGTTTTATTTTTTTTACATACACATTCAATGATGATTCTTGTGTACAATGATGCATAGAAGCAGAAAACATCAATTACAATCAATTCCACGTAATATTAATAACAATAATTGAAACAGCAAAATGTGATTTTAAGCACCAATGATTATTCAAGTCTTGAAATGGCAGATTACGTTTTATTTTTTTTTTACATACACATTCAATGATGATTCTTGTGTACAATGATGCATAGAAGCAGAAAACATCAATTACAATCAATTCCACGTAATATTAATAACCATAATTGAAACAGTAAAATGTGGTTTTAAGCACCAATGGTTAGACAAGGCTCAAAATGGCAGATTACGTTATATTTTTTTTACATAACCATTCAATGATGATTCTTGTGTACAATGATGCATAGAAGCAGAAAACACCAATTCCACGTAATATTAATAACAATAATTGAAACAGCAAAATGTCGTTTTAAGCACCAATGGTTATTCAAGGCTCAAAACGGCAGATTACGATTTATTTTTTTTTACATACACATTCAATGATGATTCTTGTATACATTGATGCATAGAAAGAGAAAACATCAATTGCAATCAATTCCACGTAATATTAATAACCATAATTGTAACAGTAAAATGTGGTTTTAAACACCAATGTTTATTCAAGGTTCAAAATGGAAGATTACGTTTTATTTTTTTTACATACGCATTCAATGATGATTCTTGTGTACAATGATGCATAGAAGCAGAAAACATCAATTACAATCAATTCCTCGTAATATTAATAACAATAATTGAAACAGCAAAATGTGGTTTTAAGCACCAATGGTTATTCAAGGCTCAAAATGGCAGATTAAGTTTTATTTTTTGTACATATACTTTCAATGATGATTCATGTGTACAATGATGTATAGAAGCAGAAAACATGAATTACAATCAATTCAACGTAATATTAATAACAATAATTGAAACAGCAAAATGTGGTTTTAAGCACCAATGGTTATTCAAGGCTCAAAACGGCAGATTACGTTTTATTTTTTTTACATACCCATTCAATGATGATTCTTGTGTACAATGATGCATAGAAGCAGAAACCACCATTTCCACGTAATATTAATAACAATAATTGAAACAGCAAAATGTCGTTTTAAGCAACAAAGGTTATTCAAGGCTCAAAATGGCAGATTACGTTTCATTTTTTTTACATACACATTCAATGATCATTCTTGTATACATTGATGCATAGAAAGTGAAAACATCAATTGCAATCAATTCCACGTAATATTAATAACAATAATTGAAACAGCAAAATGTGCTTTTAAGCACCAATGGGTATTCAAGGCTCAAAATGGAAGATTACGTTTTATTTTTTTTACATACACATTCAATGATGATTCTTGTGTACAATGATGCATAGAAGCAGAAAACAACAATTACAATCAATTCCATGTAATATTAATAACCATAATTGAAACAGCAAAATGCGGTTTTAAGCACCAATGGTTATTCAAGGCTGAAAATGGAACATTACGTTTTATTTTTTTTACATACCCATTCAATGATGATTCTTGTGTACAATGATGCATAGAAAGAGAAAACATCAATTACAATCAATTCCACGTAATATTAATAACAATAATTGAAACACAAAATGTGGTTTTAAGCACCAATGGTTATTCAAGGTTCAAAATGGAAGCTTAGGTTTTATTTTTTTTACATACACATTCAATGATGATTCTTGTGTACAATGATGCATAGAAGCAGAAAACTTCAATTACAATCAATTCCACGTAATATTAATAACAATAATTGAAACAGCAAAATGTCGTTTTAGGCACCAATGGTTATTCAAGGCTCAAAATGGCAGATTACGTTTTATTTTTTTTACATACCCATTCAATGATGATTCTTGTGTACAATGATGCATAGAAGCAGAAAACACCAATTCCACGTAATATTAATAACAATAATTGAAACAGCAAAATGTCGTTTTAAGCACCAATGGTTATTCAAGGCTCAAAACGGCAGATTACGTTTTATTTTTGTTACATAAACATTCAATGATGATTCTTGTATACATTGATGCATAGAAAGAGAAAACATCAATTGCGATCAATTCCACGTAATATTAATAACCATACTTGAAACAGCAAAATGTGGTTTTAAGCACCAATGGTTATTCAAGCTTCAAAATGGAAGATTAGGTTTTATTTTTTTTACATACACATTCAATGATGATTCTTGTGTACAATGATGCATAGAAGCAGAAAACTTCAATTACAATCAATTCCACGTAATATTAATAACAATAATTGAAACAGCAAAATGTCGTTTTAACACCAATGGTTATTCATGGCTCAAAATGGCAGATTACGTTTTATTTTTTTTACATACACATTCAATGATGATTCTTGTATACATTGATGCATAGAAAGAGAAAACATCAATTGCAATCAATTCCACGCAATATTAATAACCATAATTGTAACAGGAAAATGTGGTTTTAAGCACCAATGTGTATTCAAGGCTCAAAATGGAAGATTACGTTTTATTTTTTTACATGCACATTCAATGATGATTCTTGTGTAAAATGATGCATAGAAGCAGAAAACATAAATTCCACGTAATATTAATAACAATAATTGAATCAGCAAAATGTGGTTTTAAGCACCAATGGTTATCTAAGGCTCAAAATGGCAGATTACGTTATATTTTTTTTACATACCCATTCAATGATGATTCTTGTGTAAATGATGCATAGAAACAGAAAACATCAATTACAATCAATTCCTCGTAATATTAATAACAATAATTGAAACAGCATAATGTGGTTTTAAGCACCAATGGTTATTCAAAGTTCAAAATGGCAGATTACGTTTTATTTTTTTTACATACACATTCAATGATGATTCTTGTGTACAATGATGCATAGAAGCAGAAAACACCAATTCCACGTAATATTAATAACAATAATTGAAACAGCGAAATGTCGTTTTAAGCACCAATGGTTATTCAAGGCTCAAAACGGCAGATTACGATTTATTTTTTTTTACATACACATTCAATGATGATTCTTGTATACATTGATGCATAGAAAGAGAAAACATCAATTGCAATCAATTCCACGTAATATTAATAACCATAATTGTAACAGTAAAATGTGGTTTTAAACACCAATGTTTATTCAAGGTTCAAAATGGAAGATTACGTTTTATTTTTTTTACATACGCATTCAATGATGATTCTTGTGTACAATGATGCATAGAAGCAGAAAACATCAATTACAATCAATTCCACGTAATATTAATAACAATAATTGAAACAGCAAAATGTGGTTTTAAGCACCAATGGTTATTCAAGGCTCAAAATGGCAGATTACGTTTTATTTTTTGTACATATACATTCAATGATGATTCATGTGTACAATGATGTATAGAAGCAGAAAACATCAATTGCAATCAATTCAACGTAATATTAATAACAATAATTGAAACAGCAAAATGTGGTTTTAAGCACCAATGGTTATTCAAGGCTCAAAATCGCAGATTACGTTTTATTTTTTTTACATACCCATTCAATGATGATTCTTGTGTACAATGATGCATAGAAGCAGAAACCACCAATTCCACGTAATATTAATAACAATAATTGAAACAGCAAAATGTCGTTTTAAGCACCAAAGGTTATTCAAGGCTCAAAATGGCAGATTACGTTTCATTTTTTTTACATAAACATTCAATGATGATTCTTGTATACATTGATGCATAGAAACAGAAAATATCAATTACAATCAATTCCACGTAATATTAATAACCATAATAGAAACAGTAAAATGTGGTTTTAAGCACTAATGGTAATACAAGTCTCAAAATGGCAGACTACGTTTTATTTTTTTTACATACCCATTCAATGATGATTCTTGTGTACAATGATGCATAGAAACAGAAAACATCAATTACAATCAATTCCACGTAATATTAATAACCATAATTGAAACAGCAAAATGTGGTTTTAAGCACCAATGGTTATTCAAGGCTCAAAATGGCAGATTACGTTTTATTTTTTGTACATACACATTCAATGATGATTCTTGTATACATTGATGCATAGAAACAGAAAACATCAATTACAATCAATTCCACGTAATATTAATAACCTTAATTGAAACAGCAAAATGTGGTTTTAAGCACCAATGGTTATTCAAGGCTCAAAATGGCAGATTACTTTTTATTTTTTTTTACATACACATTCAATGATTATTCTTGTGTACATTTATGCATAGAAAGTGAAAACATCAATTACAATCAATTCCACGTAATATTAATAACAATATCTGAAAGAGCAAAATGTGATTTTAAGCACTAATGGTAATAGAAGTCTCAAAATGGCAGATTACGTTTTATTTTTTTTTACATACACATTCAATGATAATTCTTATGTACATTGATGCATAGAAACAGAAAACATCAATTACAATCAATTCCACGTAATATTAATAACAATAATTGAAACAGTAAAATGTGGT
The DNA here is from genome assembly GCA_963932145.1 of Acanthosepion lycidas. NCBI lineage: Eukaryota > Metazoa > Mollusca > Cephalopoda > Sepiida > Sepiidae > Acanthosepion > Acanthosepion lycidas. The sequence goes on along the minus strand of OZ010607.1, from coordinate 79,971,303 downwards.
TTTAAGCAACAACGGTTATTCAAGGCTCAAAATGGCAGATTACGTTATATTTTTTTACATACCCATTCAATGATGATTCTTGTGCACATTGATGCATAGAAACAGAAAACATCAATTACAATCAATAACTCGTAATATTAATAACCATAATTGAAACAGCAAAATGTGGTTTTAAGCACCAATGGGTACTCAAGGCTCAAAATGGCAGATTACGTTATATTTTTTTTTACATACCCATTCAATGATGATCCTTGTGTACATTGATGCATAGAAACAGAAAACATCAATTACAATCAATTCCACGTAATATTAATAACCATAATTGAAACAGGAAAATGTGGTTTTAAGCACTAATGGTAATACAAGTCTCAAAATGGCAGATTACGTTTTATTTTTTTTACATACCCATTCAATGATGATTCTTGTGTACACTGATGCATAGAAACAGAAAACATCAATTACTATCAATTCCACATAATATTAATAACAATAATTGAAACAGCAAAATGTGGTTTTAAGCACCAATGGTTATCCAAGGCTCAAAATGGCAGATTACGTTATCTTTTTTTTACATACCCATTCAATGATGATTCTTGTGTACATTGATGCATAGAAATAGAAAACATCAATTACAATCAATTCCATGTAATATTAATAACCATAATTGAAACAGCAAAATGTGGTTTTAAGCACTAATGGTAATACATGTCTCAAAATGGCAGATTACGTTTTATTTTTTTTACATACCCATTCAATGATGATTCTTGTGTACACTGATGCATAGAAACAGAAAACATCAATTACTATCAATTCCACATAATATTAATAACAATAATTGAAACAGCAAAATGTGGTTTTAAGCACCAATGGTTATCCAAGGCTCAAAATGGCAGATTACGTTATCTTTTTTTTACATACCCATTCAATGATGATTCTTGTGTACATTGATGCATAGAAATAGAAAACATCAATTACAATCAATTCCATGTAATATTAATAACCATAATTGAAACAGCAAAATGTGGTTTTAAGCACTAATGGTAATACATGTCTCAAAATGGCAGATTACGTTTTATTTTTTTACATACACATTCAATGATGATTCTTGTGTACAATGATGCATAGAAACAGAAAACATCAATTACAATCAATTCCACGTAATATTAATAACCATAACTGAAACAGCAAAATGTTGTTTTAAACACTAATGGTAATACATGTCTCAAAATGGCAGATTACGTTTTATTTTTTTACATACACATTCAATGATGATTCTTGTCTACATTGATGCATAGAAACAGAAAACATCAATTACAATCAATTACACGTAATATTAATAACCATAATTGAAACAGCAAAATGTGGTATTAAGAACCAATGGGTATTCAAGGCACGAAATGGCAGATTACGTTTTATTTTTTTTACATACACATTCAATGATGATTCTTGCGTACATTGATGTATAGAAACAGAAAACATTAATTCCAATTAATAACACGTAATATTAATAACCATAATTGAAACAGCAAAATGTGGTTTTAATCACCAATGGTTATTCAAGGCTCAAAATGGCAGATTACGTTTTATTTTTTTTACATACCCATTCAATGATGATTCTTGTGTACATTGATGCATAGAAACAGAAAACATCAATTACAATCAATTCCATGTAATATTAATAACAAGAATGTTAGATTCAATGTTTGTGGTTTTAAGCCCTAACTCTGATCCAAGGCTCAAATATGGCAGATTATGATTGTTTATTTTAAATACCTATTGTAACGTTGTTATGTAGTTTGATGCCTAGTAACAGAAAATATTAATCATAATCAATTTCATGTAAGATTAATAACAATATTCGCGGTTTTAATCACTAATGGTAATCCAATCCTCAAAATTGTGGATTATATCTTATTTTTTACATACCCATTTTATTGCTCATTTTATGTAGGTTGATGCATAGTAACAGATAACATCAATTACAAATAATAGCTGTTGTTGGTAACCATTCTGAGAAGAGGACAACTATGAATTCCAAACTAGCAAGCTCCATCCTATAATAAACCTACTATTTGCTATACTCGTCAGTGGTCTATGGAACTTGAGAGTTTTGGCCTTGATACTTTTCAGGGGATCTACATGACTTTAGAGCAGTGGCACCATACTCCTTAAGGGGTCTATCGGTCTTGAGAATTGTGTCCCAGACCTCCAGAATGTTGGTCTGAGTGATGATCTATGGAGACTGTGTGCAGCCCAGACTCTATATCTACACCCTCTAGGCCATACCGACAAAACCCAAAGGAACACAAAGCACTAGATTTGGGGATGGCTTTGTTGCAGGAGTTGCCAGAAAGTTGTCAGCCAACTGGCTTCGGGGATTCACTCTGGTTTGGATTTTCTGTTTCGATTTACTTCCATCGCCTTTTCTGTGTTTGTGTATGACCACAGAGCAGCAGAGGTTTAAAATTAAAATCAGTTTTCCTTTTCCCTAGATGGACTGACTTCTTGGGCAGTCAAGCTCCATCTACCCAAAGCAACTGGTTATGAGGTGCCGGTTGTCTGCCATTGCCCATTCTTCAGCTTGGAGCTGAACTTAGTTGTCAGAAGCTATTTGTGATGCATGCTACAGAAGCATTTTATACACAGTGGGTGCTTGTACCTCTGTCAACTCCTGCTATGGCAACCTTTAGAAAATATATAATTTATGTATGTATATAAATGTGACGTCGTCCCCTGGTCGCAGCGCCAACCGTGTCGTTCTATCCCAGTCTACCACGGCACCAACTGTGACGTCCTACTTTGATTCCCAGTCTGCCTACCCACGTTGTGAATTGATCTAGGCAGAGGAAATCAATCAGTCGTCGGGGCCGTACTGCAAACCGAGTTCAACGGGGGTGATACCACACAAATATGCATAAAAGGCAATAAAATGAAAACTCAAAAGTTCAAAGTATCAAAGAAAAAGGTAACAAACTTTATGTCTAGTTGTTCGATACATAGGACTGCATCTATCTCCCGACCCGTTCTATGGATTGTGACACGTCGTTTTCCGCTAGGCAAGTTTTAACACTTCAAGTCGTCTGCTCTCTAAGAAATTGGTGTTTCGGTGGGTCTTTGGACGAAAGTCAAAAGAAAAATTTATTTCGGTGATATGGATCTAAGTCGCTCTTCAAAATAATTGTTCTTGGTTTGAAGAGATGGGTCCGGAAAATGTGCGTGAATCCTGGTCAGCTATCTGCGAGGCTTGCCTCAACCGGAGACTGACTCTGGGAACTGCTGGGTCTCGACTCATTTCTGCTCGTTGTGGCTTCGTTTATATGGGCGCCGACCAAAACCGGGGTGAGTTTGTCGGCGCCGGGGGGTTCCTCGATAAGTCTAAATACATATCCACCTCTCTGGTTAGGAATTTCCACCTTTTTCCATTTTTGGGAACCTTTCCTCACTCCCACCTTCTCATCATACTTCAGAGGGGCGTGAACTGCCCTCCTCACATCTTCGTGGCAACCTCTCTTACTCATCCTCCAGATGGGCGGCAACAGCCTCCCTCGTGCATCACGTGATCACTACTCGACCAATGATGTCTCAGTCGGGCGTGGACGAATCTGCGGCTTTGTTTCAGGAAGAAAAAACATATCTTGCTTAAAAAAAAATTATCTCTTCCCTTTCCCTTTTCTTCCCCTTAATGGTTTATCATTTCTCCAGCCGCGAACGGGACAATATGACAATGGCGGTCATAACTCTTGTTCTACACGTGGTTTACGTCAGGTATTTTATCGCTAATTATCAGAATGTGTGGTCTTCTTGACACGGTCTCAAAAAGAAACATCTCCAAAGTTCCAGTCAGTCTGTCGCCTCGAAGAAAGAAAGAAAAACACATTCATTTTCCTTCAGTACAAATTCCTGATAACAAAATTTTATTATCGCAGGCCAAGAAGGTTCCGTCGGACGCTCGTGGGTGGTTTTTTTTTAATTTTTCATATCTGCCCAAGTCCTTTTAGTTGTCTGTTTTTCGTCACTTAACGAAATAACATTTTCATTTGAATTTTTTTTTCTTTCTTTGGCCAGCCGGTCTGTAGTTGATAATAAGATGTCTTCCCGTACCAATAGTTTGTTTTCATATCCTTAGATAACACAGCCGATGCCAAAACATATCTGATTCTTTCCCTCTTTCCCTTTCTTTTTACTCAGAATTTCCCTGTCATTGTAATGACACTCTTTCTCCATTTGTTACTTATCAAAATATCCCTTTATCCATTGTCTCTTAGCTGTGTGTGTGTTCTTGTTTATCACTCACGATTCGGTTCTTAGCCTCTCCTTTCCTTCTTTTCTTTCTTTTCCCTTTCTGCCTCGTTAAATGGTGCCACATAAATATGTTTTAGAAGTTCCCCAAAAATTAATGTATTTTTGTAAATGTATAAACTTTTAGCTAAACAAAAACATTATAAAGCAAGACAAATTATGAAATAGTCATATATAAATAAACAAACACAAATACTGAAAAGTTTGTCAATTGTAGAAGTAGAAAATGAAAATATAAATTAGGATTTTGGCCTAAAATATATGGATATGACGAAGTCATTATATTAATTAGTATAAAATAATTTATATACTACCTTTTTGATAGTACTAGCATCTAAACTGATAAAAAAGAACAAGAATAGAAAATGCAAAATTGCTAAAAATATAACTTTAAGCAAAAACAGAGTGTAAAAATAAGACAAAGGATCTTCTTTCAGAATAATGGTGCAAAAACTAAATACTAATGCAGAAAAATTTGGTAACTGTAGAAAAAGTTAAAAAAATATATTATTTCAAAGTAAACAATTGAATAAATATATTAATCATAATATATATAACGAATGAAGTTGGTCTAAGTCCTGTCAAATTTAATGAGGACTTCCCCTAGGGAACTCTGGTTTGAATTCTGCTGGAGGGTGCATATTTTTCTAAAAAGATTTCTAAAATATTCAGGATGGTAGATGTAAATAAATAAATGTACTGCTTAATAAATGAATAAAAAAACAGAGCATCTACTCAAATATGAGTATCTATTTAAAAAAATAATAATGTTTAAACAAATAAATTAAAAAAATATGTCAGATTTAATCAATTTTCCTACAAAAATAACAAACGATAAAAATTATAATTTCAAATTATAAATTATTATATTATTTATAAGCAATATTTACAGTTAAACTTAAAATCTGTAGGTTGCCATTTGTTCCTGCAGTAGGCTGGTTGCCAAACAAGTCTATAGAACCCAATATGTCCTGCTATTGTTGTTAGCTAACAGCAGTAAATGATCTCAGCTCAGCTTTTTCAATCAGCTGCAGATTGTCAATTGTTTTGGTTCAGCAATGAATGACTTCAACACAGAGAATTTTAACTTGGCTATTTTTATTAATCATATCAACATCTAATCTATCTGGAGGGTGGGGCGCTGTTTCGGGCACAAAAGAGAACATGTTTACATCTCTTGATCGGGAAGAACAAACTTGCTGAAAACTTTCTCCTATCTTTCCCACGCTAGCTCAGCGAATAAACTTTCTTATTATGGCCCCATCTGGCCCCCATCAACCTCCAGACATTGGAACAAAGATAAACTTACTTTAAAAAAAAATAGTCTGCTAAACTATTACTTAAAACTATTCAATCCATAGCAGGGGTAGGAGAGATAGATTCGTACCTTTCCCAAGGTTATTTGCATGAAAGTGAATGTAACCAATTCAAATGGAATTCAAACTTGGCAATTTCCAATTTCTCATTCTGTTCCATTATCCATTACCCAACAATGCACATCCACTAATATTGCCATTTTTGTGAATATCAATTTAAAATAAATATAATTAACCTATAATTTATGAAGAAAGATAACAATTATTTAAAAGTATTTAAAATATAATGTAAACATATAATGCAACAATCACCTGAGCTTTACACCAACCAGCCAGTGATTACCCCCCCATTGCATTCCAATTCTTGATTTTGTTGATATGTACTGAAAGCTGGGAATAGGTGCCATACATGCTCACAATGGGTACCATGATGAAAGACAAATGACACGTGAAGAAATAAGAATACAAATCCTGGCAGAGCAGGATTTGGGAGAGATGACAAAAAGACGAACGCTATTAAGAAGTCAAAAAGAATTGTGGAGAGTCGTGATCACCAAAATCCTGAAGGAACACAGCACATAGAAGAAATAATGATGGATATTTGGGTCTTCAAATTTTGTTGCGGTGGCCCGATTTCTCCTTCCACCTTTACAGAGTCCCTGCTGTTAATGTTAACACTGATTTCAATGATTATATATATATATATATATATATATATAAACAAACATGAACATTGAAGTCAACACTCAGAGGCAACAGACTGTTTCATACTAAATGCAATCTATTGCCTGTGTGTGTTGACTTCAATGTTCACATTTACATTTACATACACTTTATCTTTGATATTGAGCACTTTATCTCATAAATATAGCATACCTTAAAACTATATTTCTTCATATACACACACATGTGTATATATATATATATATATATATATATATATATATATATATATATATACACATACACACAAGTACAGCGTTGGTACACATGGAATAAAATTCCAATAAACAAAAACACTGTTCTTTAAAGATTGCTCAATATGGAGTAGAACTAATAATATTTATTCAAATTTATAACACATTCATATGCATGTTATAAGATCACAACAAAATATTGTAGTGATGTTATGACAAGTTTTGTGGGTCGAAATAGCTGCCCGCTTGCCTCTACCGGCTGCCTTTTTCCAGCAGTTGTCTGCGTGTGTCGACACTCAGCGACAGCAACCTTTTGTCTACCACCATTTGGCTCATCGTTAGATACGTGTCTACTGCTCATCGGTAAATGGCATGTATTTCCTCGAACTCGCTCGCCTGACCAGTGCTGGTGTATGATTTCGTTTCTGTTCGTTATTCACTCCATCAGTTTTCAGTGGAACTGTCGTTGCTGCAGCTTTTCTCGTGTCTCCTTCTGTAGCCAGGAGAGCATGCCAAGCCTGTCGAAATGCGGCGTCGGCTGGTGCAGCCGACGCCGCATTTCGACAGGCATTCGTTGTCGTCGCCAATAACGAAACGATCGCACACACGAAAGAACGATACCTTGTTTATCCTGCCAGTAGTCATATGCTTGTCTCAAAGCTTAAGCCATGCAAGTAAATTCATGCCACACATTAGAACGTGCAAAACCGCGAATGGCTTAGGACCCGGACCTAATCCTTGGGACCGTAATCCTCCTTGGAGGCGATGGATAACTGTGGCAATTCTAGAGCTAATACATGTGACGCAGGCCGCTATCGGTCGGTGCGTCGTTGTCGCCTGCGTGCCGTCACGTGTGTGGGCACCCGCGTCGACCGTTACAAATCGCAACGCTACATAAACTGAGACTGATGCGTGTCATCCGTCCTCTTGTCGCGGTCGTCGTCTTTTCCCTCTAGGTGAGGGCGGCGGGGCCAAAGGGCGGCATGCTCCGCTTTGGTGACTCTGGATAACTCACTGGTCGATTGCACTGGATTTCACGCCTGGCGACGGGTCTCTCGATGGTCCGCCCTATTGACTGTCGATGGTCAGTTAAGTGCCTACTGTGATTACTACGGGGAATCGGGGTTCGATTCCGGATAGGGAGCATGCAAAACGGCTACCACATCTAAGGAAGGCAGCAGGCGCACAAATTACCCACTCCCAGTACTGGGAGGTAGTGATGAAAAATAACGACACGGGACTCTGTCAAAGCCCCGCAATCGGAATGAGTACACTTCAAATCCGTTAACGGGGACCAACTGGAGGGCAAGTCTGGTGCTAGCAGCCGCGGTAATTCCAGCTCCGGTAGCGTATATAAAAGTTGTTACGTTTAAAAAGCTTGTAATCCGAACCGAGTTCATGGTCGCATTCGCTGCCCAGAGGCAGCGGCGCCATCGTCCGTCGTTGACTTTGGTTGTCCGTGCGCCGTCCCAGCCCTTTCCGCCAGTGTCAACCGCTTGCACATCCGCCACGCAGTCCTGCCGGCAAAGTTACGCGGAGGAATAGCAGGTGTTTGCGGCAGGTTTGCTGCGGAGATGTGGGGGTCCCGCGAGCGTTGTCATCTGCAGCGCCGCCAGATCGTTTCGTTCGGCGCGCGTGGTCTAAAGGCAATGCAGTTAAAGTGCAGTTCCTGTCGTCGGTGGCCACACCGCACTACCGATCGAACGGTCCGGTAAGGTCCTCAGATCTGGCCGACCCCCGCCGCCATTTCCCGCGCGTGTTTTACTGGCCTTGACGTTCCATGCCTGGAGAACATGACTGAACACGATCGTTTAGAGGAAGTAAAAATCGTAACAAGGTTTCCGTAGGTGAACCTGCGGAGGGATCATTATCGATGACTAGCCGCGATTGAGTCGAGTCACTATCTTCTTCGGGAGATGACTCAACGGTTGGGACTCGTAGTGAGCGGGTATCGACGACAGGAAATAAAAGGTTGTTCAGTCGCGTGTATCAAGTTATTGTCAGTGTAAGGCCTACGCTCGTTTTGCGGTAGCAGGCAAAAAGGCTGCGCCAGCATCGCATGGACGTCCCGCTCGCGTCTGCTGCAGCAGCCGCGGATGCCTCCTCGTTCAACATAAAAGTCCTCTGCTCCCCGCGCGAGATGGTCGCCGTCACATCTCCGTGTCCCACCGAATTACGCCCAACCATGCCGTTTTCATACCGCTTCTACGTCCCACGGGGAGGTTGAGTTCGGATAGACATGCATGCAATTCGAGTGACGCCGCTGCCAGCTAAGATCGCGAGATGGACGCCGTCACGCCTCCACTTCCCGCCAACGTGGTCTCATGTAACTGGCGCTGTCCACGGCGCTATTAATGTCCTCGACAAATTGTGGCACTTGCCGGGGTACCAGTCTGCTGTGGATGTCGACCGTTACGGTCGCGCTCGCGCCTATTCTCGACCTCCTTTCTCCTCCTCCTCGCACACATTTTTTAAACCGGTTGCGAAAACAACCCAAAAGAAACAAAAACCCTGAACAGGGCATCACTCGGCTCTCAATTTGCATCAGTTCTCGCGGCTGGCCGCTAAGATTGTGAGACTCAATGAATGTCGACACCTCGAACACATATTGCGGCCTCGATATCCCTTGTCTTAGGGGCCTGTCCGACCGAGAGGCGGAAAATGGTCTGTTTTCTCATTCGTTAGTTGAGAGGCATCTCACCGTCCGCCGCGTCATTCTTTTTTTCTCACGCAGAGGAAACTGAGACGTTGAAGGATGGAAGGTCCTTCGTCTCCGGCTTGCAGACCGCTGAGTCGCTTCCGTTACGACCGCGAGCAGCCGTTGATTGCAAGACGACGACCACGCGTAAAAAGCAGCGGAAACGTCGTTTCGTTCTCGGAGATCGAAATACAAACCTTGGGCGTCTCGATGAAAGTCTATGCCGCTGCCGCCGCGTCATTGTGCATGGTTTAAATTTTGTTGTCAAATGTCGCGCACGTATGCGCGAAAAACAAACTTTTCCTTTGCGCTTTATATTTTTATTTACCTTGTTTAATTTATCATTATAGACAGGCAAATCCCTCCTCTAAAATCCGCTTAAAAATATTTTTCATTCGAATTCATAGAGTGGGCATAGCAGGCAAAGGAGTCGACTGGGTTTAATTGGGTTTACCTTGAAAAGGTTTGTGGGCGCAAAGTGGGAGATCACTGTATATTTCTATTCTGTTTTGCACTTTATATTTAAGCTTTTAATTTAGCATTATGGACAGGCAAATCACTCCTGTAAAATCTGCTAAAAAATATTTTTCATTAGAATTTATGGAGTGAGTGAAGGAGGCAAAGGAGTCGACTGATATAAGTAGGATTTCCTTGAAAACATTTTTAGGGACGTCACTTTAATTTAGCATTATGGACCTTTAAACGGTTCTTGAAAGTATTTTACATGCGAATACATGGAGTGAGCGTAGCAAGCAAAGGAGTCGACTCATATAATTGGGATTTCCTTGAAAAAATTTGTGAGCGCAAAGTGGGGGTTCACTGCATATTTTTCTTCTGCTTTGCGCTTTATATTTACATTTACATTTTTCATTTAGCATTAAGAACAGGCAAATCCCTCCTCTAAAACCCGCATAAAAATATTTTTCATTCAAATTAATGGAGTGAGCGTAGCATGCAATGGAGTCGACTAATATAATTGGGACGTCCTTGAAAAATTTTGTGGACGCAAATTGGGTGATCACTGTATATATTTCTTCTGTTTCCGCGTCATATTTACATTTACCTTCTTTAATTTAGAATTATGGACAGGAATCTTCCTCCTCTAAAACCTGCTTCAAAATATCTTTCATTCAACTTCATGGAGTGAGCGCAACATGCTACGGAGTAGACAAATGTAAATGGGATTTCATTGAAAAATTTTCTGGACGCAAAGTGGGTAATCTCTATCTATAAAAGGCAGGATGTGTGTGTGTGTGTGTGTTTGTGTGTGTAACGAATGCAACGTCGGATTTGCACCAAAATTCACATGCACATGCTACAAGTAAGTGGAAAGGCCAAGACCAACTTTGCATTTCCCAACTCCCATCGACAGTGGAAATAGTTGATTTTTTTCATGCTACTACGGCAATTTTCATGTAGTTTGCGGCCATCTTCAACTGGCCATAGTGAGAGCCTAAAGCTAGCTGCCAGGAATAGGCAGGCAGATTCTATTGGCCAGCGTGAGAACCAACAGCTGACTGACACGAATGTTAATTAGCATGCTCGCAGGGTCAGAAAATCGATAGCTGCATTCGTCACAAGTAGGAAAAAATTCAATCTGCAATGCACTTTACTCCAATTGTCTCATTAGCTTGCGTAAAGTCAAAGTTGATTATGATTCCGCAGAAATGGGTTGGGTATCAAAACATAGTTGTTAACATATTTTTCAAACCGTGATCGTAACATGGAAAGGATTCGACTCATGAGACTAGGATTTCGATGAAAAAGATTGTGGGCACAAAAAGGGTGACCACTGTACATTTCACTTCTGTTTCCTATTTATATTTATATTTAACTACTTCAATTTAGCATTATGGAGAGGGAAATACCTAATCTAAAATCTACAAAAAAATATTTTACCTTCAAATTCATACCGTGATCGTAGAATGCATGGAGTCGACTCATATGACTGGGATTTCCATGAAAAAGATTATGGGCAAAAAATGGGTGATCACTGTACATTTCTCTTCTGTTTCCTTTTTATATATATATTTAACTTCTTTAATTTAGAATTATGGACAGTGAAAGACCTAATCTAAAAGCTGCAAAAAAATATTTTACATTCAAATTCATACCGTGATCATAACATGGAAAGGATTCGACTCATATGACAGGGATTTCGATGAAAAAGATTGTGGGCACAAAATGGGTGACCTCTGTACATTTCACTTCTGTTTCCTATTTATATTTATATTTAACTTCTTCAATTTAGCATTATGGAAAAGAAAGACCTAATCAAAAATCTACAAAAAAATATTTTGGTTTCAAATTCATACCGTGATCGTAGCATGCATGGACTCGACTCATATGACTAGGATTTCCATGAAAAAGATTGTGGGCAAAAAATGGGTGATCACTGTACATTTCGCTTCTGTTTCCTATTTATATATATATTTAACTTATTTAATTTAGAATTATGGACAGTAAAAGACCTAATCTAAAAACTGCAAAAAAATATTTTACCTTCAATTCATAACGTGATCGTAGCATGCATGGACTCGACTCATATGACTGGGATTTCCATGAAAAAGATTGTGGGCACAAGATGGGCGATCACTGTACATTTCTCTTCTATTTCCTATTCATATTTCTATTTTACTTCCTTAATTTAGCATTATAGACATGGAAGTCCTAATATAAGATCTGCAAAAAAATATTTTGCATTCAAATTCATACCGTGATAGTAGCATGCATGGACTCGACTCATATGAGTGGGATTTCCATGAAAAACATTGTGGGCAGAAAATGGGTGATCACTGTACATTTCTCTTCTGTTTCCTATTTATATTTATATTTTACTTCCTTAATTTAGCATTATGGACATGAAAGTTCTAATCTAAGATATCCAAAAAAATATTTTGCTATCAAATTCATACGGTGATCGTAGCATGCATAGACTCGACTCATATGACTGGGATTTCCATGAAAAAGATTGTGGGCAGAAAATGGGTGATCACTGTACATATCTCTTCTGTTTACTATTTCTATTTCTATGTTACTTCCTTAATTTAGCATTATGGACAGGGAAAGACCTAATCTAAGATCTGCAAAAAAAAGTTTGCCTTCAAATTCATACCGTGATCGTAGCAAGCATCGACTCGACTCATATGACTGTGATTTCCATGAACAAGATTATGCACAGTAAATGGGTGATCACTGTACATTTCTCATCATTTTACTACTTATATTTCTATTTTACTTCCTCAATTTAGCATTATGGACAGGGAAAGACCTAATCAAAAATCTGCAAAGAAATATTTTGCCTTCAAATTCATACAGTGATCGTAGCAAGCATCGACTCGACTCATATGACTGGGATTTCCATGAAAAAGATTGTGGGCCGAAAATGGGTGATCACTGTACATTTCTCTTCTGTTTCCTATTTAAATTTCTATTTTGCCTCCTCAATTTAGCATTATGGACAGGGAAATACCTAATCTAAGATCTGCAAAAAAATATTTTGCCTTCAAATTAATAGCGTGATCGTAGCATGCATGGATTCGACTCATATGACAGGGATTTCCATGAAAAAGATTGTGGGCAGAAAATGGGTGATCAATGTACATTTCTCTTCTATTTCCTATTCATATTTCTATTTTACTTCCTTAATTTAGTATTATAGACAGAGAAAGACCTAATCTAAGATCTGCAAAAAATATTTTGCCTTCAAATTCATACCGTGATCGTAGCATGCATCGACTCGACTCATATGACTGTGATTTCCATGAACAAGATTGTGGGCAGAAAATGGGTGATCACTGCACATTTCTCTTCTGTTTCCTATTTATATTTATATTTTACTTCCTTAATTTAGCATTATGGACAGGGAAGACCGCGTCGACTAGTAGGAAACTGTCGGAAAAAGCAAAGCATGTTACAGGAAAACATTTCGAAACTTTAGCGTGGAAAGAGCGGCGCAGGCCGGCAGCTTCGTTCGCTCGAACGTTCGGTCTGAACGGCAGTAGCGTAGCAAGGAAGACACAAGGAAGGAAGCGTTGTGCAGGCAGGCAGGCAGGAGGGCAGGCAGGAATGCACGCTCTCGGACAGCGAGCATTGCTCCTGCAAGTTCCGCGCCCGCTAGCTGCTTGCACCCTAGCCACGAAAGTAATCGGTCGGTCGGTACTGCTGGTGCAACGCGATCAACCAAGCGTGGGTAAACGGCGGGTGTAACTGTGACAGACTAAACTTCAGTGAGCAGATGCCTCGTCATGTCGAAAGTGCCGTCTACAAGGAAAGAGATGACGAAGCACCGGCAAATCGAAGCTCTGTCACTCACGCGAAGCCCGTGTCCACCGCTCCAGGAGGCAGGCTGGATACAATACGACGTCCGCCAACGCAGCAGTGCGATCGTTACGTTTGCAGGCTGCACGTCGTCGTCGACGCTGGACGCACGTCGTCCGCTTCAGCAGTGGTCGGCGACTGTGATGTTACTTTCCGAACGAAGTGCCGAGTTTCAGAAAAAACATTGCTAAAAAAATTCGAATATCGAGCTGAATCTATTGAGTGTTTTCGGCGTGTCGTTCGCGAGATTTCTGCACACTTTCCGCGTCGACTAGTAGGAAACTGTCTGAAAAAGCAAAGCATGTTACAGGAAAACATTTCGATACTTTATTGTGGAAAGAGCGGCGCAGGCCGGCAGCTTCGTTCGCTCGACCGTTCGGTCTGAACGTCAGTAGCGCAGCAAGAGTGGGCGACCCAAGGAAGGAAGCGCTGTGCAGGCAGGCAGGCAGGAATGCATGAAGGCAGGGGGGCAGGCAGAAATGCACGCTCTCGGACAGCGAGCATTGCTGCTGCAAGTTCCGCGCCCGCTAGCTGCTTGCGGCCTAGCCACGAAAGTAATCGGTAGGTCGGTACTGCTGTTGCAACGCGATCGACCAAGCGCGGGTAAACGGCGGGTGTAACTGTGACCGACTAAATTTCAGTGAGCAGATGCCTCGTCATCTCGAAAGTGTCGTCGAAAGGGAAAGAGATGACGAAGCAGCGGTAAATCTACGCTCTGTCAATAACGCGAAGTGCGTGTCCACCGCTCGAGGAGGCAGGCTGGATGCAAAACGATGTCCGCCGACGCAGCAGTGCGTTCGTTCCGTCTGCAGGCTGCACGTCGTCGTCGACGCCGGACGCGCGTCGCCTGCTTCAGCAGTGGTCGGCGGCGGTGATGTTACTTTCCGAACGAAGTGCCGAGTTTCAGAAAAAAAATTGCCAAAATAATTCGAAAATCGAAATTAAACTATTGAGTGTTGTCGGCGTGTCGTTCGCGAGATTTCTGCACACTGTCCGCGTCGACCAGTAGGAAACTGTCTGAAAAAGCAAAGCATGTTACAGGAAAATATTTCGACACTTTAGCGTGGAAAGGGCGGCGCAGGCCAGCAGCTTCGTTCGCTCGACCGTTCGGTCTGAACGGCAGTAGCGCAGCAAGAGAGGGCGACCCAAGGAAGGAAGCGTTGTGCAGGCAGGCAGGCAAGCAGGCAGGAAGGCAGGAGGGCAGGCAGGAATGCACGCTCTCGGACAGAGAACATTGCTGCTGCAAGTTCCGCTCCCGCTAGCTGCTTGCACCCTAGCCAGGAAAGTAATCGGTCGGTCGGTACTGCTGGTGCAACGCGATCGACCAAGCGCGGGTAAACGGCGGGTGTAACTCTGACCGACTAAACTTCAGTGAGCAGATGCCTCGTCATCTCGAAAGTGTCGTCGAAAGGGAAAGAGATGACGAAGCAGCGGCAAATCTACGCTCTGTCAATAACGCGAAGTGCGTGTCCACCGCTCGAGGAGGCAGGCTGGATGCAAAACGACGTCCGCCGACGCAGCAGTGCGTTCGTTCCGTTTGCAGGCTGCACGTCGTCGTCGGCGCCGTACGAGCGTCGCCCGCTTCAGCAGTGGTTGGCGGCGGTGATGTTACTTTCCGAATGAAGTGCCGAGTTTCAGAAAAAAAATTGCCAAAATAATTCGAATATCGAACTGAATCTATTGAGTGTTGTCGGCGTGTCGTTCGCGAGATTTCTGCACACTGTCCGCGTCGACTAGTAGGAAACTGTCTGAAAAAGCAAAGCATGTTACAGGAAAACATTTCGACACTTTAGTGTGGAAAGAGCGGCGCAGGCCGGCAGCTACGTTCGCTCGACCGTTCGGTCTGAACGGCAGTAGCGCAGCAAAAGAGGGCGACGCAAGGAAGGAAGCCTTGTGCAGGCAGGCAGGCAGGCAGGCAGGAAAGCAGGAAGGCAGGAGGGCAGGCAGGAATGCACGCTCTCGGACAGCGAGCATTTCTGCTGCAAGTTCCGCGCCCGCTAGCTGCTTGCGGCCTAGCCACGAAAGTAATCGGTAGGTCGGTACTGCTGTTGCAACGCGATCGACCAAGCGCGGGTAAACGGCGGGTGTAACTCTGACCGACTAAACTTCAGTGAGCAGATGCCTCGTCATCTCGAAAGTGTCGTCGAAAGGGAAAGAGATGACGAAGCAGCGGTAAATCTACGCTCTGTCAATAACGCGAAGTGCGTGTCCACCGCTCGAGGAGGCAGGCTGGATGCAAAACGATGTCCGCCGACGCAGCAGTGCGTTCGTTCCGTCTGCAGGCTGCACGTCGTCGTCGACGCCGGACGCGCGTCGCCTGCTTCAGCAGTGGTCGGCGGCGGTGATGTTACTTTCCGAACGAAGTGCCGAGTTTCAGAAAAAAAATTGCCAAAATAATTCGAAAATCGAAATTAAACTATTGAGTGTTGTCGGCGTGTCGTTCGCGAGATTTCTGCACACTGTCCGCGTCGACTACTAGGAAACTGTCTGAAAAAGCAAAGCATGTTACACGAAAACTTTTCGAAACTTAAGTGTGGTCTGAACGGCAGTAGCGCAGCAAAAGAGGGCGACCCAAGGAAGGAAGCCTTGTGCAGGCAGGCAGGCAAGCAGGCAGGAGGGCAGGAGGGCTGGCAGGAATGCACGCTCCTGGACAGCGAGCATTGCTGCTGCAAGTTCCGCGCCCTCTAGCTGCTTGCACCATAGCCCGAAATTAATCGCTCGATCGGTACTGCTGGTGCAACGCGATCGACCAAACGCGGGTAAACGGCGGGTGTAACTGTGACCGACTAAAGTTCAGTGAGCAGATGCCTCGTCTTCTCGAAAGTGTCGTCTAAAAGGAAAGAGATGACGAAGCAGCGGCAAATCTAAGCTCTCTCACTCACCAGAAGCGCTTGTACACCGCTCGAGGAGGCAGGCTGAATGCAAAACGACGTCCGCCGACGCAGCAGTGCGTTCATTCCGTTTGCAGGCTGCACGTCCTCGTCGACGCCGGACGAGCGTCGCCCGCTTCAGCAGTGGTCGGCGGCGGTGATGTTTCTTTCCGAACGAAGTGCAGATTTTCAGAATAAAAATTGCCAAAATAATTCGAAAATCGAACTGAAACTGTTGAGTGTTGTCGGCGTGTCGTTCGCGAGATTTCTGCACACTGTCCGCGTCGACTAGTAGGAAACTGTCTGAAAAAGCAAAGCATGTTACAGGAAAATATTTCGACACTTTAGCGTGGAAAGGGCGGCGCAGGCCAGTAGCTTCGTTCGCTCGACCGTTCGGTCTGAACGGCAGTAGCGCAGCAAGAGAGGGCGACCCAAGGAAGGAAGCGTTGTGCAGGCAGGCAGGCAGGCAGGAAGGCAGGAGGGCAGGCTGGAATGCACGCCCTCGGACAGCGAGCATTGCTACTGCAATTTCCGCGGCCGCTAGCTGCTTGCACCCTAGCCAGGAAAGTAATCGGTCGGTCGGTACTGCTGGTGCAACGCGATCGACCAAACGCGGGTAAACGGCGTGTGTAACTGTGACCGACTAAAGTTCAGTGAGCAGGTGCCTCGTCATCTCGAAAGTGTCGTCTAAAAGGAAAGAGATGACGAAGCAGCGGCAAATCTAAGCTCTGTCACTCACCAGAAGCGCGTGTACACCGCTCGAGGAGGCAGGCTGGATGCAAAACGACGTCCGCCGACGCAGCAGTGCGTTCATTCCGTTTGCAGGCTGCACGTCCTCGTCAACGCCGTACGCGCGTCGCCCGCTTCAGCAGTGGTCGACGGCGGTGTTGTTACTTTCCGAACGAAGTGCCGAGTTTCAAAAAAACATTGCCAAAATAATTCGAAAATCGAACTGAATCTATTGAGTGTTATCGGCGTGTCGTTCGCGAGATTTCTGCACACTGTCCGCGTCGACTAGTAGGAAACTGTCTGAAAAAGCAAAGCATGTTACAGGAAAACATTTCGACAGTTTAGCGTTGAAAGTAGGAAAGATTTCTGCACACTTTCCGCGTCGACTAGTAGGAAACTGTCTGAAAAAGCAAAGCATTTTACAGGAAAACATTTCGACACTTTAGTGTGGAAAGAGCGGCGCAGGCCGGCCGCTTCGTTCGCTCGACCGTTCGGTCTGAACGGCAGTAGCGCAGCAAGAGAGGGCGACCCAAGGAAGGAAGCGTTGTGCAGGGAGGCAGGCAGGAAGGCAGGCAGGAAGGCAGGAGGGCAGGCAGGAATTCACGCTCTCGGACAGCGAGCATTGCTGCTGCTCGTTCCGCGCCCGCTTCCTGCTTGCGGCCTATCCCCGAAAGTAATCGCTCGGTCGGCACTGCTGGTGCAACGCGATCGACCAAGCTCGGGTAAACGACGGGTGTAACTGTGACCGACTAAAGTTCAGTGAGCAGATGCCTCGTCATCTCGAAATTGTCTTCTAAACGGAATGAGATGACGAAGCAGCGGCAAATCTAATTTCTGTCACTCACCCGAAGCGGGTGTCCACCGCTCGAGGCGGCAGGCTGGATGCAAAACGACGTCCGCCGACGCAGGAGTGCGTTCGTTCCGATTGCAGGCTGCCCGTCGTCGTTGAAGCCGCTTCAGCAGTGGTCGGTGGCGGTGATGTTACTTTCCGAATAAAGTGCCGAGTTTCAGAAAAATAATTGCAAAAATAATTCGAAAATCGAACTGAAACTATTGAGTGTTGTCGGCGTGTGGTTTGCGAGATTTCTGCACACGTTCTGCGTCAACTAGTAGGATACTGTCTGAAAAAGCAAAGCATGTTACACGAAAATTTTCGACACTTTAGTGTGGAAAGAGCGGCGCAGGCCGGCAGCTTCGTTCGCTGGACCGTACTGTCTGAACGGCCGCAGCGCAGCGCTGCAAGAGAGGGCTAGCCGAGGAAGGAAGCGTTGTGCAGGCAGGAAGGCAGGAGGGCAGGCAGGAATGCACGCTCTCGGACAGCGAGCATTGCTGCTGCAAGCTCCGCGCCCGCTAGCTGCTTGCGGCGTAGCCCCTAAATTAATCGGTCGGTCGGTACTGCTGGTGCAACGCGATCGACCAAGCACGGGTAAACGGCGGGTGTAACTGTGATCGACTAAAGTTCAGTGAGCAGATGCCTCGTAATCTCGAAAGTGTCGTCTAAAAGGCATAAGATGACGAAGCAGCGGTAAATCTAAGCTCTGTCACTCACGCGAAGCGCGTGTCTACCGCTCGAATAGGCAGGCTGGATGCAAAACGACGTCCGCCGACGCAGCAGTGCGTTCGTTCCGTTTGCAGGCTGCCCGTCGTCGTCGACACCTAACGCGCGTCGTCCGCCTCATCAGTGGTCGGCGGCGGTGATGTTACTTTCCGAACGAAGTGCCGAGTTTCGGAAAAAAAATTGGCATAATAATTCGAAAATCGAACTGAAACTATTGAGAGTTGTCGTCGTGTGGTTCGCGAGATTTTTCCTCACTTTCCGCGTCGACTAGTAGGAAACTGTCTGAAAAAGCAAAGCATGTTACACGAAAACTTTTCGACACTTTAGTGTGGAAAGAGCGGCGCAGGCCGGGAGCTTCGTTCGCTGGACCGTACGGCCTGAACGGCAGCAGCGCAGCAAGAGATGGCGAGCCGAGGACGGAAGCCTTTTGCAGAAGGTCACTCCCTCCCCACACAAAGGACTGAAATAAACATTTGACTGATGGAGTCAGCAGGAAATTCCCCAAAATCTGACATCTATCTCATGAGGATCCCCTAGAGAGGAAAAAGTAGAAATGCGATCTCTTCGAGCAAACCGCTTTTCGCACACCGTAAAGTGCCAACGGTGACAGCAATGACATGGTCGAAGCTGCAGTTTGCCACATGAAAGAGAACGAAAAATGCTTGTAGGCATGCACAGAGTGAGAGATTCCACACAATTTGATACCAATTTGCAATAGATTCATCTACTAGAAAAAATTTATAAAGCAATGAATTGGGGGAGGCGGCCCCAGTTTTGGTGCGCATGAAAACACCACCAAATTCACTAACGCTAGGTCCCGTATCGTCGTAGGTCACTCCCTCCTCACACAAGCGACTGAAATAAACCTTTGACTGATGGAGTCAGCAATAAATTCCACACAATCTGACATCTATCTCATGAGGATCCCCTAGAGAGGAAAAATTAGAAATGCGATCTCTTCGAGCAAACCGCTTTTCGCACACCGTAAAATGCCAACGGTGACAGCAGTGACAAGGTCGAAGCTGCAGTTTGCCGCATGAAAGCGAACAAAAAATGTTTGTAGCCATGCACAGAGTGAGAGATTCCACACAATTTGATACCAATTTGGAAGAGATTCCAGCTACTGCAAAAAATTTATAAAGCAATGAATTGGGGGATGCCCCCCACTTTTGGTGCGCATGAAAATTCCAACAAATTTACTAACGCTAGGTCCCGAATCGTCGAAGGTCACTCCCTCCCCACACAAGCGACTGAAATGAACCTATGAATGATGGAGTCAGCAGGAAATTCCCCACTATCTGACATCTAACTCATGAGGATCCCCTAGAGAGAAAAAGTAGAAATGCGATCTGTTACATTTTCGTAAAAAAAAAGGAAACTAACTTTCTTGCCCACGTGACTTTTCACACGTTCCCTTTCCTCTTTAAAAGCTGCGTTCTTCTTCCTTTTCATTCTGAATTCTTTTCTTTCCTTTGTTGATTACTGACTGCTGTGAATTACGTTTAGTAAAGCCTTAAGAAAAGGTTATTCTATCCTTGCTTTCTTCTCTTTACAACGTAACAATTTACTGAACTTAATTCCTCATGGACAAGATTATTCGTCTGGACAAGTTTGATATATCTTCTGCAGATCCTCAGGCTAGCAAGCTCTGGAGACTATGGTACCGTAATTTTAATTATTATTTATCAACTATTGCTTCTTTAAACCCGGACAAACTCGAAGTCCTTTATTTACACATCGGTGCTACCGTTGCTGATGTTATCGAGGGTTGTTCTGGATTTGAACATGCTGTTGAATTGCTGAAAAGTGTTTATGACAAGTCTCCAAGTGTTATTCATGCTAGACATCTGTTGTCTACACGTCTGCAGCAGGAAAATGAGTCTATAGACCAATACCTTCAGGCCTTGAATCGTCTTGCTGCTGACTGTTGCTTCCAAGATGTTACTGCTACTACTTACAGGGATGAATCTGTCCGTGATGCATTTATACGTGGTCTCCGGTCCCCCGTAATACGTGCCAGACTGCTTGAAAATGATACGCTAACTCTCACGGAGGCTACTCAATGTGCTAGAGCCTTAGAACAGGCTCACTTTCGTGCTGAATCATGCGCTTCTCAGATTGGATCAGCCGCTGCTACTACCACTAGGACTAAAAATGTGTTTACTGATTCTGCCGAGGAGGCCACTTCCACTACTATTACTAAAAATATGCTTTCTGACTTAACTGATTCTCGTACGGAGTGTGACTCTGTACAATTGTCTACTGCCCTTGCTCGTGGCAAGTGCTACAACTGTGGAGGGAAACGTCACTTTAAGGAGAATCGTCGCTATTGTCCTGCCCGTGATAAGAGATGTCGAAACTGTGGCAAACTCGGTCATTTTTCTAAAGTTTGCCGTTCTACCATGCCGGCGCCTTCACGTTCTACCTCAGCTATTATAGTAGCCCGTGCTAAAGACGATGATAGGTCTCCTCCAATTACTAAAACTTTAGAATTAAAAGGAAAGAAATTAACTGCCCTCATAGACACCGGTAGTTCTGATAACTTTATCAGTGCCCGTAATGTTAAAGCAATGAAACTGTCTACTTCTAAACGGAATTCCGTAGTTTCCATGGCATCATCTGCCATTTCCCTCAAACTATCTGAATATTGTACTGAGGATATTATCTTCAATGGTTACGAATATAAACAAATTGACTTTACAGTACTCCCTGATTCCTGTATGGATATTATACTAGGAGTGCCCTTCTTAAAACTACACCAGAGTATCACTATTTCTTTTGGTGGACCTCAGGATAGTTTAAAAATCTGCGCTTTAACCAAGATCAGTTGTGCTCCTGTTAAGTTGTTCCGAAACTTGACCCCTGACTGCAAACCTATTGCTACTAAATCCCGAAATTACCGTGCGGACGATGCTCGGTTCATTGAAAAAGAAATTCTACAACTGCTTGAGGATGATATAATTGAAACAAGTTACTCCCCGTGGCGTGCTCAAATTGTTGTAACTTCGTCACCTAATAAAAAGAAACGATTGGTAGTCGATTTCTCCCAGACTATTAATAGGTTCACCTTACTTGATGCCTACCCCTTGCCTCGAATTGAAGATCTTGTAAACCAAATAGCCCAGTATCGTATCTATAGTATAATTGACTTGTCCAAAGCGTACTATCAGATTGAAATTTGCCCCGAAGATCGCCCCTATACGGCCTTTCAAGCTGGAAATCGTCTGTTCCAATTTAAACGAATACCCATGGGTGTTACTAACGGGGTTTCTGCCTTTCAGCGATTTATGAATTCTTTCATTTCTGATAACAAATTACCTGGAACCTTTTCGTATATAGATGATATAACTGTTTGCGGTAAAACCCAGGAGGAGCACGACGTCAATTTGGAATGTTTCTTAAAAGCTGCCTCGACATACAACCTCGAAATAAACCGGGAAAAATCAGAGTTTTCACTTCGTTCTATTAACGTGCTAGGATATCAAATTTGTAACGGAACTATCCAACCCGATCCTGAACGTTTGAAGCCACTTTTGCAAATGCCTCCTCCTTCCGACTCACATTCGTTAAAAAGGTGTCTTGGTATGTTTGCTTACTATGCGAAATGGATACCTAAATATTCACACAAAATTCGTCCACTGGTCGAAAATAAACAATTCCCTATGCCTCCTATAGTTATAAATTCTTTCGAAAAACTTAAGAAAGACATTGCCGAGTCATCTGTAAAAGTTATTGATGAATTGCCATTTACTATTGAAACCGATGCTTCAGAAAAGGCTATTGGAGGCACTCTTTTACAAGCTGAGCGACCTGTAGCATTCTTTTCTCGGTCGCTAAACCCCTCTGAAATACGACTTCATATAGTCGAAAAAGAAGCATATGCCATAATCGAATGCGTTCGTAAATGGAGAGACCTCCTTGCCGGGAAACATTTTACTATTATTACTGATCAACAAGCCGTATCTTTTATGTTTAAACCTGCTAATCGCGGAAAAATTAAAAACGATAAAATTATACGGTGGAAAATGGAACTTCTTCCCTTTTCATACGACATAAAACACCGTCCTGGAAATGAAAACACAGTTGCAGATACCTTATCCAGAGTATGTGGTGCTGCTGCGTCTTCCTTGAAGGAACTTAAATCGATACACGATTCCTTAATACATACTGGGGTACAGCGCTTTTGGCATTTTGTAAGGTCTCAGAATATGCCTTATTCGCTTGATGAAGTCCGACGTATGACTTCTGAATGTACGACCTGTGCCAAAATAAAACCCCAATTCTTCGATTCTGCTAGTAATGTTCTGATCCGTTCTACTGCGCCATTTCAGCGTCTTTCCATAGACTACAAAGGGCCTGTCCCGGTATCTCCGACAGGTTACCGATATATATTTACTGTTATCGACGAATATAGTCGATTTCCCTTTGCCTTTCCTTGCCGCGATTGCTCTTCGCAAACTGCTATTCAGTGCCTGACAAGTATTTTCTCCATTTTCGGGATTCCCTCGTTCATTCACTCCGATCGAGGAACTTCGTTTATGTCGGGAGAATTTAAACAATTTCTAACACGACTTGGAATTGGATGCAGTAATACTACTGCTTATAACCCTAGAGGCAATAGCCAATGCGAACGTTACAACGGCATAATTTGGAATACCATATTATTGGCCCTGGAATCGAAACAGTTACCAATTAGTGCTTGGCAAGAGGTTCTACATGATGTGTTAAATGCTATCCGCTCCCTGCTATGCACCACTACGAATGCAACCCCCCACGAACGAATGTTCAATTTTGAAAGGCGGTCCTCCTCCGGTACTGCGTTGCCTGTTTGGCTCTGTGAGCCTGGAGAGGTATTATTAAAACGATTCGGTGGCAGAGGTAAATATGACCCTATCGTTGAGGTGGTGGAACTCCTTGAGGCCAAACCTACGCATGCCAAAATACGTCACAATGATGGCCGGGAAGATTCGGTGGCGCTGAGACGGTTGGCACGTTTTCCACGCCCGGATGGACCTCAAAATGGACCTGAAAATACTCAAACCGACGTGGACCATGCAGACTCAACCCGTTTGCCTGATACAGGTCCCGTTAATATTTCTTCACCTTATACAGAAAATGAATCTGTGAATAATAGCCAGAATCCTGAAAGTCAGCCTTCTCAGAGGTCTGGCTCTTCCAGTGGGGAACTACCTCCACGCCGGTCTAGCAGGATTCGTAGACCAATCCAACGACTGGATTTATAAAACTTTTTCAATCTCTTTATCAAGTGGGGGAGAATGTTATATTTTCGTAAAAAAAAAAAAAAGCAAACTAACTTTCTTGCCCACGTGACTTTTCACACGTTCCCTTTCCTCTTTAAAAGGTGCGTTCTTCTTCCTTTTCATTCTGAATTCTTTCCTTTGTTGATTACTGACTGCTGTGAATTAAGTTTAGTAAAGCCTTAAGAAAAGGTTATTCTATCCTTGCTTTCTTCTCTTTACAACGTAACAATCCCCTATAGAGGAAAAAGTAGAAATGCGATCTCTTCGAGCAAACCGCTTTTCGGAGACCGTAAAGTTCCAACGGTGACAGCAGTGACATGGTCAAAGCTGAAGTTTGCCGCATGAAAGCGAACGAAAAATGCTTGTAGCCTTGCACAGAGTGAGAGATTCCACACAATTTGATACCAATTTGGAAGATATTCCAGCTACTGGAAAAAATTTATAAAGCAATGAATTGAGGGATTCCCCGCCAGTGTTGGTTTGCATGAATATTCCAAAAATTAACTAACGCTAGGTCCCGAATCGTCGAAGGTCACTCCCTCCACACAAGTGACTGAAATAAGTGCCAACGGTGACAGAGTGAGAGATTCCACACAATTTCATACCAATTTGGAAGAGATTCCAGCTACTGGAAAAAATTTATAAAGCAATGAATTTGGGGAGCCCCCCCCCCAGTTACGGTGCGCATGAAAATTCCAACAAATTCTCTAAAGCTAGGTCACGAATCGTCGAGGGTCACTCCCTCCCCAGACAAGTGACTGACATAAAGCTTTGACTGATGCAGTCAGCAGGAAATTCCCCACAATCTGACATCTATCTCATGAGGATCCACTAGAGAGGAAAAAATAGAAATGCGATCTCTTCGAGCAAACCGCTTTTCGGACACCGTACGGTGACAGCAGTGACCTGGTTAAAGCTGCAGTGTGTCGCATGAAAGTGAACGAAAAATGCTTGTAGGCATGCACAGAGTGAGAGATTCCACATAATTTGACACCAATTTGGAATAGATTCCAACTACTGGAAAAAATTTATAAAGCAATGAATTGGGCGAGGCACCCCCAGTTTTGGTGCGCATGAAAATACCAACAAATTTACTAACGCTAGGTCCAGAATCGTCGAAGGTCACTCCCTCTCCACACAAGCGACTGAAAGAAATCTTTGACTGATGGAGTCAGCAGGAAATTCCACACAATCTGACATCTATCTGATGAGGATCCTCTAGAGAGGAAAATGTAGAAATGCGATCTCTTCGAGCAAACCCCTTTACAGACACCGTAAAATGCCAACGGTGACGGCAGTGACATGGTCGAAGCTGCAGTTTGGCGCATGAAAGCGAAAGAAAAATGCTTGTAGCCATGCACAGATTGAGAGATTCCACACAATTTGATACCAATTTGGAAGAGATTCCAGCTACTGGAAAAAATTTATAAAGCAATGAATTGAGGGATTCCCCGCCAGTGTTGGTGTGCATAAATATTCCAACAAATTTACTAACGCTAGGTCCCGAATCGTCGAAGGTCGCTTCCTCCCCACACAAGAGACTGAAATAAACCTTTGCCTAATGGAGTCACCAGGAAATTCCCCACACTCTGACATCTATCTCATGCGGATCCCCTATAGAGGAAAAAGTAGAAATGCGATCTCTTCGAGCAAACCGCTTTTAGGACACCGTAAAGAGTCTACAGTGACAGCAGTGACATGGTCGAAGCTGCAGTTTGCCGCATGAAAGCGAACGAAAAATGCTTGTAGCCATGCACCGAGTGAGATTCCACACAATTTGATACCAATTTGGAAGAGATTCCAGCTACTGGAAAAAATTTATAAAGCAATGAATTGAGGGATTCCCCCCCCCCCAATTTTGTTGCGAATGAAAATACCAACAAATTTACTAACGCTAGGTCCCGAATCGACGAAGGTCACTCCCACCCCACAAAAGCGACAGAAATAAACCTTTGACTGATGGAATCAGCAGGAAATTCCCCACAATGTGACATCTATCTCATGAGGATCCCCTAGAGAGGACAAAGTAGAAATGCGATCTCTTCGAGCAAACCGCTTTTCGTACACTGTAAATTGCCAACGGTGACACCAGTGACATGGTGGAAGCTGCAGTTTGCCGCATGAATGCGAACGAAAAATGCTTGTAGCCATGCACAGTGTGAGAGATTCCACACAATTTGATACCAATTTGGAAGAGATTCCAGCTACTGGAAAAATATATAAAGCAATGAATTGGGGAGGCACCCCCAGTTTTGGTGCCCATGAAATTACGAACAAATTCACTAACGCTAGGTTCCGTATCGTCGAAGGTCACTCCCTCCCCACACAAGCGACTGAAATAAACCTTTGACTGATGGAGTCAGCAGGATATTACCCACAATCTGACATCTATCTCATGAGGATCCCCAAGAGAGGAAAAAATAGAAATGCGATCCCTTCGATTAAACAGCTTTTCGGACTCCGTAATATGCCAACGTTAACAGCAGTGACCTGGTCGAAGCTGCAGTTTGCCGCATGTAAGCGAACGAAAAATGCTTGTAGCGATGCACATAGTGAGAGATTCCGCACAATTTGATACCAATTTGGAAGAGAATCTAGCTACTGGAAAAGATTTATAAAGCAATGAATTAGGGGAACACCCCGCCAGTTTTGGTGCACATGAAAATACCAGCAAATTCACTAACGCTAGGTTCCGTATCGTCGAAGGTCACTCCCTCCCCACACAAGCGACTGAAATAAACCTTTGACAGATGGAGTCAGAAGGAAATTCCCCACAATCTGACATCTATCTGGTGAGGATCCCCTAGAGAGGAAAAATAGAAATGCCATCCCTTCGGTCAAACCACTTTTCGGACACCGTAAAGACCAACGGTGACAGCACTGACATGGTCAAAGCTGCAGTTCGCCGCATGAAAGCGAACGAAAAATCCTTGTAGCTATGCACAGAGTGAGAGATTCCACACAATTTAATACCAATTTGGAAGAGAATGCAGTTAGTGGAAAAAATTTATAAAGCAATGAAATGGGCGATTCCCCCCCCCCAGTTTTGGTACGCATGAAAATTCCAACAAATTTACTAATGCTATTTCCCGGATAGTCGAAGGTCACTCCCTCCCCAAACAAGCGACTGAAATAAACCTTTGACTGATGGAGTCAACAGGAAATTCCACACAATCTGACATCTATCTCATGAGGATCCCATACAGAGGAAAAAATAGAAATGCGATCTCTTTGAGCAAACCCTTTTTCGGACACCGTAAAGTGCCAACGGTGACAGCAGTGACATGGTCGAAGCTGCAGTTTGCCACATGAAAGCGAACGAAAAATGCTTGTAGGCATGCACAGTGTGAGAGATTCCACACAATTTGATACCAATTTAGAAGAGATTCCAGCTACTGGAAAAATTCATAATGCAATGAATTAGGGGAGGTCCCCCAGATTTGGTGCGCATGAAAATTCCAACAAATTCACTAACGCTAGGTCCCGAATCGGCGAAGGTCACTCTCTCCCCACAAAAGCGACTGAAATAAACCTTTGACTGATGGAGTCAGCAGGAAATTCCACACAATCTGACATCTGTGTCATGAGGATTCCCTAGAGAGGAAAAAGTAGATAAGCGATGTCTTCGAGGAAACCGATTTTCGGACACCATAAAGTGCCAACGGTGACAGCAGTGACATGGTCGAAGCTGCAGTTTGCCGCATGAAAGCGAACGAAAAATGCTTGTGGCCATATACAGAGTGAGAGATGCCACACAATTTGATACCAATTGGGAGGCGAATACAGCTACTGGAAAAAATTTATAAAGCAATGAATTGGTGGAGGCCCCCCAATTATGGTGCACATGAAAATACCAACAAATTCACTAACGCTAGGTCCCGAATCGTCGAAGGTCACTCCCTCCCCACAAAAGCGACTGAAATAAGCCTTTGACTGATGGAGTCAGCAGGAAATTCCACACAATTATACATCTATCCCAAGCGGATCCCCTAGAGAGGAAATAGTAGAAATGCGATCTCTTCGAGCAAAACACTTTTCGGGCACCGTAAAGTGCCAACGGTGACAGCAGTGACATGATCGAAGCTGCAGTTTGCCGCATGAATTCAAACGAAAAATGCTTGTAGCCATGCACAGAGTGAGAGATTCCACACAATTTGATACCAATTTGGAAGAGATTCCAGCTACTGGAAAAAATTTATAAAGTAATCAATTGGGGGAGGCCCCACCAGTTTTGCTGCGAATGAATATACCTACAAATTCATTAATGCTAGGTCCCGAATCGTCGAAGATCACTCACTCCCACACAAGCGACTGAAATAAACCTTTGCCTGATGGAGTCAGCAGGAAATTCCCCACTATCTGACATCAATCACATGAGGATCCCCAAGAGAGGAAAATATAGAAATGCGATCTCTTCGAGCAAACCGCTTTTCGTACACCGTAAAGTGCAAACGGTGACAGCAATGACATGGTCAAAGCCGCAGTTTGCTGCATAAAAGCGAACGAAAAATGCTTGTAGCCATGCACAGTGTGAGAGATTCAACACAATTTGATACCAATTTGGAAGAGATTCCAGCTACTGGAAAAAATTTATAAAGCAATGAATTGAGGGATTCCCCGCCAGTGTTGGTGTGCATGAATATTCCTACAAATTTACTAACGCTAGGTCCAGAATCGTCGAAGGTTACTCCCTCCCCACAGAAGCAACTGAATTAAACATTTGACTGATGGGGTCACCAGGAAATTCCCCACAATCTGACATCTATCTCATGAGGATCCCCTAGAGTGGAAAAAATAGAAATGCGATCTCTTCGAGCAAACCGCTTTTCGGTCACCATAAAAGGCCAACGGTGATAGCAGTGACATGGTCGAAGCTGCAGTTTGCCGCATGAAAGCGAACGTAAAATCCTTGTAGCCATGCACAGAGTGAGAGATTCCACACAATTTGATACCAATTTGGAAGAGATTCCAGCTACTGGAAAAAATTTATAAAGCAATGAATTGAGGGATTCCCCGCCAGTGTTGGTGTGCATGAAAATTCCTACAAATTCACTAACGCTAGATCCAGAATCGTGGAATGTCAATCCCTCCCCACACAAGCGACTGAAATAAACCTTTGCCTGATTGAGTCAGCAGGAAATTCCCCACATTCTGATATCTATCTCATGAGGATCCCTTAGAGAGGAAAAAATAGAAATGCGATCTCTTCGAGGAAACCTCTTTTCGGACACCGAAAAGTGCCAACGGTGACAGCAGTGACATGGTCGAAGCGGCAGCATGTCGCATAATGTGAACGAAAAATGCTTGTAGCCATGCACAGAGTGAGAGTTTCCACACAATTTGATACCAATTTGGAAGAGAATCCCGCTACTGGAAAAATTTATAAAGCAATGAATTGGGGGACGCCACCCCCCCCCAGTTTGGTGCACATGAAAATACCAACAAATTCACTAACGCTAGGTCCCGAATCGTCGTAGGTCACTCCCTCTTCACACAAGAGACTGAAATAAACATTTGACTGATGGAGTCAGCAGTAAATTCCACACAATTTGACATCTATCTCATGAGGATCCACTAGAGTGGAAAAAGTAGAAATGTGATCTCTTCGAGCAAACCACTTTTCGGTCACTGTAAAGTGCCAACGGTGACAGCAGTGACATGGTCGAAGCTGCAGTTTGCCGCATGAAAGCGAACGAAAAATGATTGTAGACATGCACAGAGTGAGAGATTCCACACAATCTTATACCAATTTGTAAGATATTCCAGCTACTGGAAAAAATTTATAAAGCAATGAATTGGGGGCGGCCCCACCAGTTTTAGTGCGCATGAAAATTCCTACAAATTTACTAAAGCTAGGACCCGAATAGTCGACGGTCACTCCCTCACCACACAAGCGACTGAAATAAATCTTTGACTGATGGAGTCAGCAGGAAATTCCACACAATCTGACATCTATCTCATGAGGATCACATTGAGAGGAAAAAATAGAAATGCGATCTCTTCGAGCAAACCGCTTTTCAGACACCGTAATGTGCCGACGGTGACAGCAGTGACATTGTCGAAGCAGCAGTTTGTCGCATGAAAGCGAACGAAAAATGCTTGTAGCCAAGCACAGAGTGAGAGATTCAACAGAATTTGATACCAATTTGGACGAGATTCCAGCAACTGGAAAAAATTTATAGAGCAATGAATTAAGGGAGGTACCCCGAGTTATTGTACGCATGAAAATACCAACAAATTCAGTAACGCTATGTCCCGAATCGTCGTAGGTCACTCCCTCCCCACACAAGCGACTGAAATAAACCTATGACTGAAGGAGTCAGCAGGAAATTCCCCACAATCTGACATCTATCTCATGAGGATCCGCTAGAGAGGCAAAAATAGAAATGCGATCTCTTCGAGCAAACCGCTTTTCGGACACCATAAAATGCCAACGGTGACAGCAGTGACATGGTGGAATCTGTAATTTGCCGCATGAAAGCGAACGAAAAATGCTTGTAGCCATGCACAGATTGTGAGATTCCACACAATTTGATAGCAATTTGGAAGAGAATCCAGCTACTGGAAAAAATTTATAAAGCAATGAATTTGGGGAGACCGATCCAGTTTTGGTGCGCATGAAAATACCAACAAATTCACTAACGAAAGCGAACGAAATATGCTTGAAGCCATGCACAGAGTGAAAGATTCCACACAATTTGATACCAATTTGGAAGAGATTCCAGCTACTGGAAAAATTCATAATGCAATGAATTGAGGGATGCCCACCCAGTTTTGGTGCGCATGAAAATTCCAACAAATTTACTAACGCTAGGTCCCGAATCGACGAAGGTCACTCCCTCCCCACACAAGCGAATGAAATAAACCTATGACAGATGGAGTCAGCAGGAAATTTCCCACTCTCTGACATCTATCTCATGAGGATCCCCAAGAGAGGAAAAAGTAGAAATGCGATCTCTTCGAGCAAACCGATTTTCGGACACCGTAAAATGCCAACGTTGACAGCAGTGACGTGGTCGAAGCTGCATTTTTCGCATGAAAGCGAACAAAAAAATACATGTAGCCATGCACAGAGTGTGAGATTCCACACAGTTTGATAGCAATTTGGAAGAGAATCCAGCTACTGGAAAAAATTTATAAAGCAATGAATTTGGGGAGGCCCACCCAGTTTTGGTGCGCATGAAAATACCAACAAATTCACTAACGCAAGGTCCCGAATCGTCGAAGGTCAAACCGTCCCCTCACAAGCGACTGTAATAAATATTTGACTGATGGAGTCAGCAGGAAATTACCCACAGTCTGACATCTATCTCATGGGGATCCCCTAGAGAGGCAAAAATAGAAATGCGATCTCTTCGAGCAAACCGCATTTCTGAAACCGTAAAGTGCCAACGGTGACAGCAGTGACATGGTCGAAGCTGCAGTTTGCCGCATGAAAACGAGCGAAGAATGCTTGTAGCGATGCACAGAGAGATTCCCCACAATTTGATACCAATTTGGAAGAGATTCCAGCTACTGGAAAAAATTTATAAAGCAATGAATATGGGGAGGCCCCACCAGTTTTGGTGCGCATGAAAATACCAACAAATTCACTAACGCGAGGTCTCGAATCGTCGAAGGTCACTCCCTCCCCACACAAGTGTCTGAAATAAACCTATGACTGATAGAGTCAGCAGGAAATTCCCCACAATCTGACATCTATTACATGAGGATCCCCTAGAGAGGAAAAAGTAGAAATGCGATATCTTCGAGCCAAACGCTTTTCGGACACCGTAAGATGCCAACGGTGACAGCAGTGACATGGTCGAAGCTGCAGTTTGCCGCTAGAAAGCGAACGAAAAATGCTTGTATCCATGCACAGAGTAAGAGATTCCACACAATTTGATACCAATTTGGAAGTGAATCCAACTACTGGAAAAAATTTATAAAGCAATGAATTAGGGGAGCCCCCCCCCAGTGTGGGTGCGCTTGAAAATTCCAACAAATTTACTAACGTTAGGTCCCGAATCGTCGAAGGTCACTCCCTCCCCACACAAGCGACTGAAATAAACCTATGACTGATGGAGTCAGCAGGAAATTATTCACAATCTGACCTCTATCTCATTAGGAACTCCTAGAGAGGAAAAAGTAGCAATGCGATCTCTTCAAGCAAACTGCTTTTCGGACACCGTAAAGTGCCAACGATGACAGCAGTCACATGGTCGAATCTGCAGTTTGCCGCTTGAAAGTGAACGAAAATTGCTTGTAGCCATGCACAAAGTGAGAGATTCCACAACTTTTCGTACCAATTTGGAAGAGATTCCAGCGACTGGAAAAAATTTATAAAGGAATGAATTGGTTAAGGCCTCCCAGTTTTGGTGCGCATGAAAATACCAACAAATTCACTAACGTTAGGTCACGAATCATCGAAGGTCACTCCCTCCCCACACAAGCGACTGAAATAAAACTTTGACTGATGGAGTCAGCAGGAAATTCCCCACAATCTGACATCTATCTCATGAGGATCCCCGAGAGAGGAAAAAGTAGAAATGCGATCTCTTCGAGCAAAACTCTTTTCGGGCACCGTAACGTGCCAACGGTGACAGCAGTGACATGATCGAAGCTGCAGTTTGCCGCATGAATTCAAACGAAAAATGCTTGTAGTTATGCACAGAATGAGAGATTCCACACAATTTGATACCAATTTGGAAGAGATTCCAGCGACTGGAAAAAACTTATAAAGCAATGAATTGGGGGAGGTCCCCCCAGTTTTGTTGCGCATGAAAATATCAACAAATTCACTAACGCTAGGTCTCAAATCGTCAAAGGTCACTCCCTACCCACACAAGCGACTGAAAGAAACGTTTGACTGATGGAGTCAGCAGGAAATTCTACACAATCTGACAACTATCTCATGAGGATCCCCTAGAGAGGTAAAAATAGAAATGCGATCTCTTCGAGCGAACCGCTTTTCGGACACCGTAAAGTGCCAACGGTGACGTAGTGACATGTTCGAAGCTGCAGTTTGCCGCAGGAAAGCGAACGAAAAATGCTTGTAGCCATGCACAGAATGAGAGATTCCACACAATTTGATACCAATTTGGAAGAGATTCCAGCTACTGAAAAAAAATTAAAAAAGCAATGAATTGGGGGATTCCCCCCCACTTTTGGTGCGCATGAAAATACCAACAAATTTACGAACGCTAGTTCCCGAATCGTCGAAGGCCACTCCCACCCAACACAAGTGATGAAATAAACCTATGACTAATGGAGTCAGCAGGAATTTCTCCACAATCTGACATCTATCTCAGGAGGATCCCCTAGAGAGGAGAAAATAGATATGCGACCTCTTCGAGCAAACCGCTTTTTGGACACCGTAAAGTGCAAACGGTGACAGCAGTGACATGGTCGATGCTGCAGTTTGCCGCATGAAAGCGAACGAAAAATGCTCGTAGCCATGCACAGAGTGAGAGATTCCACACAATTTGATACTAATTTGGAAGTGATTCCAGCTAATGGAAAAAATTTTATAAAGCAATGAATTGGCGGATGCCCACCCCAGGTTTGGTGCGCATGAAAATTCCAACAATTTCACTAACGCTTGGTCCCGAATCGTCGAAGGTCAATCTCTCCCCACAGAAGCGATTGAAAGAAACCTTTGACTGATGGAGTCAGCCGGAAATTCCAAACAATCTGACAACTATCTCATGAGGATCCCCTAGAGAGGTAAAAATAGAAATGCAATCTCTTCGAGCAAACCGCCTTTCAGACACTGTAAATGCCAACGGTGACATCAGTGACAGGGTCGAAGTTGCAGTTTGCCGCATGAAAGCGAACGAAAAATGCTTGTAGCCATGCACAGATTGAGAGATTCCACACAATTTGATACCAATTTGGAAGAGATTCCAGCTACTGGAAAAAATTTATAAAGCAATGAATTGGGGGATGCCCCCCAGTTTTGGTGCGCATGAAAATTCTAACACATTCACTAACGCTAGGTCCCGAATCGTCGAAGGTCACTCCCTCTCCACACAAGCGACTGAACTAAACCTTTGACTGAAGGAGTCAGCAAAAAATTTCCCACAATCTGACATCTATCTCATGATGTTCCCCTAGAGAGAAAAAAGTAGAAATTCGATCTCTTCGAGCAAAACGCTTTTCGGACACCGTAAAGTACCAACGTTCACAGTAGTGACATGGTCGAAGCTGCAGTTTGCCGCATGAAAGTGAACGAAAAATGCTTGCAGCCATGCACAGAGAGAGAGAGATTCCACACAATTTGATACCAATTTGGAATAGATTCCTGTTACTGGAAAAAATTTATAAAGCAATGAATTTGGTGAGGCCCACCCAGTTTTGGTGCGCATGAAAATACCAACAAATTCACTAACGCTAGGTCCCGAATCGTCGAAGGTCACTCCCTCCCCACACAAGCGACTGAAATAAACCTTTGATTGATGGAGTCAGCAGGAAATTCCACACAATCTGACATCTATCTCTCGTGGTTCCCCTAGAGAGGAAAAAGTAGAAATGCGATCTCTTCAAGCAAACTGCTTTTCGGACACCGTAAAGTGCCAACGGTGACAGCAGTGACATGTTTGAAGCTGTACTTTGCCGCATGAAATCGAACGAAAAATGCTTGTAGCCATGTAGAGAGTGAGAGATTCCACACAATTTGATACCAATTTGGAAGAGATTGCAACTACTGTAAAATATTTATAAAGCAATGAATTGGGGGAGGCCACCCAGTTTTGGTGCGAGTGAAAATTTCAACAAATTCACTAACGCTAGGTCCCGAATCGTCGAAGGTCACTCCCTCCCCACACAAGAGACTGACTTTTGACTGATGGAGCCAGCAGGAAATTTCACACAATCTGACGTCTATTTCATGAGGATCCCCTAGAGAGGAAAAAGTAGAAATGCGATCTCTTCGAGCAAACCGCTTTTTGGACACCGTAAAGTGCCAACGGTGACAGCAGTGACATGGTCGAACCTGCTGTTTGCCGCATGAAAGCGAACGATAAATGCTTGTAGCCATGTACAGAGTGATATATTCCACAAATTTGATACAATTTGGAAGAGAATCCAGCTACTGGAAAAAATTTATAAAGCAATGAATTGGAGGCGCCCCCCCAGTTTTGGTGCGCATGAAAATTCCAAGAAATTCCCTAACGCTAGGTCCCGAATCGTCGAAGGTCACTCCCTCCCCACACGAGCGACTGAAATAAACCTTTGACTGATGGAGTCAGCAGGAAATTCCCCACAATCTGACATCTATCTCCTGAGGATACCCTGGAGAGGAAAAAACTGAAATGTGATCTCTTCGAGCAAACCGCTTTTCGGACACCGTAAGGTGACAGCAGTAACATGGTCGAAGCTGCAGTTTGCCGCATGAAAGCGAACGAAAAATGCTTGTGGCCATGCACAGAGTGAGAGATTCCACACAATTTCATACCAATTTGGAAGAGATTCCAGCTACTGGAAAAATTTATAAATTAATGGATTGGGGGAGGCACCCCCAAATTTTGGTGCGCATGAAAATACCAACAAATTCACTAACGCGAGGTCCCGAATCGACGAAGTTCAATCCCTCCCCACAGAAAACAACTGAAATAGACCTTTGACTGATGGAGTCAGCAGGAAATTCCCCACAC
The DNA here is from genome assembly GCA_963932145.1 of Acanthosepion lycidas. Lineage (NCBI taxonomy): Eukaryota > Metazoa > Mollusca > Cephalopoda > Sepiida > Sepiidae > Acanthosepion > Acanthosepion lycidas. Next base: position 79,935,702 of record OZ010607.1, on the reverse strand, counting down.
TCTGACATCTACCTAATGAGGATCCCATGGAGAGGAAAAAATAGAAATGCGATCTCTTCGAGCAAACCGCTTTTCGGACACTGTACTGTGACAGCAGTGACATGGTCGAAGCTGCAGTTTGCCGCATGAAAGTGAATGAAAAATGCTTGTAGCCATGCACAGAGTGAGATATTCCGCAGAATTTGATACCAATTTGGAAGAGATTCCAGCTACTGGAAAAAATTTATAATGCATTGTATTGGGGGTGGCCCCCCAGTTTTGGTCCCCTTCCAACAAATTCACTAACGGTAGGTCCCGAATCGTTGAAGTTCACTCCCTCCCTACGCAATCGACTTAAATAATTCTTTGACTCATGGATTGAGCAAGAAATTCCTCATAATTTGATATCAATTTCATGAGGGTGCCCAAGAGTGGAGAAAGTTGAAATCTGATCTCTTCGAGAAAACCGCTTTTCGGACACCGTAAATTGCCAGCGGTGACAGCTGCGGCAAGTTCGAAGCTAGACTTTGCCCTGTAAAACCTACTTACAAATGCTTGTTGGCATAGACTGAGTCAGAGACTTCGCACAATTTAATACCAAGTTTGAAGAGATTTCATCTGCTGGAAAAAAAGTTATAAAGCAGGGAAATTGTGAGGGATCCCCTAGTTTTGGTCCGCATCAAAATTTCAACAAATTCACTAACACGAGGTCCCATATCGTCGTACGTCACTCCATCCCTACGCAATCGACTGAAATAATTCTTTGACTCATGGATTAAGCAGGAAATTCCTCACAATCTGATATCAATTTCATGAGAGTGCCCTAGAGTGGAAAAAGTTGAAATGCGATCTCTTCGAGCAAACCGCTTTTCGGACACCGTAAATTGCCAGCGTTGACCCGATCGAAGCTAGACTTTGCACTGTAAAAGCTGCTGACAAATTCTTGTAGACATGGACAGAGTGAGAGATTTTGCACAATTTAATACCAATTTTGAAGAGATTTCATCTGCCGGAAAAAAGTTATAAAGCAGGGAAATGGTGAGGGATCCCCCAGTTTTGGTCCACTTCAAAATTCCGACAAATTCACTACATGAGGTCCCGTATCATTGAACGTCACTCCCTCCCTAAACAAGGGACTGAAATAATTCTATGACTCATTGATTAAGCAGGAAATTCCTCACAATCTGATATCTATTTCATGAGGATCCCCTCGAGAGGAAAAACTTGAAATGGGATCTCCTTGAGCAAACCGCTTTTCGGACATTGTAAATTGCCCACGGTGACAGCAGCGACACACTCGAAGCTACACTTTGCACTATAAAAGCAAATGAAAAATGCTTGTAGACATCGACAGAGTGAGAGATTTCGCACAATTTAATACCAATTTTGAAGAGATTTCATCTGCTGGAAAAAAGTTATAAAGCAGTTGATATGGTGAGAGATCCCCCAGTTTTTGGTCCGCATGAAAATTCCAACAAATTCAATAACACAAGGTCCCGTATCCTCGAACATCACTCCCTCCCTACAGAAGTGACTGAAATAATTCTTTGACTCCTGCATTAAGCAGGAAATTCCACACAATGTGATATCTATTTTATGAGGGTTCCTTAGAGGGGAAAAATTTGTATTGCAATCTTATCGAGGGAACCGGTTTCCGAACACTGTCAGTTATCAAAGGCCACAGCATCTACATGGTCGTTGCTGTATCGTGTCTATTAAACCTATTTTAAAATCATTCTAGACAGGCCTGTGTCGAGACATTCAGCCCAATTTAATATCAAAAATTGAAGTTATTTCACTTCCTGGATAAAAGTTAAGTAGTGAAAATGTGTGATCACCCAGTTACGGTCCGCATGAAAAATCCCACAATTCTACTAACCCAAGTTACCGTATCATCTAAGGCCTTCTCTCCCTACTCAATCTACTTAAATAATTCTTTCATACATGGATTAAGCAAGAAATTCCGCTCAATCTCATATCTATTTTATGAGGGCTCCATAGAGGGGCAAAGTTCAAATGCAATCTTATCGAGCAAACCGGTTTTCGGACACTGTAAACTTTGAAAGGGCACAGCAGCGACATGGTCGATGCTTTACTTTGCTCTATTAAGCCAAATTTAAAATCCTTCAAGACAGGCATGAGTCGACAAATTCTGCACAATTTAATACTTGCACTAAAAGATTGCAATTGTTTTTTTCTATTTTCTCATGTATCAAACTACATTAGAATCAATAATAAAATCAATATGAATAAAAATTTTGAAAAATACCATTTTTGAGGGTTCTATTACTAGTAGGGGCTAAAACCTCGATCTTCGATGTCTGATTTAAGGCTTATATCTTGCAAAAAATGATTGCAATTGTTTTTTCTTTTCTTACCCATCAAACCACATAAGAATCAATAATAAAATCCAAAAATAAAAAATTTGGAAATTGGTATTTTTGAGGCTTCTCTTACTACTAGGGACGAAAACCACTATCTTCGATGTCTGATTTAAGGCATATATCTTGCATGAAAAGGATTGCTATTGTTTTTTTTCTTTTCTTACTCATCTAACTACATTAGAATCAATAATAAAATGAATATGAATAAAAAGTTTTGGAAATTGGCATTTTTGAGGCTTCTATTACTATGAGGGTTTAAAACCGCTATCTTCCATGTCTTATTTAAGGCATATATCTTGCACGAATATGATTGCAATTGTTTTTTTCTTATCTTCTGCATCTAACTACATAAGAATTAATAATAAAATCAATATGAATAAAAAATTTTGATCCCGCAGTTTTGGGCCTCATGAAAATCCCAACAAATCCACTAACACAAGTCGACGTATCATCAAACGCCACATTGTCCATACTTAAGCAACTGGAAAAATTCTTTTATACATGGATTAAGCAAGAAATTAAGAAGAAATGCAGACCCATTGAGCAAACCGGTTTTCGGACATCTTAATTGTTAAAGGACACAACAGTGACATTGTCAAAGCTGCACTTTGCTCGATTCAACCAAATGAAAAATCCTTGTAGACATGGATGTATTGATAAATTTCCTACAATACTAATTTTTAAAATATTTCATTTAATGGAAAAAAATTTAAAAGAATTGAAATTTGACTGATCCCCCAGTTTTGGGCCTTATTAAAATTCCGACAAATCCCTTATCACAAGTCCTATTCAACCGACTGAAAAAAAATTTTTTCAACATGGATTAAGCAAGAAATTCCCTAACATCTGATATCAATTTGATAACTATTCTATAGACGCGAAAAATTTGAAATCCGGAGTACTCAAGCAAACCGGTTTTTGCATGACGTAAATTTTCAGAGGATACGCCAAAGACATGGTTGCACCTCCACTTTCCTCTATTCAACAAAATGTATAATCTTTGTAGACATGGATTAATTAATAAATATTCTACAATTTAATACCAATTTTTAAAATATTTCATTCAATGTAAAAAAATTGAAAAGAAATGAAATATGACTGATCCCCCAGTTTTGGGCTGCACTAAAAATTCCCACAAATCCCCTAACAAGTTGCCACTTCATCCAATGCCATGTTGTCCCTATTCAACTGACTGAAAAAAAATTTTAAACCTGGATTAAGGAAAAAAAGTCCATAAAATTTGATATCACTTTTATAAGTATTCTATAGAAACAAAAAAATGGTATTCCAGATTCATCAAGCAAACCGTTTTTTTTATGCCTTTAATTTTCAAAGTAGACGACAGAGACATGTCTCGACATGGTCAAACCTCCACCCTGCTCTATTCAACCAAATGAAAAATCCTTGTAGACATGGATTAATTCATAAATTTCCTACAATTTGATACCAATTTTGAAAATATTTCATTTAATGGAAAAAAATTAAAACGAAGTGGAATATGACTGATCCCCAGTTTTGGGCAGCACTTAAAATTTCAATAAAACCCCTTAGACAAGTTGCAACTTCATTGAATCCCATGTTTTCCCTATTGAAGCTAATGGAAAAAAATTTTAAACATTGATTAAGGAAGAAATTCCTTAACATTTGTTATCAATTTTATAATTATTCCATAGAAAACCAAAATTTGAAATCAAGAGAAATATAGCAACCCGGTTTTGGGACACTTTAAATTATGAAATCAAACCGCAAAACATGGCTCAACATCCTCATACCTGCAGTTCCCTCTATTCAACCAAATGAAAAATCCTGTTATATATGGAGTAATTAATAAATTTCCTACAATTTAAAACCAATTTTCGAAATATTTCATTCAATGGAAAATATTTAAAATGAAGTGAAATATGACTGATCCCCCAGTTTTGGGCTGCACTAAAAAATTCAAGAAAACCCCTAAGACAAGTTGCGTCTTCATCACTTACCAAATTTTTCCTATTCATCCCACTGAAAAATAATTTTATACTTACACAGTAAAATTCCACATCAATTTTCAGCTAATAGCGAACATATCACACTTCAGTTTTTTTAAACACCCTTTATATATATATATATGTATATATGTGTGTGTGTGTGTGTGTACCCAAAATCACTCTTTCTTTTATCACATTTTTATGTCCAACTAAGTTAGCAAATCATTCAATAAAATGACATCTTTACCCAAACCAAATCTCGTAATGTCATTACAGAACATTAAAATAATTACATTATAATATTCAATTTTTTAATTAAATATTGATTGAAAATATCCCATTTCTAGATATTCTCATTTACTCTATGATAATTTCACTATATCTTGTAGCTTTGATGTGGCACAAGCCCAAACACTACTTCTCTATATAAAACATCTACTAATTCTAACTCTTGTTTTATAAAGTATGACAGTGAGTGCCCTGAAAAATGTCCATCTGCTGTCATTAATAACTGAATCCAAAGAGCTAAAATCATTTCTTTATCCAAAACAATATTCATTGAAGAATTAAATAATATAAAACTAACATTTATCAATAATGGGGGCCCCCAATTATGTAGTTGATGAACAAATCAAATTTCATTTAAACAACAATTTTAGGCAATAAAACCATAGTTATAAAAATAATAATGACAATAATGCTATTAACATATATTATCAAAATCAAATACACCACATTTACAAAAATCTCAAAACAGCAATTAAAAAGTTCATACATAGATATATAAAACCAGTCGATAAAATACATTAGATTCATTATTTAATATAAAAAATCCAAAACTGTCAACTTATTCATTAAATGTAATATATCCTAAACTTCCAAGTTCTTAATAAGATTAATTTTGTGTATGAATATACTTAACCACTCAGCGAATGTTTCTCTGTAATTCAAAAGCATGAAACTTTTAACATAGGATATACCACAACCACATTCTCATGAGGACTTACCTGCCACCTATTGGAGCTGAGTGCCATCAGATAACATTAATAAGCAGCATCAGGATCTCATAGTAACATTAAACATCTGCTCACAAACAATGCCAAAATACTAGTAAAATCAAATTCTTATCATTCGTGAAGCAATACTCATGCAATGAAAACAATCATCGATAAATAAAAACAATTATAAGAGCTCACATCCTTAAAGATAGAGGGTGATTGAAATTTTGTCCTTGTCTGCAAAGGATTATCCATAATTTGGAAAAGTTCATCATTAATCAACACAAAATGTTTATTTTAAAAATGGAAATTTAAGTGAAATTTGAGTACAGTAGGATCGTGAAAACATTTACAATATATAATACTCTCTCACCGTACATGCTATGACTCTTCAGAATGTGGGCAAGCATGGCTCTCTACAACTTTCTTTGGTTGCTTAGAATAATACTTGCTCCTATATGCTTTCTTTTTCTCTTTGAAGTATTTGTTTCTCTATCCATTTGTCCAGACTGAAATGTCTGTCCAAAAGAATTGGAAATGGTCAAGAGACATGGTGCTAGTCTTTGACAGACCAAGGTTTGCTGATCCAGATGAAGTAACTGAACCTGTATTCTCAATAATGGTACCCTAGTGGGTTGACAACTCTAAAACTCTGTAGAATGCAGTGTGTATTATACAATGCACAGGCTGATAGGTTGAGTAGCACTGGCATTGAATTACATTGCCTTTCATTGTATCATTCTCATCATTTTATGTTGCCAGCAGACTCATTCATACATTACATTCGAGGTAACAACAGTTTCATGATGTTTTTTTCCTTTTTTTTTTTTTTGAATAATGTTAACCCTGTGCAAGGCTCAAAAGCCACTCAGTTTATGAGGATATATGGGGAAGATAACTGTTTACTCTAGACTCAAACAGGTTAAGCTTGTTGGGACTGGGTAAGCATTCTCTTGTGAGTCAAATCAACAAAGCAACATTTCATGGCATCTACAGCTAGACTTTTACATATTTTGTATTATGAGATATCTGACAGAGTCCTTTCCCACAAGTGTGGGAGGGTGAAATCATGCAGTGTACTGTTTATTCTAATGGTATTGGCAATTAATTAACACCATTATACTATTCTCACTGTCAAAGAAGGAAACCATCCACTATCCTATCCCAAATGTGTCAGTAATATCACAGTTTTATCTAATGGGTTACTAAGGAGTTTCTTGAATTAATCCAATATCCATGTGACTAATATAAATTAAGTTCTCTCTTATTGATATAGATTTGGTTAAAAGAGAATCCATTTTTCTGATGATGCTATTTCATTTTTTTCACTATTTTATCAAGTTCTTCCCATGCTAATGCTGGGGGTGGCTTCAGACTTTTGAACAATATATATATATATATATATATATATATATATATATATATATATATATATATATATTACAAGTAGATAAAATTCAATACCCCATAGGATAAAGAGCCATTTTACCCAGAACCAGCTTGTCAACACCAAGAAGTTAGATAAAGAAATGAATCAATGTTTTGTAAATACGAAGAAAGAGGAGGGAAATTAACAACTAGGAATAAATGTATTTAAAAAGACAAGCCCATTGTGGGTGAAATGGCTATATATCATATGGGGTATTGAATTTTATCTACAGTAATTCCTGTTTGCTGTATAATAAATATATTGAGATCTCTTCTGTGGATCAGTCTTAATATTTTATATTACGAGGATTCACATGGATTACTTACTATATATATATATATATATATATATATATATATATATATTTAAAGTATGCTATATTTATGAGCTATAACTGCCTCAGCAAGTTGGCATAGTACTCACCATTGATGGTAACTCCTAAACCGTATTTGTCTGCAAACATTTATTGGTATTTTTTAAATAATCGTGTACATTTACACCAGAATGGAAATTTTCATTACAATTGGTTTCTGGGGCTTAATATGCAAATTTACTGAAAAATGACCCTGGATCTTTACTGACTGAGCATAAAAACACAATAATATTTGACTAATTAATTTAATGAAATTACTTATTATTCAACATTCTAGTATTATCACTTAATAAACATTAAAGAATTTAACACTGAAAAATGATGAGACCTCAAAAAACAGAAACGTGATTCTACTTAAGGATACTGAGGATACCAAGGACTGAATATGTAAGCAACAAGTAAGAATTAAGTTTTAAAGAAAATGGAAACCAGAAGGAAACTTATACTTAACATATGTTGATAGTTGAAATTTCCTTGGCACATAATGAGTAAAGAGGGCTTGGCAAATCTGATACTCGCAAGAAGGCAAGAGGGACAGAGGAAAACAATGTATAACCTATTTAGTAAGCTTGAGTAAATGGAACAAGGTTTAGGAGAAATAACAAAAAAATGAATTATTAAGAGCTATGAAGGATAGGAAGATGTGGAAAGGCATGATTGCCTACATCATGAAGAGAGGAAGTCAGCTTTTAAGACATCCATTTTGCTATTAACTTCTTTCAAGGAATCTTTGAGTAGATTGTAACTTATAGCTTTATCATTTATTATTTCAGATCCTTGTTTCTCAGTTGGTGCTTTCATTCACATCAATGTTCCCTGAAAGAAAACAAGGTGTGCCCCACATTAACAGGACAGTAATTTATGGATCATTTTTATATTTAAAAAAATCTTTCTTTTTAAAAGTTAGACACCAAGCAATGTAATATCTAAAAAAAAAAAAAAAAAAAAATTAATGCTTATTTCAGGAGACCTCTGTATTATTTTCCTATTTTCAAATTTCATGATTAATGATTTCCTTATTAAAATTTAAAGTATGCCCCAGAATTTCAGTTATTCTACAAGTGTGTCCTGAATTAAAAAAAAAAATGTTTGTGAAATACAAAGAGTTTAGATTGGATTAAAGCTAAAAGTAACAAGACCTCAACAGAATCCAGAGATGGAAATAGGATATGATGGGTCCTGATCTGGCATCTCATCTACTGTCACTTTCTCACAGATGTACCTTTGCTTCCCTCTGTCTTTTCTACAAGTATTTTCACAGCAACTGCTCTGATGAACTACTTTCTCTGGTTCCCAAACTGCATGAATTCAAGCATGCTACTAGGTTGAAATGATTAAATATAGCCGTCTCTTCTACTCGATTAGCTTCTTATCTTTCACTTCCTATCTGTGGAACTCCCTTCCTCTTAGTTGCTTCCCTAATAGCTACAATATTCAAATATGCATATGTTAATAGACATGTTCTAATGATTTGTTTCCCGTCTTTCTCTTTCTTCTTTCCTCAAACACACCACTTTACTCTTGTTCTCATTCACTGTACCACCTACGTGCTAGTAGGACTTCCACCTTGCATGGAGTGAAATGCTTAAAAAAACAACAAAAAAACATACCCACCTTACAAGACACCAACATGCAGAGTCACCTGTCACTTTATTTTCTGATTGTATACACCAGCAAACATTTTCATGAAGAGGAGATGAGATGGTCGGATGAGCAAATCAAAACTGAAAATGCCATAAACAAAGGAAATTATTCAATTAATATTCTAGTATTAAAAAATCAAACTGCTGGATACATTCATCAAAATCAATAAATGGAACAGATCAATAGTTATATATGGTATCAGACTATTGATAGATGCAGGGCTAATATCATTCTTCAGTCAAACAAATTGCTAACAAAAATTGATTTCAATTGCTTCATCAATTTAGTTTTTGATTTTGGATTATTTTTATAATTATTTCAATTACATAACATTGTGTTTAATAAAATTCTAAATGTCAAATTTACCATTTATTTTTCATCTTGTAATTTAAATATGAATGTAATGACTGCTATTTTTTCTGTGACTTTCTTTATTTACAAAGTGTATTCCTTTTCCACAACTGTTCCTAAGTGATTCTGGTAATGCTTTGCAATTGCAAAGACAAGTTTGTCAGATGAACGACTACTTATTTCTCTACATATTTAACTATCCTGCTCAATTTCCCCCCCACCCCATTGGTGGCACTCACAGAAGATCAGACAGGAAGAGTCTGATGCCTTGCTGTATGATTGCTACAAATTCATGGGTATAAATTGGATGCTAAAAATAAATGGTTATTATTCAGAGAAAAATAGATATTTTTTTTTAGTGATGTGTATATAGTCCAAAAGGATATTAATCTGCATACAAAATTTGATTAACCAATGATTAGCTGAGACAGCTTCTCTGTTGACAAATCAGAGAACAGAATTATATAACTTTATCTTATACATGAATGTCCAGGTGCTACAACGTTATCAGCAGAGAAAATAGAATTAAAAAGTCAATTTGGTTCGGTTGTTTTTTTATGAGTCAAATGGCTTGTTTAATAACAAAATCTAAATATTAAAAATTCAAATCATGAAATAAATGTATTTAAATGTATTCACTTTTGAATTATTTATAAATTAAAGAGAATGATTTTATTTCATGGTTAAATTATAATTACGTATCTGCATTTTTGAAACAAATAACCTAACAAAATCAAATAAGAAGTAAAAACTTGTTTCTCTTTTCAATAAATGAAATTAATCATACCAAATTGTTTTTTTTTTAAATTTTAAAAATCTTTTTTGACAATCTGTGCCATGTTTTCAATTTTGCTATATGACCCGGAGGATAAATTTTTATTAATTTTACTATAAATATGTATCTTTCATACTTTTTTAAGAAAATATATTGTTTGTGACCTTATGTATAAAGTACAGCTATACAGGGAGTTAACCATTTTTACCTATTCTTCTTACATGCCTCAACTTCAAACAGTAACCCTCTACATTGAGTAGCTCTTGAGCCTTGTTTTAGGTGAACAATTAGTTAAAAAAAATAATGTTAACAATAATTCAAATAAATTCAGTTCTTTCTTTAAATTATTTATGGAAGATTAAGCCATTTCATAAATACCAATGAAGGCAGCTAACATTTCTTCAGAAATATCAGTGTACATGTACCCTGGTTTTTTAAGCTCCATTAAGTACCACACGGTTTATGGTTGAGTTTTCTTTTCATTCAACAGCAAAAACAAATGCCAACTGAATGTTTTATGCAATTTTTGTAGCACAAATCAATATTCTTTGCAAAAGTATATTGAGGAATATAAGTGGAAGAGAATTTGCTTTTTTATCAAATGAAGGATTGTCAACAATTAATTTCCAATCCATTTTGTTTAATTCTAATCAGAGACTAACATTCAAAATACTTGTTTTGAAAAGCAAGTCAAATTAAGATGAAACAAAAAGAGGAAAACTAGAATTTTCAATGTTTAATAAAAATTCAATATTAATACTAATACTACTTGATGAAAAACAATAGAAATTAAATAAGTCAAAATTGACTAATGACTGTCGATGCTTCATCTTATAAAAATTCCAGATAATATTACTACAAATACTAAGAGAGAAAAAAGGCTGACAGAAATATTGTGGAGAAATTAACTGTTGGTCAGACAGCAAAGGAGAAGAGTATTTACCTTGTGTTGTTCAAATGCTTACTAAACAAAAGCTTGTTATTTTCTGTACTAACCCTTTAGAGTTACAGTGGTCACATGACAGGTTTACTATGTGATCCCTGAAGTTGCATAAAAAGAAGGGAAAAATCTTTTTTTATTGCTAAATTTACCTTCTATATTTATACATCACAGAGAAGTGGCAATATATTTTGCAACTTGAGATAAGTGCTATTGCCCCCCCCCCTCTCTGCTCAACCTGACTAGTCTCCATTCGTTTTGGGGATTGGGAGCATTTTCTCAACAGTACTAATTAAAAATTAATATTGGTTGACAATATTTTATCTAATAAAGAATAAATCAATATTACCACCACCACTGCTAATACTAATAATAATAGTGGTAAAAATAATCGCAAATATGGCATCAAACATCCAAGGGGAAAATGTAAAAGTTTAATGGTTAAAATGGGTCTTTTGCCAACCACAAAAGTCCCAGCAGCTTAATCTGTAGAGCAGCAGCTGAACATAGATTTCCTCAAGTAAAAAGGTTGAAAGTAATATCTCACCTGGAGTCTATTCCTTATTTCCAATCCGTATTGTTTACTGCTGTGGTGAAAAGTAACATCAGATATCTATCAAAAATTAATAAAAGATAACATTCCTAAACATAATGCTTGAACTGAAAGTTTGAAACATAAACGGCATCTACTGATTTGCATATTTATGAAAAATTTCAAATGAAAAAGAGCCACTTGGTTAGATGGGCTGTAGACAGTGCAGAAAACAACTATCAACCACCGAGACTCTAAAAGTAATGTTTTTCCCCAAATGTTGTTTTTCATATTCCATAGATGTTAATATCACAAATCAATAGCAATAATGGATCTTTGTTTCTACCAGAAAATATCATCAGATGTTTAACAAGAATAGTGCTAGCACAGTTACTTTAATAGCTTCTGAAGAAATTTAAAATATTTGCTTCATTTATGACTTGTAAAGGATTTTTATAGACGGTTTAAGAGCCATTCGAAGTAGAGGATTACTGAACGGTTGAAGGGTGTTATCACTAACATTTTTTGTCAAGATTTACAAACTATGTTTCATTCAATTTTGCAAACTACCGTAATTCCCCACGTATAATACGACTTCATCCATAATACGCACCCCTAAAATTTTGACTGAAAATGTGGGGAAAATGCTTCTACACACGTAGAATACGCACCCCTTGTTTGGTAATCAAACGGTCTAGGTACCTCCACTTTTTCGCGGGAAAACAGCATAGCGTAATAAAAAAATGCCACAAACTTAACGAAAATAAAGTTTTATCGTCAAAATGCTTATGTTATTATTAAGATGAAAGACCAAAGTATTTTTTAATTATTTTTTGAAATTTTGAAATTTTTTCTAAGACGCTCGAAATTTTGGTTAAAATCTTCTTTTTTTTTTACGTCATCGCGGTGCTGTTAAAATAACATTGGTTTTTTTTGCGCTTTTTTCCCGTTGAAAACACATTGATTTGGAAATTCTTGTAAAATTAAAGTAATTGTCCGATTTTAATGAAATTTTCGGGACTTATTCACAAATGAATGAAATTATTTTTGAAATATTTCTTTTTAGTAAATTTTGGTAACAAATATTTTTTTTTTAAATATGTTACACCCCATTTACTTTTTTTTTTGTTTAAAGTAAGAGTCATTAGAGATGGTAAATCACCTACTTTTTTTTTCAACTTTGTGCTAACTAACTGAAAATCTGCTCTGAAGTGAAAAATAATGAATCCAATAAAACTATGATATTACTTAATTAGAAAAGCTTTTAATTGCTTTTTTAAATAAGTAATATTAAGGTCATTATTGCCTGAAGAAATAAATTTTTTCTGATGAATAATTAAATTTTACAAGAATTTTTTATTTGTTTTACATTTTAATTATAATAATTTATAATAGTTTAAAAATCGTGCAAAATTCTGTATTAGCCTATTTCCTTGTGAGAATTAGTAATTAAGTAGAAACAAAATTTACGTGTTCAAAATTGCAAAGTTTAATAAATTTAGTGATTCCAATTTTTTTTAAAATCATTTTTTATGTTGTATTTTTCTACTTAATACGTTCCTTATTTCTATGTACGGTAGACTGAAATTGCCATTATTACAAAAAGAGTTTTGTCCTAATACGTGCTAGCACCGTTACTTGAAGAAATTTGAAATATTTGCTTCATTTATGACTTGTAAAGGATTTTTATAGACGGTTTAAGAGCCATTCGAAGTAGAGGATTACTGAAGGGTTGAAGGGTGTTATCACTAACATTTTTGTCAAGATTTACAAACTATGTTTCATTCAATTTTGCAAACTAACGTAATTCCCCACATATAATATAAGTACCTCCACGAGATTGCTAAAAAAAGCATGATGAAAAAGACGCCAAACTTGACGAAAACAAAATTTTATCGTCTAAACGTTTGTTATTATTAAGAAGAAAGATCAAAGTAATCTTGGTGTATTTTTTACATTTTATAATCGTTCCTAGCACGTCCGAAATTTTCGTTAAAAATCTAGTTTTTTTTTTTTGAGTCAGCAAAATTGACCATTTTTTCCATTTAAAAAAAAAACTAGAAATCTCACTTTGAAATTCTTTTAAATATCAATTATCATTTTTTCAAAACTTATTTTAAAAAATCCGACATTATAATGTTTATTTAAAATATTTTGAACCAAACTTAACTTAGCTTTTGTGTCAAGAAGATGTAATTTGAAAATAAAACAAAGCCGGTCAAACTTTCGCGTCTCTTGACAGGTGATGAATGACATATTTACGAATTCCATGAGGCTAATTTATTCTACCGAAGGAGAAAAGTGAAATAATTTACATTTAAGCGAACAAATTATTTACCTCGTTATTTTAACGAAAACTTTCAGCGGTCTAATTTTTTTTTTGTACTTAGCTTTCACCTTTACGTTTATGATGCTTTATGGAAAGTATATTATAAAGAAATTAAAATAAGACTTAAGAGTGACATTAAATTTCATATTTCCTAAGAAATGTGTCTAATTCCTTTATAGGTACCTTTCTTATGAAATTTTATCAGAACTGTACATAAAATACTACAATTTTATGTACATTTATTACATTTTACTGTTATTTGTATTTGCATTCATTTTATTAATTTTGATATTTCATTTATGGAAAAATGTCATAACTGAGATTAATATAAAAATAAGATCATATAAATTTCATAAGATGATACTGATACTTGTAGGTACCCTTTTCAGTTGAAATTGAAAAATCAAATTAACTTCTCCACACGTGTTCCGCAAAAGTAAAGGCCTTAACAGCGGAGAACAATGCTTAACTCAAATAACGCAACTTAATTATATTCTGGTTGGTCTTCCGTACTTTATAATTACAGCCCGGTTATAAGCACAAAATTACATTTCTTAATTACTGTGGATCTTCTGATTAGTCAAAATGATACAATTTTCAACGCGCTAAAAAAGATCTATCTCATAAGGACACTTAGGAAAATCGATGGGGCTTTTAACTAATTTTATAATATTTTAATGTAAATCTATTATAACTAATAACTTTTAACTAATTTTATAATATTTAAATGTAAAATCTATTATAATTAAAGAAATAAATAATCGTATTAAAAATTCATTTTTCATCGAAAAAATTTTTTTGCTTTCAGGATTTATTGTCCATATTCATAAAAACAACTAAAAGAAATAAAAGCATTTGAAATTAAATAATATCTTTGTTTTATTGGGTTTTGTATGTTACAATTCAGAGCTGATTTTCAGGTACGTTGGCTCCAATTAAAAACAAAAAAAGACATGCTTTCAATTCCTCAAAGCCCTGTGCTTTTAATTTTTGTAATCACTAAACCCGATGCGATCGAATTTCTAGCGTTTTCATAAAATTAGTTGGGGGGGGGGGGTAATAAATATTTAAAAAAAATATTTCTACCATGACCTTAATAAAAAAAAAACATTTATAATAATTTCGATCATCTGTGAATAGTTCCTGAAAGTTTCATTAACATCCGACAATTATTTCTATTTTTGCACGATTTTTCAAATTAATGTGTGTCATACCAAAAAAACGTGCTAAAAATTGTCTGTTATTTACTAGTTCCGCTGATACAAACAGAAACAAAGTTTTTTAATCAAAATTTAGTATGTTCTAAAAAGAAGGAAACATTTTTAAAAATAAAAAAAAACTTTGGTCTTTCCTCTTAATAACATAAGCATTTAGACAATAAAATTTTGTTTTCGGCAAGATTGGCATCTTTTTCATCATGCTATGCTCTTTTTTTTAGCGATTTCGTGGAGGTACATAGTATAATACGACTTCATCCATAATACGCACCCCTAAAATTTTGGCTGAAAATGTGGGGAAAATGCTTCTACAAACGTAGAATACGCACCCCTTGTTTGGTAATCAAACCCCATAAACTGTATCTCCCTAATTTCATTACGGCCAGCGTTTCCTACTCTTATTAACAAAATGGTTTTAAACATAGAATAATATTCTGATTTAGTTTTATAATAATTCTTATTTTATTTTACATTTCTAAGTATTGTTAGGTACATATGATAGTATTGAACATCCTTATGCGATCGCAATCGCCGAATGTTTTTGTCAAATTGACGTCTGTTTGTGGTGAATAGTCATTTCGTAACTAAAATCAACCTATGAAAACGCAAATTTTAAAGTTTTTTTTTTGTTGCTGCGCATAATACGGACTCCTAATTTTGCTTAAATTTTTTTAGAAAAAAATGTGTATTATACATGGGGAAATTTGAATAAATTGATTTCTTTGGAAAAACACTCTTTGTCAAAAACCCTACTTTGTGGTTATATAATTTCTCTAATTTTAGGAATTCATGGCAAACAATTTTTAACAGCGACGAATAAAAAATTCAACGCTGTTAATAACAAGAGGAACTAGATGATCAAATGTCTATGAAGAGTATTTAAAGTTTCAATTTTAAACAGTAATATTCAAAATTTAAAGAAAGGAAAAGAAGTTCGGTTAACTTTCGTAGTTGAAATTAAGTCTTTTTTCTGATCTCTATTTTACTTGTTTTGATTTCTTCGTCTTCTCTTTTCTCAGCAAATAAAAACACCAGTTGAGGTTTGTTTTTGGTTTGATTTTTTCGGGGTTTTTTTTTTTGTTTTGTTTTTTTAGTGGGGAGAGAGGGGGTGGGATTATGACGAGCGACAAAGATTCCCCCGGCAACTCAAAAAGGTTGGTATTTATCAACCCCCCCACGTGAGTTAAATGTGGCACAAGGCCGGTTTAATGTGGGTATCTCCAAGCCCGTAGGCTCGGCCAAAAATATGACCTTTGAGCCGCCTAGACGGGTTCAGGTCGTGTCTACCTCCCCGAAGGAAACCTTGCCCTTCGGCAAAGCATCCTCCGAGTTCCTCTCTGCAGTAGAGAGTTCGACAGAAAACCCGAGCCGCAACTCAAAAAGGTTGGTATTTATCAACCCCCCCACGTGGGTTAAATGTGGCACAAGGCCGGTTTAATGTGGGTATCTCCAAGCCGGTAGGCTCGGCCAAAAATATGACCTTTGAACCCGCCTAGACGGGTTCAGGTCCTGTCTACCTCCCAGAAGGAAACCTTGCCCTTCGGCAAAGCTTCCTCCGAGTTCCTCTCTCCAGTAGAGAGTTCGACATAAAACCCGAGCCGCAACTCAAAAAGGTTGGTATTTATCAACCCCCCCACGTGGGTTAAATGTGGCACAAGGCCGGTTTAATGTGGGTATCTCCAAGCCCGTAGGCTCGGCCAAAAATATGACCTTTGAACCCGCCTAGACGGGTTCAGGTACTGTCTACCTCACCGAAGGAAACCTGGCCCTTCGGCAAAACTTCCTCCGAGTTCCTCTCTGCAGTAGAGAGTTTGACAGAAAACCCGAGCCGCAACTCAAAAAGGTTGGTATTTATCAAGCCCCCCCCCACACGTGGGTTAAATGTGGCACAAGGCCGTTTAATGTGGGTATCTCCAAGCCTGTAGGCTCGGCCAAAAATATGACATTTGACCCCGCCTAGACGGGTTCAGGTCCTGTCTACCTCTCCGAAGGAAACCTTGCCCTTCGGCAAAGCTTCCTCCGAGTTCCTCTCTGCAGTAGAGAGTTTGACAGAAAACCCGAGCCGCAACTCAAAAAGGTTGGTATTTATCAACCCCCCCACGTGGGTTAAATGTGGCACAAGGCCGGTTTAATGTGGGTATCTCCAAGCCCGTAGGCTCGGCCAAAAATATGACCTTTCAACCCGCCTAGACGGGTTCAGGTCCTGTCTACCTCCCCGAAGGAAACCTTGCCCTTCGGCAAAGCTTCCTCCGAGTTCCTCTCTGCAGTAGAGAGTTTGACAGAGAACCCGAGCCGCAACTCAAAAAGGTTGGTATTTATCAACCCACCCACGTGGGTTAAATGTGGCACAAGGCCGGTTTAATGTGGGTATCTCCAAGCCCGTAGGCTCGGCCAAAAATATGACCTTTGAACCCACCTAGACGGGTTCAGGTCCTGTCTACCTCCCCGAAGGAAACCTTGCCCTTCGGCAAAGATTCCTCCGAGTTCCTCTCTGCAGTAGAGAGTTCGACATAAAAGCCCGAGCCGCAACTCAAAAAGGTTGGTATTTATCAACCCCCCCACGTGGGTTAAATGTGGCACAAGGCCGGTTTAATGTGGGTAACTCCAAGCCCGTAGGCTCGGCCAAAAATATGAACTTTGAACCCGCCTAGACGGGTTCAGGTCCTGTCTACCTCCCCGAAGGAAACCTTGCCCTTCGGCAAAGCTTCCTCCGAGTTCCTCTCTGCAGTAGAGAGTTCGACATAAAACCCGAGCCGCAACTCAAAAAGGTTGGTATTTCTCAACCCCCCCCCACGTGGGTTAAATGTAGCACAAGGCCGGTTTAATGTGGGTAACTCTTAGCCCGTAGGCTCGGCCAAAAATATGACCTTTGAACCCGCCTAGAAGTGTTCAGGTTCTGTCTACTTCCCCGAAGGAAACCTTGCCCTTCGGCAAAGCTTCCTCCGAGTTCCTCTCTGCAGTAGAGAGTTTGACAGAAAACTCGAGCCGCAACTCAATATGGTAGTATTTATCAATCCCCCCACGAGGAATAAATGTGGCACAAGGCCGTTTTATTGTGGGTATCTCCATGCCCGTAGGCTCGGCCAAAAATATGACATTTGAACCCGCCTAGACAGGTTCAGGTCCTGTCTACCTCCCCGAAGGAAACCTTGCCCTTCGGCAAAGTTTCCTCCGAGTTCCTCTCTGCAGTAGAGAGTTTGACAGAAAACCCGAGCCGCAACTCAAAATGGTTGATATTTATCAACCCCCCCACGTGGGTTAAATGTGGCACAAGGCCGGTTTAATGTGGGTATCTCCAAGCCCGTAGGCTCGGACAAAAATATGACATTTGAACCCGCATAGACGGGTTCAGGTCCTGTCTACCTCCCCGAAGGAACCTTGGCCTTCGGCAAAGCTTCCTCCGAGTTCCTCTCTGCTGTAGAGAGTTTGACAGAAAACTGGAGCCGCAATTCAAAATGGTAGTATTTATCAATTCCCCCACGAGGAATAAATGTGGCACAAGGCCGTTTTAATGTGTGTATCTCCAAGCCCGTAGGCTCGGCCAAAAATATGACCTTTGAACTCGCCTAGACGGGTTTAGGTCCTGTCTACCTCCCCGAAGGAAACCTTGCCCTTCGGCAAAGCTTCCTCCGAGTTCCTCTCTGCAGTAGAGAGTTTGACAGAAAACACGAGCCGCAACTCAAAAAGTTTGGTATTTATCAACCCCCCCACGTGGGTTAAATGTGGCACAAGGCCGGTTTAATGTGGGTATCTCCAAGCCCGTAGGCTCGGCCAAAAATATGACCTTTGAACCCGCCTAGAAGTGTTCAGGTCCTGTCTACCTACCCGAAGGAAACCTTGCCCTTCGGCAAAGCTTCCTCCGAGTTCCTCTCTGCAGTAGAGAGTTTGACAGAAAACTCGAGCCGCAACTGAATATGGTAGTATTTATCATTCCCCCCTCGAGGAATAAATGTGGCACAAGGCCGTTTTATTGTGGGTATCTCCATGCCCGTAGGCTCGGCCAAAAATATGACCTTTGAACCCGCCTAGACGTGTTCAGGTCCTGTCTACCTCACCGAAGGAAACCTTGCCCTTCGGCAAAGTTTCCTCCGAGTCCCTCTCTGCAGTAGAGAGTTTGACAGAAAACCCGAGCCGCAACTCAAAATGGTTGGTATTTATCAACCCCCCACGTGGGTTAAATGCGGCACAATGCCAGTTTAATGTGGGTATCTTCAAGCCCGTAGGCTCGGCCAAAACTATGACCATTGAACCCGTCTAGACGGGTTCAGGTCCTGTCTACCTCCCCGAAGGAAACCTTGCCCTTCGGCAAAGCTTCCTCCGAGTTCCTCTCTGCAGTAGATAGTTTGACAGAAAACCCGAACCGTAAATCAAAATGGTTGATATTTATCAACCCCCCCACGTGGGTTAAATGTGGCACAAGGCCGGTTTAATGTGGGTATCTCCAAGCCCGTAGACTCGGCCAAAAATATGACCTTTGAACCCGCCTAGACGGGTTCAGGTCCTGTCTACCTCCCCGAAGGAAACCTTGCCCTTCGGCAAAGCTTCCTCCGAGTTCCTCTCTGCAGTAGAGAGTTTGACAGAAAACCCGAGCCGCAACTCGAAATGGTTGGAATTTATCAACGCCCCCACGTGGGTTAAATGCGGCACAATGCCAGTTTAATGTGGGTATCACCAAGCCCGTAGGCTCGGCAAAAAATATGACCCTTGAACGCGCCTAGACGGGTTCAGGTCCTGTCTACCTCCCCGAAGGAAACCTTGCCCTTCGGCAAAGCTTCCTCCGAGTTCCTCTCTGCAGGAGAGAGTTTGACAGAAAACCCGAGCCGCAACTCAAAATGCTTGGAATTTATCAACCCCCTCACGTGGGTTAAATGTGGCACAAGTCCGGTTTAATGTGGGCATCTCCAAGCCCGTAGGCTCGGCCAAAAATATGACCTTTGAACCCGCCTAGACGGGTTCAGGTCCTGTCTACCTCCCCGAAGGAAACCTTGCCCTTCGGCAAAGCTTCCTCCGAGTTCCTCTCTGCAGTAGAGAGTTTGACAGAAAACCCGAGCCGCAACTCAAAATGGTAGTATTTATCAATTCCCCCACGAGGAATAAATGTGGCACAAGGCCGTTTTAATGTGGTTATCTCCAAGCCCGTAGGCTTGGCCAAAAATATGACCTTTGAACCCGCCAAGAAGTGTTCAGGTCCTGTCTACCTCCGCGAAGGAAACCTTGCCATTCGGCAAAGCTTCCTCCGAGTTCCTCTCTGCAGTAGAGAGTTTGACAGAAAACTCGAGCCGCAACTCAAAATGGTTGGTATTTATCAACCCCCCCACGTGGGTTAAATGTGGCACAAGGCCGGTTTAATGTGGGTATCTCCAAGCCCGTAGGCTCGGCCAAAAATATGACCTTTGAACCCGCCTAGAAGTGTTTCGGTCGTGTCTACCTCCCCGAAGGAAACCTTGCCCTTCGGCAAAGCTTCCTCCGAGTTCCTCTCTGCAGTAGAGAGTTTGACAGAAAACTCGAGCCGCAACTCAAAATGGTAGTATTTATCAATCCCCCCACGAGGAATAAATGTGGCACAAGGCCGTTTTATTGTGGGTATCTCCAAGCCAGTAGGCTCGGCCAAAAATATGACCTTTGAACCCGCCTAGACGGGTTCAGGTCCTGTCTACCTCCCCGAAGGAAAACTTGCCCTTCGGCAAAGCTTCCTACGAGTTCCTCTCTGCAGTAGAGAGTTTGACAGAAAACCCGAGCCGCAACTCAAAAAGGTTGGTATTTATCAACCCCCCCCACGTGGGTTAAATGTGGCACAAGGCCGGTTTAATATGGGTATCTCCAAACCCGTAGGCTCGGCCAAAAATATGACCTTTGAACCCGCCCAGACGCGTTCAGGTCCTGTCTACCTCCCCGAAGGAAACCTTGCCCTTCGGCAAAGCTTCCTCCGAGTTCCTCTCTGCAGTAGAGAGTTTGACAGAAAACCCGAGCCGCAACTCGAAATGGTTGGTATTTATCAACTCCCCCCACGTGGGTTAAATGCGTCACAAGGCCAGTTTAATGTAGGTATCTCCAAGCCCGTAGGCTCGGCCAAAAATATGACCTTTGAACCCGCCTAGACGGGTTCAGGTCCTGTCTACCTCCCCGAAGGAAAACTTGCCCTTCGGCAAAGCTTCCTACGAGTTCCTCTCTGCAGTAGAGAGTTTGACAGAAAACCCGAGCCGCAACTCGAAATGGTTGGAATTTATCAACGCCCCCACGTGGGTTAAATGCGGCACAATGCCAGTTTAATGTGGGTATCACCAAGCCCGTAGGCTCGGCAAAAAATATGACCCTTGAACGCGCCTAGACGGGTTCAGGTCCTGTCTACCTCCCCGAAGGAAACCTTGCCCTTCGGCAAAGCTTCCTCCGAGTTCCTCTCTGCAGTAGAGAGTTTGACAGAAAACCCGAGCCGCAACTCGAAATGGTTGGAATTTATCAACGCCCCCACGTGGGTTAAATGCGGCACAATGCCAGTTTAATGTGGGTATCACCAAGCCCGTAGGCTCGGCAAAAAATATGACCCTTGAACACGCCTAGACGGGTTCAGGTCCTGTCTACCTCCCCGAAGGAAACCTTGCCCTTCGGCAAAGCTTCCTCCGAGTTCCTCTCTGCAGGAGAGAGTTTGACAGAAAACCCGAGCCGCAACTCAAAATGGTTGGAATTTATCAACCCCCCCACGTGGGTTAAATGTGGCACAAGTCCGGTTTAATGTGGGTATCTCCAAGCCCGTAGGCTCGGCCAAAAATATGACCTTTGAACCCGCCTAGACGGGTTCAGGTCCTGTCTACCTCCCCGAAGGAAACCTTGCCCTTCGGCAAAGCTTCCTCCGAGTTCCTCTCTGCAGTAGAGAGTTTGACGTAAAACCCGAGCCACAACTCAAAATGGTTGGTATTTATCAACCCCCCCACGTGGGTTAAATGCGGCACAATGCCAGTTTAATGTGGGTATCACCAAGCCCGTAGGCTCGGCCAAAAATATGACCTTTGAACCCGCCTAGACGGGTTCAGGTCCTGTCTACCTCCCCGAAGGAAACCTTGCCCTTCGGCAAAGCTTCCTCCGAGTTCCTCTCTGCAGTAGATAGTTTGACAGAAAACCCGTACCGCAACTCAAAATGATTGATATTTATCAACCATCCCACGTGGGTTTAATGTGGCACAAGGCCGGTTTAATGTGGGTATCTCCAAGCCCGTAGGCTCGGCCAAAAATATGACCTTTGAACCCGCCTAGACGGGTTCAGGTCCTGTCTACCTCCCCGAAGGAAACCTTGCCCTTCGGCAAAGCTTCCTCCGAGTTCCTCTCTGCAGTAGAGAGTTTGACAGAAAACCCGAGCCGCAGCTCAAAATGGTTGGTATTTATCAACCCCCCCACGTGGGTTAAATGCGGCACAATGCCAGTTTAATGTGGGTATCACCAAGCCCGTAGGCTCGGCCAAAAATATGACCTTTGAACCCGCCTAGACGGGTTCAGGTCCTGTCTACCTCCCCGAAGGAAACCTTGCCCTTCGGCAAAGCTTCCTCCGAGTTCCTCTCTGCAGTAGAGAGTTTGACAGAAAACCCGAGCCGCAACTCAAAATGGTTGGTATTTATCAACCCCCCCACGTGGGTTAAATGCGGCACAATGCCAGTTTAATGTGGGTATCACCAAGCCCGTAGGCTCGGCCAAAAATATGACCTTTGAACCCGCCTAGTCGGGTTCAGGTCCTGTCTACCTCCCCGAAGGAAACCTTGCCCTTCGGCAAAGCTTCCTCCGAGTTCCTCTAAGCAGTAGATAGTTTTACAGAAAACCCGAACCGCAACTCAAAATGGTTGATATTTATCAACCCCCCCACGTGGGTTAAATGTGGCACAAGTCCGGTTTAATGTGGGTATCTCCATGCCCGTAGGATCGGCCAAAAATATGACCTTTGAACCCGCCTAGACGGGTTCAGTTCCTGTCTACGTCCCCGAAGGAACCTTGCCCTTCGGCAAAGCTTCCTCCGAGTTCCTCTCTGCAGTAGAGAGTTTGACAGAAAACCCGAGCCGCAACTCAAAATGGTAGTATTTATCAATCCCCCCACGAGGAATAAATGTGGCACAAGGCCGTTTTAATGTGGGTATCTCCAAGCCCGTAGGCTCGGCCAAAAATATGACCTTTGAACCCGCCTAGACGGGTTCAGGTCCTGTCTACCTCCCCGAAGGAAACCTTGCCCTTCGGCAAAGCTTCCTCCGAGTTCCCCTCTGCAGTAGAGAGTTCGACATTAAACCCGAGCCGTAACTCGAAAGGGTTGATATTTATCAACCCCCCCCCACGTGGGTTAAATGTGGCAAAAGGCCGGTTTAATGTGGGTATCTCCAAGCTCGTAGGCTCGGCCAAAAATATGATCTTTGAACCTGCCTAGACGGATTCAAATCCTGTCTACCTCCACGAAGGAAACCTTGCCCTTCGGCAAACCTTCCTCCGAGTTCCTCTCTGCAGTAGAGAGTTCGACATAAAACCCGAGCCGTAACTCGAAACGTTTGATATTTATCAACCCCCCCACGTGGGTTAAATATGGCACAAGGCCGATTTAATGTGGGTATCTCCAAGCCCGTAGGCTCGGCCAAAAATATGACCTTTGAACCCGCCTAGACGGGTTGAGGTCCTGTCTACCTCCCCGAAGGAAACCTTGCCCTTCGGCAAAGCTTCCTCCGAGTTCCTCTCTGCAGTAGAGAGTTCGACATAAAACTCGAAACGGTTGATATTTATCAACCCCCCCCCACGTGGGTTAAATATGGCACAAGGCCGGTTTAATGTGGGTATCTCCAAGCCCGTAGGCTCGGCCAAAAATATGACCTTTGATCCCGCCTAGACGGGTTCAGGACCTGTCTACCTCCCCGAAGGAAACCTTGCCCTTCGGCAAAGCTTCCTCCGAGTTCCTCTCTGCAGTAGAGAGTTCGACATAAAACCCGACCCGTAACTCGAAACGGTTGATATTTTCAACCCCCCCACGTGGGTTAAATGTGGCACAAGGCCAGTTTAATGTGGGTATCTCCAAGCCCGTAGGCTCGGCCAAAATTATGACCTTTGAACCCGCCTAGACGGGTTCAGGTCCTGTCTACCTCCCCGCAAGAAACCTTGCCCTTCGGCAAAGCTTCCTCCGAGTTCCTCTCTGCAGTAGAGAGTTCGGCATAAAACCCGAGCCGTAACTCGAAACGGTTGATATTTATCAACCCCCCCACGTGGGTTAAATGTGGCACAAGGCCAGTTTAATGTGGGTATCTCCAAGCCCGTACGCTCGGACAAAAATATGACATTTGAACCCGCCTAGACGGGTTCAGGTCTTGTCTACCTCCCCGAAGGAAAACCTTGCACTTCGGCAAAGCTTCCTCCGAGTTCCTCACTGCAGTAGAGAGTTCGACATAAAACTCGAAACGGTTGATATTTATCAACCCCCCCACGTGGGTTAAATGTGGCACAAGGCCGGTTTAATGTGGGTATCTCCAAGCCCGTAGGCTCGGCCAAGAATATGACCTTTGAACCCGCCTAGACGGGTTCAGGTCCTGTCTACCTCCCCGAAGGAAACCTTGCCCTTCGGCAAAGCTTCCTCCGAGTTCCTCTCTGCAGTAGAGACTTTGACAGAAAACCCGAGCCGCAACTCGAAACGGTTGATATTTATCACCCCCCCCCAGGTGGGTTAAATGTGGCACAACGCCGGTTTAATGTGGGTATCTCCAAGCCCGTAGGCTCGGCCAAAAATATGACCTTTGAACCCGCCTAGACGGGTTCAGGTCCTGTCTACCTCCCCGAAGGAAACCTTGCCCTTCGGCAAAGCTTCCTCCGAGTTCCCCTCTGCAGTAGAGAGTTCGACATTAAACCCGAGCCGTAACTCGAAAGGGTTGATATTTATCAACCCCCCCCCACGTGGGTTAAATGTGGCAAAAGGCCGGTTTAATGTGGGTATCTCCAAGCTCGTAGGCTCGGCCAAAAATATGATCTTTGAACCTGCCTAGACGGATTCAAATCCTGTCTACCTCCACGAAGGAAACCTTGCCCTTCGGCAAACCTTCCTCCGAGTTCCTCTCTGCAGTAGAGAGTTCGACATAAAACCCGAGCCGTAACTCGAAACGTTTGATATTTATCAACCCCCCCACGTGGGTTAAATATGGCACAAGGCCGATTTAATGTGGGTATCTCCAAGCCCGTAGGCTCGGCCAAAAATATGACCTTTGAACCCGCCTAGACGGGTTGAGGTCCTGTCTACCTCCCCGAAGGAAACCTTGCCCTTCGGCAAAGCTTCCTCCGAGTTCCTCTCTGCAGTAGAGAGTTCGACATAAAACTCGAAACGGTTGATATTTATCAACCCCCCCCCCACGTGGGTTAAATATGGCACAAGGCCGGTTTAATGTGGGTATCTCCAAGCCCGTAGGCTCGGCCAAAAATATGACCTTTGATCCCGCCTAGACGGGTTCAGGTCCTGTCTACCTCCCCGAAGGAAACCTTGCCCTTCGGCAAAGCTTCCTCCGAGTTCCTCTCTGCAGTAGAGAGTTCGACATAAAACCCGACCCGTAACTCGAAACGGTTGATATTTTCAACCCCCCCACGTGGGTTAAATGTGGCACAAGGCCAGTTTAATGTGGGTATCTCCAAGCCCGTAGGCTCGGCCAAAATTATGACCTTTGAACCCGCCTAGACGGGTTCAGGTCCTGTCTACCTCCCCGCAAGAAACCTTGCCCTTCGGCAAAGCTTCCTCCGAGTTCCTCTCTGCAGTAGAGAGTTCGGCATAAAACCCGAGCCGTAACTCGAAACGGTTGATATTTATCAACCCCCCCACGTGGGTTAAATGTGGCACAAGGCCAGTTTAATGTGGGTATCTCCAAGCCCGTATGCTCGGACAAAAATATGACATTTGAACCCGCCTAGACGGGTTCAGGTCTTGTCTACCTCCCCGAAGGAAAACCTTGCACTTCGGCAAAGCTTCCTCCGAGTTCCTCACTGCAGTAGAGAGTTCGACATAAAACTCGAAACGGTTGATATTTATCAACCCCCCCACGTGGGTTAAATGTGGCACAAGGCCGGTTTAATGTGGGTATCTCCAAGCCCGTAGGCTCGGCCAAGAATATGACCTTTGAACCCGCCTAGACGGGTTCAGGTCCTGTCTACCTCCCCGAAGGAAACCTTGCCCTTCGGCAAAGCTTCCTCCGAGTTCCTCTCTGCAGTAGAGACTTTGACAGAAAACCCGAGCCGCAACTCGAAACGGTTGATATTTATCACCCCCCCCCAGGTGGGTTAAATGTGGCACAACGCCGGTTTAATGTGGGTATCACCAAGCCCGTAGGCTCGGCCAAAAATATGACCTTTGAACCCGCCTAGACGGGTTCAGGTCCTGTCTACCTCCCCGCAGGAAACCTTGCCCTTCGGCAAAGCCTCCTCCTAGTTCCTCTCTGCAGTAAAGAGTTTGACAGAAAACCCGAGCCGCAACTCGAAACGGTTTTCAAATCGATACGGTTGATATTTATCAACCCCCCCACGTGGGTTAAATGTGGCACAAGGCCGGTTTAATGTGGGTATCTCCAAGCCCGTACGCTCGGCCAAAAATATGACCTTTGAACCCGCCTAGACGGGTTCCGGTCCTGTCTACCTCCCCGAAAAAAACCTTGCCCTTCGGCAAAGCTTCCTCCGAGTTCCTCTCTCCAGTAGAGAGTTCGACATAAAACTCGAAACTGTTGATATTTATCACCCGCCCACGTGGGTTAAATGTGGGACAAGGCCGGTTTAATGTGGGTATCTCCAAGACCGTAGGCTCGGCCAAAAATATGACCTTTGAACCCGCCTAGACGGGTTCAGTTCCTGTCTACCTCCCCGAAAAAAACCTTGCCCTTCGGCAAAGCTTCCTCCGAGTTCCTCTCTGCAGTAGAGAGTTCGACATAAAACTCGAAACGGTTGATATTTATCAACCCACCCACGTGGGTTAAATGTGGCACATGGCCGGTTTAATGTGGATATCACCAAGCCCGTAGGCTCGGCCAAAAATATGACCTTTGAACCCGCCTAGACGGGTTCAGGTCCTGTCTACCTCCCCGAAGGAAACCTTGCCCTTCGGCAAAGCTTCCTCCGAGTTCCTCTCTGCAGTAGAGAGTTTGACAGAAAACCCGAGCCGCAACTCGAAACGGTTGATATTTATCAACCCCCCCACGTGGGTTAAATGTGGCACAAGGCCGGTTTAATGTGGTATCTCCAAGCCCGTAGGCTCGGCCAAAAATATGACCTTTGAACCCGCCTAGACGGGTTCAGGTCCTGTCTACCTCCCCGAAGGAAACCTTGCCCTTCGGCAAAGCCTCCTCCGAGTTCCTCTCTGCAGTAGAGAGTTCGACATAAAACTCGAAACGGTTGATATTTATCAACCCCCCCACGTGGGTTAAATGTGGCACAAGGCCGGTTTAATGTGGGTATCTCCAAGCCCGTAGGCTCGGCCAAAAATATGCCCTTTGAATCCGCCTAGACGGGTTCCGGTCCTATCTACCTCCACGAAGGAAACCTTGCCCTTCGGCAAAGCTTCCTCCGAGTTCCTCTCTGCAGTAGAGAGTTTGACAGCAAACCCGAGCCGCAACTCGAAATGGCTGATATTTATCAACCCCCCCACGTGGGTTAAATGTGGCAAAAGGCCGGTTTAATGTGGGTATCTCCAAGCCCGTAGGCTCGGCCAAAAATATGACCTTTGAACCTGCCTAGACGGGTTCAGGTCGTGTCTACCTCCCCGAAGGAAACCTTGCCCTTCGGCAAAGCTTCCTCCGAGTTCCTCTCTGCAGGAGAGAGTTTGACAGCAAACCCGAGCCGCAACTCGAAATGGCTGATATTTATCAACCCCCCCACGTGGGTTAAATATGGCACAAGGCCGGTTTAATGTGGGTATCTCCAAGCCCGTAGGCTCGGCCAAAAATATGACCTTTGAACCCGCCTAGACGGGTTCCGGTCCTATCTACCTCCACGAAGGAAACCTTGCCCTTCGGCAAAGCTTCCTCCGAGTTCCTCTCTGCAGTAGAGAGTTTGACAGAATACTCGAGCCGCAACTCGAAATTGTTAGTATTTATCAATCCCCCCACGAGGATTAAATGTGGCACAAGGCCGGTTTAATGTGGGTATCTCCAAGCCCGTAGGCTCGGCCAAAAATATGACCTTTGAACCAGCCTAGACGGTTTCAGGTCCTGTCTACCTCCCCGAAGGAAACCTTGCCCTTCGGCAAAGCTTCCTCCGAGTTCCTCTCTGCAGTAGAGAGTTTGACAGAAAACCCGAGCCGCAACTCGAAATTGTTAGTATTTATCAATCCCCTCACGAGGATTAAATGTGGCACAAGGCCGGTTTAATGTGGGTATCTCCAAGCCCGTAGGCTCGGCCAAAAATATGACCTTTGAACCCGCCTAGACGGGTTCAGGTCCTGTCTACCTCCCCGAAGGAAACCTTGCCCTTCGGCAAAGCTTCCTCCGAGTTCCTCTCTGCAGTAGAGAGTTTGACAGACAACCCGAGCCGCAACTCGAAATTGTTAGTATTTATCAATCCCCCCACGAGGATTAAATGTGGCACAAGGCCGGTTTAATGTGGGTATCTCCAAGCCCGTAGGCTCGGCCAAAAATATGACCTTTGAACCCGCCTAGACGGGTTCAGGTCCTGTCTACCTCCCCGAAGGAAACCTTGCCCTTCGGCAAAGCTTCCTCCGAGTTCCTCTCTGCAGTAGAGAGTTTGACAGAAAACCCGAGCCGCAACTCGAAATTGTTGATATTTATCAACACCCCCACGTGGGTTAAATGTGGCACAATGCCGGTTTAATGTGGGTATCTCCAAGCCCGTAGGCTCGGCCAAAAATATGACCTTTGAACCAGCCTAGACGGGTTCAGGTCCTGTCTACCTCCCCGAAGGAAACCTTGCCCTACGGCAAAGATTCCTCCGAGTTCCTCTCTGCAGTAGAGATTTTGACAGAAAACCCGAGCCGCAACTTGAAATTGTTAGTATTTATCAATCCCCCCACGAGGATTAAATGTGGCACAAGGCCGGTTTAATGTGGGTATCTCCAAGACCGTAGGCTCGGCCAAAAATATGACCTTTGAACCAGCCTAGACGGGTTCAGGTCCTGTCTACCTCCCCGAAGGAAACCTTGCCCTTCGGCAAAGCTTCCTCCGAGTTCCTCTCTGCAGTAGAGAGTTTGACAGAAAACCCGAGCCGCAACTCGAAATTGTTGATATTTATCAACACCCCCACGTGGAGTTAAATGTGGCACAAGGCCGGTTTAATGTGGGTATCTCCAAGCCCGTAGGCTCGGCCAAAAATATGACCTTTGAACCCGCCTAGACGGGTTCAGGTCCTGTCTACCTCCCCGAAGGAAACCTTGCCCTTCGGCAAAGCTTCCTCCGAGTTCCTCTCTGCAGTAGAGAGTTTGACAGAAAACCCGAGCCGCAACTCGAAATTGTTGATATTTATCAACACCCCCCACGTGGAGTTAAATGTGGCACAAGGCCGGTTTAATGTGGGTAGTCCAAGCCCGTAGGCTCGGCCAAAAATATGACCTTTGAACCCGCCTAGACGGGTTCAGGTCCTGTCTACCTCCCCGAAGGAAACCTTGCCCTTCGGCAAAGCTTCCTCCGAGTTCCTCTCTGCAGTAGAGAGTTTGACAGAAAACCCGAGCCGCAACTCGAAATTGTTGATATTTATCAACACCCCCACGTGGAGTTAAATGTGGCACAAGGCCGGTTTAATGTGGGTATCTCCAAGCCCGTAGGCTCGGCCAAAAATATGACCTTTGAACCCGCCTAGACGGGTTCAGGTCCTGTCTACCTCCCCGAAGGAAACCTTGCCCTTCGGCAAAGCTTCCTCCGAGTTCCTCTCTGCAGTAGAGAGTTTGACAGAAAACCCGAGCCGCAACTCGAAATTGTTTTACGAGAGAGGAAAAGTCTTGTCTTTTATACAGCTTCTATGGATGATCTTATTTCAGTCAACAGGGGTGACATTTGCACTAAGTCAGTAAGAGCTGACATCGCTAGCTCGTTAACTGTATGTTGTAAGTTCAATCCTTGCGCTAGGCAGTACATTTTATTATTTTTCTCTTCAACATCACATTCTATAATATTTCAAAATAAACAACATGTTCAGCAAGACATCAATTTTCTAAATTTCCTTTTACCATTATGAAAAGTCCATTTGAATTTCAAACTTTTAGACATTAATACATCGGAGTTACCATGTAAAAAAAAACAACTAATTAACTAATGTTTGTTATTTACTCCGAATTGTTATTTACTAAAACAAATAATTTTATTTTTAAAATTTGCTGTTTTTCATCTGTTTAAAATAAATAATTCGGTCCAGGCAGTTTTCACAGAATCTAATTTAGTACATTATTTTTATTTATTTAGATAATTCTGTAGAACTTTTTCGGTTCCGCTTGACGTTAGTGGTGTAGTAATGGCAGGCGAGAACAATTCTTTTGAAGAAATATGAAATAAGTTCGTTAACTAATAATATCAGTCCTAAAATATAGAAATTTATAACAAAAATAATATTTCTAAATTATTTAAACCCGCTTGTAAAAAAGGAACTTATTCTTAGAAACCCAAATTCTTACATTTACTTTACGTAGATGACCCCTTCATACTCTGGTCAACCCAGGAAGAAGTCCAATTTCTCCTGAACCAAGTGAACTCAATAAGATCATCGAAACAGTTCCCAGTGGACAGAAAAAACGACATCAAAATCGCAAACTGCACTAATATCTCGAACAGAGCATAGCTTCAAGACATCTCTATACCGCAAGCCAACATTCACCGACCTATACCTCAACTTCAACTCCTAACAGGCATACAGTGTAAAGAAAGGAGTTGTCCGCTGCTTACAACATCGAGCAAAAGTCATAAGTGGTGATTCAGAGACATATGACCAAGAAATGGTCAGTAGAAGCAGTACTCTACAACGTAACAACTAATCTAGGTACATGACAGCAGCTCCTACAAACTGGGATAGAAGGATACAAGAGGATAACTATATTCAGAAAACAGCTTCGGTCAACTTATGTGAAGGGATTATCGGAAAAAAATACAAAAGATCTGAGATCTATATAACATCTGGACGACCTTCAAAAGTTTTTGAAAACTTCGCAGACACGTCTTTCGGTTAAGAAATAGAGGAGAACTTGATTGAGGACTATGTGTTCACCATCCCCTGCAGTTTTGGTAAGAAAGGAAAAACGGGCTGCTCCCTTAAGACTGCAAGAACATCGTAAAACCATAACACGAGGGGAAATAGAAAAATCAGGCGGAGCTGACCACATATGAAGGGAAAAGTGAGATCACCGCCCCTTGTTGTTTTACTTTTAAATGTAATTTTTTATCACAACATTTGTTGAAGCACAAGTAAGTTTTCATAGCGAAAATGCGGCCCCCCAAAAAGTTTGGGAACCACTGCTCTAGCGGAACAAAACTTGTTAACAAAAAAGGAAAGGCCAGATAAACAGAATAAAGAAATATATATAAATATATATATATAACAATCAAGAATGATCTTAAACTGCAAATCACCACCATACCAATTCATTTTTTAATAACTTACCAACTTACCAGATACATTTTTGGTTTCCTTATTTTTATCAGATAGAAAAGAATGAAAGAATCTTTCTTGTTGGCGGTATTCAATATATTTATATATATATATATATATATATATATATAGATATATATATATATATATATATAGATATATATATATATATATATAGATAGATAGATAGATAGATAGATAGATAGATATACACATACATACATATATATATATTATATTGTTCGGGCTGTTGTCCTGATCTTTATTGCTATATTCACGAGGTTTCTGACGTTGTACGCTCAGGCCTTCTTCAGGTGATATACGCTAGAATTTCGAGCCAAACCACTTATTTAATCCATGGGGGTATATTGTTCTAATTCCACGTGTCATGAGTTTGGATATTAATTCGCAAGCCTCCAAGTTTGTTTTTATTTATTTTTCCTCTTTTGGATCCCTTAACCAACACTTTTATCCACACACAGGTGTCCTTAGAGACTTCAGAGAATTAATTTTGCGGACTTATAAACGTAATTGTACAATAAATACATACACACACACACATATATATATTAGGTTGGTGCAAAAATAATTTCGTTTTCTAACATATGTTACTATGTGAGAAAACGAAATTATTTTTGCACCAACCAAATATATATATATATATATATATATATATATATTACCAGAGCGCATATACAATTTTGTTATTGTTGTTTTTCACCAGCTCTCTGTATTACTGGTTCCCATATTTCATTCATGTCTATGCTTGGCCGAGATTTTGTAGTCTGGCGCTGATTCCTTAAGTTTTTTGTATTTTCACTAATGTTCTCTATTATATCAAGTTAATCCCACAGAGGCAGGTATCTCCCTCTTCCCTTCATATATGATCAGCCATGCCTGATCTTCTTATTTTCCCTCGTGTTATGTCCTGACGGTGTTCCTGTAGTCTTATCTTCAGGCGACGGCCTGTTTGTCCTTCATATTTCTTGCCACAATTCCACGGGATGATGTTACGCACAGTCCTTAATCTTGTTCTCCTTTATAGGTGGTCTTACTCGAAAGAGGTGTTTACGTAGTGTTGAACCACACCGGAAGGTTGCTCTAATGATATACAGACAACAGATCCTTTATACCTTTCCCAATAAACCATTTACATAGGGTGGGAAGACCGAGATTGTTTTCTGAGTGTTGTTATCATTTTGTACACTTCTTTCCCAGTTTATGGGGGATTTTTTTCATCTACCCAAGGTAGTTATTACACTTTAGGCTACTGTTTATACTGACCATTTCTTTTTCATATGTCTCTGGATCGCCACATGACTTTTACTCGATATTGTAGGTTACTTTGTTGGGGGTCAAAGTTGAGGTATAGTTCGGTGAATGTTGGCTTGCGATAAAGGGATATCTTGAACCCAGGTTCTGATAAAGATATTAGTACATCCATCAATGCTAGTCTTTTTTGTTGATTTCTCTCTCCATTGTAAATTATATCAATGCATTTTTAGTCCACATGGGCAGCAGTATCTCTCTTGTCGACCTCTCTGCCTCCGAGCGAGAGAAACCCAGACGAGACTATGCCAAACGGCAAAGTATCGTCTAGGGAAGCAGACAACTTCCCGACCCCGAGTATGCAAGGTCTACGAGTAATTTTTGCCCAAACATACCCTCTCGGAGAGTCCCATGTTAAAAACCGACCTTGCACCACATCACACCTCGTGGTGGTGGGGGTAGTGGGGGTCTCGGATAAATGCCGAAGCAGTCGAATCGATCAGAGGATGGGTTTTCCCGTTGGAGGAGATGCTGCTGTAGTATCTATTCCGTGCTGGTGACTGTCCTCTCCCCACTGCCTGGACAGAGTCCTCGAACTTGTTCCGTAAAATCTGTTCTGTAGTGGTGGGATAACCGACTATAACTAGCTCAGACCAGTTTTATCTAGTGGCCCGAGTGTTGACACACAAGTCCCCACGTTAAAACAAACTGACCTTGTGTCACATTTTGATTCAGTAGTGAGTCAAACGTAAATGCCCACAGGATGGGTTTTCTCAAACTCTTAGAGTTTGTCGACCTTTCTATCTTCGGGCAGAATAGAACCTACGCCGAAGAGATAGAGAGCAACCCAAGCCCGTGTATAAGGGGTCTATGAGTAATTTTTACCCGAGCCTATGGGTTCGGAAAACTCCATGTAAAAAAGGCCTTGAGCTGCATATATATATATATATATATATATATATATATATTCTATTTTTGTAAATTTTTTAATAAAAATATTTTGTTTTAAATATATTTTTTCATAAAATAGTAAATGATAAATATCACATTGTAATTGGATCATATACTTTTATATAAATAAACATTACTGAGTGAGTAGAAAGTGTATTCATTAATCGTGGCGTC
Organism: Acanthosepion lycidas; assembly: GCA_963932145.1. Classification (NCBI taxonomy): domain Eukaryota; kingdom Metazoa; phylum Mollusca; class Cephalopoda; order Sepiida; family Sepiidae; genus Acanthosepion; species Acanthosepion lycidas. The sequence goes on along the minus strand of OZ010607.1, from coordinate 79,901,833 downwards.
AAAAGAATAACAGCTCTTTTGACCTCCCAGCAGACACCATCTTGATTCAGGGCAGCACTACTTCTTGAAGTAGGCCTCCGTGTCGAGTCTGATGTTCTTTTCTTATCAGAACAATCAGAGTGAATTTTCTGAACTGCTGTGCCTTTGTAATCACAATTAGATTCATCCAACTCTTTCGGAATCCTCTGCACTGTCTTCAGATTGACATCTAAACACCATGAAATGTTCGTACTGAAGCTTCTGGTGCAAATGCCAAGCAATACATATTTCTGGCTGAGTGGATTGCGTCATGGTGCTCTTTTTCTCACTGGAAGTAGCCCTCATTAACATCGGGGAAAGCTAAAACAATATGCGAGTCCTTACGAAGTTGGTTCTTTATGTACGGTGCACCGGAGGAGATATCGTCGGATGGAGGAACGCAATTTGACTTCCAAAAATACAATTCGTTCCTTAAGGATTAGGGAATAAAAAAAATACATATCATCAGTACATTATCCTCAAAGTAATGGACGAGAGCAGAAGTGGTGATATTACCCGTCATAGATATGCCAGACTACCAGACATCACAACCGCTTCCATCGATGACGAACCACCATACACCGCACTGAAAAGTATGAAAATAGACGAGCCGGAATGCGACGACAGGGTCTTGGACAAAATGGAAGTGGACGGAAGACAACCCACAATCGTATAACTGCCAACAAATCAGGGTCTACTGCGTAGTACAAAGGTATCACAACCACCTAGATTATTAACCCAACAAATGCGAGGACCGGCACATGATTACCCGTCCTATGAACACAATTCATAGGCCTTGTGGTCATGGGAGGGGGAGCATGTCGGGAAAAGAGGCACACCGAAAAGATGAAATGAATAAAGTGATCACTGGTAAGAAAACCGGTGAAGGAAAAACAATGTAAATACCGAACAAGCAGCACTTACGAACATTCTGTTTGAACGACCGTCAAGAGAACAATACTCATGCTACATAGCTTTAATGGTGGCATGACCCACATGTACTCGCGTCCAGGGCTCCATTTCCTTTGGCCAGAAGTGAATTTTAGTTTGCCTAAATTTCTTTATTTCTGCACACTTTGGGGTTTTTTTTTACCATGTTCTTCCACCCTCTTGAATAGCCTGGCCACCATGCTTACAATGTTAAACACATATGCGTAACCAATATACTTCCATGTATATCGTTGTGCACGGCTTTAATTAATTCTTTTCTCGGAGACTGTGGAGGTACTAGGATATCTTCATTACACATAATTTCTTTTTCTATCGTTGTGTCTTGATTCTTTAAAAGGTCTCTCGGTCATACAGCAATTCTTCCATGTATTTCTCTTTATTTCTACCTATAATACTATTCAACACTGGTCCCTGTCTATTTCCCAGCCTAAGTCCTTTTAAGGATAATACATCCATTTCTATCTAGTACAAAAAACTATCCGCAATATTTCCGATTACTTCAATATTTTTACTCCCAAACTTTAACCAAGATAATGCATCAACATACGGAATAGTATTTCCTTTAATATATACAATGTCAAAGTCAAACGACATCAGCCTAATCGTCCATATTAATATCCTTGCAGATTTGACATTTGGGAACTCTCTTCTGGTGTTGAATATAAATTCCAAAGGCTTATGATCAGATTTCAATAGAAATGTCCTACCCAGCAAAAAAAAAAAAAAAAAAATCTAGCTCTTTCTTTGCTCCACACAATCGCTATTTCCTCCTCCTTGTCAATATTTAAATAATTCGCCTCCGTCAATGTTAGTTTTCCGGATAAGTACATTACAAGGTAATAACCCCTGTGACAACATTGCGGCTATAGCACAGTCACTGACATCAGTAGTTAACGTCAATTTTTTCGCCGAGTCCAAAATTTTAACAACTCCTTTGTTTACGAGTGTTTTATTTTTTAATTTCTCGAAAGCAACCTCCTGTCTTTTTGTCCATTGAAATTTGGTATTCTTCTTCCTTATTTTGTTAAATCGTTCCACTATATCGCGGTAGATATCTGTTATAGAAATTGGTTAATCACAAAAAAGATTCTGACTCTTATTTCTGGGTGCAGCTATCTCTCAAATCTTACGAGTTTATCATCCAGCAATATACCATCTTTGGATATTTGATATCCTAAGTATGATTTTCCCAATTAAACTTGCATTTATCACGATTGTCATACAGTCCTATTTAATTTTCTCAAACTTGCCCCGTTTTACTGTTTAGCGCTTCTTTTCTGCAAGCACCAATGCCAATATTGTCCTCATATACAATTATATTTTTAATCACCTGTAAAACATTTTCGATGGTTTTTTTGATTTTGTGTTTTAAATTTTTAACTCCAAACGTCCTTCTGTTTAATCCAATAATATGTTCATTTTGGTGACTTCTTGAAACTAGCTATCAATTGTTATCTGATTATATGCTGACTTGAAGTTAACTTTAGCAAATTATTTAATACCAGCAAACTCATGGTACGTTATTTCAGTGTTTGGCAGTGGCAATGAATCAGAACAGTTTTGGTGATTCACGCCAATCTTATAATTGCCACAAATTCTTAAATCTTCATTGTACTTGCATATCAGCACAGTGGATGAATCCTAACTGCTACCATCCTGGCTGACTTTTTCTAATATTCCTTGTTCCAACACATTTTCAGCTTAGTAACAACCAAGGGTAACATATGAGCATGAACTTTTCGGGCTTGAAAATACATTGGTTGATTGCTTTCTTTAAGCCGAATTCTCGTCTGTATCACTTTAATAATCCAGTATCCGCTTCTAGAATTCATGGAACTTACCAGCTTCGATGTATCCACTCTTCAATACCTAAAAGACCGTGAATTTTGATGTTTTCCACCCCTCAAAAAATACCCTTTGGTATGACAGGGAAGATATTACGGAATAAAAAAAGAGAAAGAGACTTAAAAAGAAAGAAAAAAAAAACATAAAAAATTTAGTGCCTTTGATTTATTTTAAAAAAATTATCACATGTAGACACCATCCCTTCTTCCGACAGATTCCAAGGATTATGTCTGAAAATAATGTATCAATTTATATTTTCAAAAATATTCCTTTTTTAAGTCCGAACTTCTTTTTCTAAAGAGGGAAATAATTTTACCTTGCAAAATCAGTGTAGACAGATAACTCATTTTTAAGACTTTCTTTTAATCTCTCATCTCTGGATATGATTAAAAATTAGAAAGGTTTTATACACAACAATTAAATAAAATCCTTGCTGATAACTTTTATTTCGATTTTAATTTTTGCAAGTAGGTAAAAATGAAGCATAATAAAAGATCTTAAATAATTTGTAAAAAAGGAAATAATCTCATTAGAGTCCAAATTGGGCCACAATTCCATTTATTATCTTTTTGAAGAATGCACAACTCCAAAGTATCTATTGTATCTGAACTATGTCTGGTTTTAGAGGTCCTGAACTGGCATCTCCGTATTCAGAAATGATAAGCTAAGCTCCCTATGCAATAATGGATCTGAAATGTTTTTAAAGTCATTATAATTGCACATTTAAAGAAGATAAAAAATATTTGATTGCTATTTCAACTTTTCACATCATAAACGTTTAATTCATTTCAAATTTGTTTTCGTTTTCTTGACGTTCAACTGATGTTTTAAAAATACAAACAAAAAACTAACGTATTTAAACTTATTGTTTTAAATATACATTTCTGATATGCTTTAAGTTTGGGCATCAAATATCTCGGAATTTTGTTTACTGTCTAAGCCTAAGAATAACTTATCCTTGGTGACTGGCATCACATCACGTACATTTGAGTAGCGAAATTAAACCTCCTTTAACTTTTACAATTTAAAAAAGCATTGAAACTTATCCATCTAATCACGCAAGGGTTATTTAATGGAAACAGTTGTTACCTGCCTTCCGCCAGACAACTTGGCTAGGTTCAAAGACCTTGTTGGTATCCAGATAATTTGAACTCCGGATTACCTGATACATATTGCTGATCTCGATCTTCTTAATAAACACGCCAGTCAGTTATGTGCCATGCATGATACACGTTAGGCGATCATGTACCTATCGATACATGACTGATGAGGCAAATTTTTTCTCGCAGTAGGTTGCCATTTCTTTCTGCAGTAGATCAGATGCCATCCAAGGCTACAGAACCCGGTCTGTACTGATATTTACCCATAGCTTGGGAAGAAAAAGTGCATTCATACATTTCGCAAAGGAATTAACACGTAAGCGAATGTAATGGATTCAACTGGGAATTCGAGCTCGGTCCTCCGATTCAGTTAAGTGCCATGCGCGATACACTTTTAGGCGATCATGTATCTTTCGATACATGACTGATGAGGCAGATTTTTTTTTCTCGCAGTAGGTTGCCATTTCTTTTTGCAGTAGACCAGATGCCATCCAGGAATATAGAACCCGGTCTGTACTGCTATTTAACCATAGCTGGTGAGAAGAAGAGGATTCATATCTTTTCCAAGGGAATTTGAATTTGGCTCCAAGCCGCTATCAAATACTCCACCGTGCCTCTTGACTTATTACCAATATGACTGTTTCATTATTTAATTTTTCTTTTCCTTTCATTTGCCGATTTTTATTTCAGAAAAAGTTCTATAAAATTATTTTAAAAAGAATTTTTGCTGTCGCAGGAAATGAAACAAAAAGAAACATCTTTATTAACTGAAATGAAATTTTGATACTTTAAATCAGGTGAACAAATATTGGTACGGTCAGATTTTATTATCAAAGTCAATGTTCTCTCCTCGAAATTCGTGTTAACCAACCAATGTTGGTAAGTTTCGGCATATGAATTTCAGTCTATGTAAAATGAACATTCTTTCATATCAACATATTTAATTAATAATTAATCAAATAAAGGTAAAAATAAATAAACAAAAATAAATAAATAAATGAAGGTAAAAATAGATTACTTTACTATCCTGGTTTTATCCGAAATAAATACTGCAGTCTGCATAGTTCTTAGATATTTTCCAAATAAATCAATCTCTAGATAGAAGGATAAAGAGCATCACGAAAATATCTATAATTAAATAGAACGGTGTATGATCCAAGAAAATAGATTTCTTCTCCTAATTATAGACTGGATTTTTTTAAAAAATCCTCCTGACCAATATGTTTCAAAGATTTGATTTTAATCGAATATGTGGATGCGTGTCAGAATTTAAAATTATCAAGAATCTATTTCAAGATGAATTTGTCTCATGTTTTGCTTAGATTATGAAAAATATATAAATAGAAAATACTAAAGTTAAGAAAAGCTTACTACTGAAATGTTGTGCAGTTGTTCTGACACATTAACAAAAGTAAAAGAAATGTTGAAACTTTCAGCGCAATAGCAAACATGTGGGTTTTGATAAACTGTAAGACTGAACACACATTAAATGATTTTTGTAAAAAGGAATTTGAAAATTGCAAATCTATGGTGCGATATGTTTCAGGTAGTGAAAGAATGGACTAAAACTTAGCCTGCCTCCACTTTGTTTAATAATTGGAAGGGGTTGACTTCCTCACAGCCACAGTACTGAAGATAACTTGATGACTTTTAGGTATCTGACCAATTTGGTTCGACACAAGAATTTTCTTTATCAGAACAAGAGTTTAATGTATATACACTTTATATGCCTACCTTCTATATGAAGTGAAATGTTTGGGCCCAAAATGAAAGACGTAATACAGTGGCGAGAGATCTTGTGGTGTAGGGAAACTTTGAATATTACATTTTAGAAAAGACTTTATAAATTAACTGTATGTACATTCTGGTTTTCGGGGAGCCTAGTCACAACTCTGGTTGCACGCGATGATTAAATTTGAATAAAAATGTATTTTAACGAGTGAAGTAATTTTCAATCTTTGCAGTTTTATGGGTTAACATATTTGAGATGTAAGGTGTGCGAATGTAAATTACAATCGTAAATTTTTCGTTGTATCTCGTAGGTTAGTTTCGCATTTTACCAACATGACAATTTTAATGCGTATCACCACCAATAAGAAAGTTCACATCTATTCAGTTTTAAACTATGTATTAACAAAAACTTATTTTCCATATACAAGTAAATTGTTTGAAAACGAAAGATGTGCTACAAATCAGGCAACTGATAAATTAACGCAATGTGAAAACTTAATTTGTGCACTATATATTGTTGAAACATAATAAAATATCGAACGGTTTAAATATTCGTAATCATTTAAAATACATTGTATAATAATTGTTGAAACTAAAATAATTTTCACTCACCATTTACCATATTCCGACACAGAAATCTTTTATCGGTAAACTCTAATATTCCTTCTTAGGTGGTACTTCAAAGAGCTAATCAGTGTAACAAAGAAAATAACATGAACCAGCAAAGAACCTCCCGTCAAGAGTTGAGTTTTTACGTGTGGATATTAGCGAATTGAAGTCAAGTGTGATTTTTTAAAATCTTTGTTAGTGGTTTGAACTTTTTACCCCTTCCATCTTTTTTTTTTTAGTTTTGTTTTCCGCTTCAAGCCGCATACCATTTTTTTCTATTTGACTTACTTTTCAATTTTTTAGTCAAATTCTAATTTTCACCCTCCTCCCACTTTAGTTTCTGGCTTTTTTAAGCAGAACTTTCATTTTTTGGTTTGTCTTATTTTCTTTTTCTTATTCTTTTTGCGTTTTTACGTGTGACTTGTTTTTTGGCATAGCCAAGCTTTGTTGAATTTTATTTGGTTTCTTGGCCCGTTTTTCTTGAGTTTTGTTGTAATGCAAATTAAAGAAAAGAAAATTACATTAACAGCACTAAGGTCGTGCTGCTAATGAGGGACTCCGGTAAAGAAACGGACCGGGCTGAAAACGGGCCAAAGAAAAGCCGCACCCTGTTTTTCTTGCGAGTTTTAGTACGTCGATTAGGGGTGGAGAGTTGCCAGCATCGGATTTGGCAATAATGGCAAATCCAACGCCGATAAGATCTCCAACGGACGCACAGGAATAATTGATTTCCCGTACAACTAACCATTAGTATGGGTTGCTTGCCAGAATTGAACATGTAACAGCAAGTCCATTTTTTCTCAGACATACCGCTACCTTATAGATTTTTATTGACTTATAAACCTAATGTTTGTTGGCATGGTCTGTTGTAAGAAAAATGTAACATAGCCGCGAGTCTGGCACGATCCTACAATCAAAGATTTCGTGGGTTGAGATCTTACCACTGAACCATTATCGCCGCCTTACAAATTCTTACCTAATAATTGAACTTGAAGTGGGGACTCTTTGGAATTGAAACCGCAAACTATGAGTCTGATTAACTTCGCCTCGGAACATATTAATTTTCATTTCAACTTTGACATTCACTAGGAAATTATTTCTAAATAGAATGATGAAAATTCATATTTGTTTCAAAGGTATATTTATTCTTAAGACTTTTTAAACCAGCCAACCAAAGTCTCGAAGTTTTATTATTGTTATGTAATTATTTTGAATTTAACTTCGACGTGTCAAAATATTCCCGCCGCTTCTGGGGTCTGGGGTTAATTTTTTTTAAGGATATAGTTTATATGGTTAACTGGTTATTGCACTTCTTTATTTTGAACATGGCCCGTTTAGACCGTTACAAAGTTAAAGTTATCATTTCTAATCGAATAGTAAGGATTACATGGGTCATTTATTGATTTATTAGCTAGCAGGCTTGAAAAGGCGGGTACAAAAAAGACTGATGACGTGCGGACAGGGGCGAATTCGACATGATCTTCTGTACTTGGCCCTATAAAACCAAATGAAAAATCCTTGGAGAAATGGAAGGACTGAGACATTCCGCACAATTTAATACCAATTTTGAAGAGATTTCATCCACTGTAAAAAAATTACAAAGAAGTGAATTCTGAGCGATCCCCCAGTTTTGGACCGCAAGAAATTCCAACAAATTCACTAGCACAAGGTACCGCATTTTCGAATTTCACTCCTTCCCTACACAAGAGACTGAAATAATTCATTGACTCAAGGATTAAGCAGGAAATTCTACAGAAACTGAAATCAATTTCATAAGGATTCCCTGGAGAGGAAAAGTTCAAATGCGATCTCATCGAGAAAACTGCTTTTCCGACACCGTAATTTGTCAACGGGCACAGCAGCGACACGGTCGAAGCTGAACTTTTCCCTATAAAACCAAATGGAAAATCATTGTAGACATGGATGGACTGAGAAATTCCGCACAATTTAATACCAATTTTGAAGAGATTTCAGTTAATGTAAAAAAGTTCTAAATAAGTGAAAGGTGAGTGATCTCTCAGTTTTGGTCTGCATGAAAATTCCAACAAATTCACTAGCACAAGGTCCCCTATCATCAAAGGTCAATTGTCCCTACACAAGAGAGTTAAATAATTCTTTGATGCATAGTTTACGCAGGAAATACTGCACAATCTGATATCAATTTCATGAGAATTCCCTGGAGAGGAAAAAGTTGAAATGCGATCTCATCGAGCAAACCGCTTCTCGGACACCATAAATTGCAAAGAGTCACAGCAGAGACAAGGTCGAAGTATTACTTTGCTTATAAAACCAAATAAAAAAAACTTGTAGACATGGATATACTGAGAAAGTTGGCACATTTTAATATCAAATTTGAAGATATTTCAGCTCCACGAAAAAATTTATAAAGGAGTGAAATGTGAGTGTTCCCCCGGTTTACGTACGCATGAAAATTCCAACAAATTCACTAGCACAAGGGCCTGTATAGTCGAAGGTTACTCCCTCCCTACACAAGCAACTGAAATAATTCTTTAACACATGGATTCAGCAGAAAATTACTCACAATTTGATACCTATTTCATGAAGATCACTTAGAGAGGACAACGTTAGAGGCTTCCATTATTACTAGGGCCTAAAACTGCAATGTTCGATGTCTGATTTTAGGTGTATGTCTTGCACGAAAAGGACTGCAATTGCTTCTTACTATTATTATGCATCAAACTGTATAGGAATCAATAATAAAATGTGTACAAATAAGAAATTTTGGAAATTGGCATTTTTGAGGCTTCTATTACTACTAGGGCCTTAAACTGCAATGTTCGATGTGTGATTTAAGGCATATGTCTTACCCGAAAAGGACTGGAGTTGTTTTTTTTTTCTTTTCTTATGCATCAAACTGTAGAGGAATCAATAATAAAATGTGTACAAAAAGAAATTTGGGAATTTGGTACTTTTGAGGGTTCTATTACTACTAGGGCCTAAAACTGCAATGTTCGATGTCTGATTTAAGGCATATGTCTTGCACGAAAAGGACTGCAATTGCTTTTTTTGTTATGCATCAAACTGTAAATGAATCAATAATAAAATGTCTACAAATAAAACATTTTGGAAATTGGCATGTTTGAGGCTTCTATTACTAGTAGGGATTAAACTTCAGTGTTCGATGTATGATTTAAGGCATATGTCTTGCACGAAATGGACTGCAATAGATTTTCCATTTCTCATGCATCAAACCGTAGTCTAAAACTGAAATGTTCGATGTCTGATTTAAGGCATATGTGTTGCACGAAAAGGACTGCAATTACTTTTTTCTTTTCTTATGCATCAAACTGTATCGGAATCAATAATAAAATGTGTACAAAAAAGAAATTTTGGAAATTGGCATTTTTGAGGCTTCTATTATTACTAGGACCTAAAACTGCAATGTTCGATGTCTGATGTAAGGCATATGTCTTGCACGAAAAGGAGTGCAATTGCTTTTTTTTGTTATGCATCAAACTGTAAATGAATCAATAATAAAATGTGTACAAATAAAATATTTCGGAAATTGGCATTTTGGAGACTTCTATCACTACTAGAACCTAAAGGTGCAATGTTCGATGTCTGATTTAAGGCATATGTAATGCACGAAATAGACTGCATTCTTTTTTTCATTTCTTATCCATCAAACTGTATAGGAATCAATAATAAAATGTGTACAACAAGAAATTTTGGAAATTGGCATTTTTGAGGCTTCTATTATTACTAGGACCTAAAACTGCAATGTTCGATGTCTGATGTAAGGCATATGTCTTGCACGAAAAGGAGTGCAATTGCTTTTTTTTGTTATGCATCAAACTGTAAATGAATCAATAATAAAATGTGTACAAATAAAATATTTCGGAAATTGGCATTTTGGAGACTTCTATCACTACTAGAACCTAAAGGTGCAATGTTCGATGTCTGATTTAAGGCATATGTAATGCACGAAATAGACTGCATTCTTTTTTTCATTTCTTATCCATCAAACTGTATAGGAATCAATAATAAAATGTGTACAACAAGAAATTTTGGAAATTGGCATTTTTGAGGCTTCTATTATTACTAGGACCTAAAACTGCAATGTTCGATGTCTGATGTAAGGCATATGTCTTGCACGAAAAGGAGTGCAATTGCTTTTTTTTCTTATGCATCAAACTGTAAATGAATCAATAATAAAATGTGTACAAATAAAATATTTCGGAAATTGGCATTTTGGAGACTTCTATCACTACTAGAACCTAAAGGTGCAATGTTCGATGTCTGATTTAAGGCATATGTAATGCACGAAATAGACTGCATTCTTTTTTTCATTTCTTATCCATCAAACTGTATAGGAATCAATAATAAAATGTGTACAACAAGAAATTTTGGAAATTGGCATTTTTGAGGCTTCTATTATTACTAGGACCTAAAACTGCAATGTTCGATGTCTGATGTAAGGCATATGTCTTGCACGAAAAGGAGTGCAATTGCTTTTTTTTCTTATGCATCAAACTGTAAATGAATCAATAATAAAATGTGTACAAATAAAATATTTCGGAAATTGGCATTTTGGAGACTTCTATCACTACTAGAACCTAAAGGTGCAATGTTCGATGTCTGATTTAAGGCATATGTAATGCACGAAATAGACTGCATTCTTTTTTTCATTTCTTATCCATCAAACTGTATAGGAATCAATAATAAAATGTGTACAACAAGAAATTTTGGAAATTGGCATTTTTGAGGCTTCTATTATTACTAGGACCTAAAACTGCAATGTTCGATGTCTGATGTAAGGCATATGTCTTGCACGAAAAGGAGTGCAATTGCTTTTTTTTCTTATGCATCAAACTGTAAATGAATCAATAATAAAATGTGTACAAATAAAATATTTCGGAAATTGGCATTTTGGAGACTTCTATCACTACTAGAACCTAAAGGTGCAATGTTCGATGTCTGATTTAAGGCATATGTAATGCACGAAATAGACTGCATTCTTTTTTTCATTTCTTATCCATCAAACTGTATAGGAATCAATAATAAAATGTGTACAACAAGAAATTTTGGAAATTGGCTTTTTGTGGCTTCTATTACTACTAGAGCCTAAAACAGCAATGTTCGATGTCTGATTTGCACGAAAAGGACTGCATTTGCTTTTTTCTTTTCTTATGCATCAACTTCTATAGGAATCAATAATAAAATGTGTACAAACAAGAAATTTTGGAAATTGGCATTTTTGAGGCTTCTATTATTACTAGGGGCTAAAACTGCAATGTTCAAAGTCTGATTTACGGCATATGTCTTGCACGAAAAGGACTGCAATAGCTTTTTTCTTTTCTTATGCATCAAACTGTATAGGATTCAATAATAAAATGTGTACAAATACGAAATTTTGGAAATTGGAATTTTTGAGGATTCTATTACTACTAACGACTAAAACTGCAATGTTCGATGTGTGATTTAAGGCATATGACTTACACGATAAGTACTGCAATTGTTTTTTTTCTAATGCATCAAAGTGTATAGGAATCAATGATAACATGTGTACAAATAAGAATTTATGGAAATTGGCATTTTGAGGCCTCTATTACTGGTAGGGACTAAAACTGCAATGTCGATGTCTGATTTAAGGCATATGTCTTGCACGAAATGGACTGCAATTGCTTTTCTCTTTTATTATGCATCAAACTCTATAGGAATCAATAATAAAATGTGTACAAACAAGAAATTTTGGAAATTGTCTTTTTCTGTCTTCTATTACTACTAGGGCCTAAAACTGCAATGTTCGATGTCTGATTTAAGGTATATGTCTTTCACGAAAAGGACTGCAATTGCTTTTTTCTTTTCTCATGCATCAAACTGTATAGGAATCAATAATGAAATGTGTAGAAATAAGAAGTTTTGCAAATTGAAATTTTTCATGCTTCTATTACTACTAGGGCCTAAAACTGCAATGTTCAATGTCTGATTTAAGGCATATGTCTTGCACGAAAAGGACTGCAATTGCTTTTTTCTTTTCTTCTGCATCAAACTGTATAGGAATCAATAATAAAATGTGTACACATAAAACATTTTGGAAATTGGCATTTCTGAGTCTTCTATTACTACTAGGGCCTAAAACTGCAATGTTCAATGTTTGATTTAAGACATATGTCTTGCACGAAAAGGACTGCAATTGCTTTTCTCTTTTCTTATGCATCAAACTGTATAGGAATCAATAAATACAATAATACAATGTGAAGAAATGAGAAATTTTGGAAATTGTCATTTTTGAGGCTTCTATAATTACTAGGGCCTAAAACTGCAATGTCGATGTCTGATTTAAGGCATATGTCTTGCACGAAATGGACTGCAATTTCTTTTCTCTTTTCTTATGCATCAAACTCTATAGGAATCAATAATAAAATGTGTACAAATAAGAAATTTTGGAAATTGTCTTTTTCTGTCTTCTATTACTACTAGGGCCTAAAACTGCAATGTTCAATGTATGATTTAAGGCATATGTCTTGCACGAAAAGGACTCCAATGGCTTTTTTCTTTCCTAATGCATCAAACTGTATAGCAATCAATAATAAAATGTGTACAAATAAGAAATTTTGGAAATTGGCATTTTGGAGACTTCTATTACTACTTGAGCCTAAAAGTGCTATGTTCGATGTCTGATGTAAGGCATATGTCTTGCACGAAATGGACTGCAATTGCTTTTTTCTTTTCTCGTGCATCAACTTCTATAGGAATCAAAAATTAAATGTGTACAAATAAACCATTTTGGAAATTGGCATTTTTGAGGGTTCTAGTACTACTAGGGCCTGAAACTGCAATGTTCGAAGTCTGATTTATGGCATATATCTTGCACGAAAAGGACTGCAATTGCTTTTTTCTTTTCTTATGCATCAAACTGTATAGGAATCAATGATAAAATGTGTACAAATAAGAAATTTTGGAAATTGGAATTTTGGAGGCTTTTATTACTACTAGGGCCTAAAACTACAATGTTCGATGATTGATTTAAGGCATATGTCTTCCACGAAAAGGACTGCAATTGCTTTTTTCTTTTCTTATGCACCAAACCGTATAGGAGACAATAATAAAATGTGTACAAATAATAAGAAATTTTGGAAATTGGAATTTTTGAGGCTTCTATTACTACTAGGGCGTAAAACTGCAATGTTCGATGTCTGATTTAAGGTGTATGTCTTGTACGAAAAGAACAGCAATAGCTTTTTTCTTTTCTTATGCGTCAAACTGTATAGGAATCAATAATAAAAATTGTACAAGTAAGAAATTATGGAAATTGGCATTTCTGAGGCTTCTATTACTTGTATGGTCTTAAAGTGCAATGTTCAAATGTCTGATTTATGCCATGTTTCTTGCACAAACAGGACTGGAATTGCTTTTTTCGTTTTTTATTCATCAAACTGTATAGGAATCAATAACAAAATGTGTACAACAAAAACATTTTGGAAATTGGTATTTTTGTGGCTTCTATTACTACTACGGCCTAAAACTGCAATGTTCGATGTCAGATTTAAGGCATTTTTCTTGCACGAAAATGACTGCAATTGATTTTTTTTATGCATCAAACTGTATAGGATTCAATAATAAAATGTGTACAAATAAGAAATTTTGGAATTTGGCATTTTTGAGGCTTCTATTACTACTAGGGCCTAAAACTGCAATGTCCGATGTCTGATTTAAGGCATATGTCTTGCACGAAAAGTACTGCAATTGTTTTTTTTACTATTCTGCTGCATCAAACTTTATAGGAATCAATAATCAAATGTGTACAAATACGAAATTTTGGAAATTGGCATTTTCAGGCTTCTATTATTACTAGGGCCTTAAACTGCAATGTTCGATGTGTGATTTAAGGCATATGTCTTGCACGAAAAGGACTGCAATTACTTTTTCCTTTTCTTCTGCATCAAACTGTATATGAATCAATAATACAATGTGTACAAATAAGAAATTTTGGAAATTAGCATTTTTGAGGCTCCTATTACTACTAGGGCCTAAAACTGCAATTTTCGATGACTGGTTTAAGGCATATGTCTTGCACAAAAAGGACTGAAATTGCTTTTTTCTACTCTTATGCATCAAACTGTATAGGAATCAATAATAAAATGTGTACAAATAAAAAATCTTGGAAATTGGCATTTCTGAGGCTTCTAGGGCCTAAAACTGCATTGTTCGAAGTCTTAAAAAGATTTAATTCATATGTCTAGCACGAAAAGGAATGCAATTGCTTTTTTCTTTTCTCATGCATCAAACTCTATAGGTCTGCCTGAAATTTCCAACAAATTCACTAACACAAGGCCCCGTATCATTGAATGTCACTTTCTCCCCACACAAGTGACTGAAATAATTCTTTGACCCATGGAGTAAGCAGGAAATTCCACACAATGATATCTATTTCATGAGGATTCCCTAGAGAGGACAAAGTGGAAATGTGATCTCATCGAGCCAACCTTAAATTGCCAACGTTCACAGCAGCGACATTGTCGAAGGTGCACGTTTCCCTATAAATCCGAATTAAATATCCTTGTATAAGGGGATGTATTGATAAATTTCCTACAATACTAATTTTTTTAAATATTTCATTTAATGGAAAAAAATTAAAAAGAATTGAAACTTTACTGATCCCCCAGTTTTGGGCTGTATTAAAATTCTATCAAATCCCTTATCAGAAGTCCTATTCAAACGCCTGAAAAAAAATTTTTTCAACATGGATTAAGCAAGTAATTCCCTAACATTTGATATCAATTTGATAACTATTCTACAGACGCGAAAAAGTTGAAATCCGGAGTCCTCAATCAAACCGGTTTTTGGATGCCGTAAATTTTCAAAGAATGCACCAAAGACATGGTTGCACCTCCAGTTTGCTCTATTCAACAAAATGTATAATCTTTGTAGACATGGATTAATTAATAAATATCCTACAATTTAATACTAATTTTTAAATTATTTCATTCAATGTAAAAAAATAAAAAGTGAAATATGACTGATCCCCCACTTTTGGGCTGTACTAAAAATTCCCACAAATATCCATCACATTTGATATCAATTTTATAAGTATTCTATAGAAACGAAAAAGTGGTATTCCAGATTCATCGAGCAAACCGTTTTTTTGTATGCCTTTAATTTTCAAAGTAGACGACAGAGACATGTCTCGACATGGTCGAACCTCCACCCTGCTCTATTCAACCAAATGAAAAATCCTTGTAGACATGGATTAATTCATATATTTCCTACAATTTGATACCAATTTTGAAAATATTTCATTTAATGGAAAAAAAAATTAAAACAAAGTGGAATATGACTGATCCCCAGTTTTGGGCAGCACTTAAAATTTCAATAAAACTCCTTAGACAAGTTGCAACTTCATTGAACCCCATGTTTTCCCTATTCAAGCTAATGGAAAAAAATTTTAAACATTGATTAAGGAAGAAATTCCTTAACATTTGTTATCAATTTTATAATTATTTCATAGAAAACCAAAATTTGAAATCAAGTGGAATATAGCAACCCGGTTTTTGGACACTTTAAATTATGAAATAAAACCGCAAAACATGGCTCAACATCCTCATACCTGTAGTTCCCTCTATTCAACCAAATGAAAAATCCTGTTATATATGGAGCAATTAATAAATTTCCTACAATTTAAAACCAATTTTCAAAATATTTCATTCAATGGAAAATATTTAAAATGAAGTGAAATATGACTGATCCCCCAGTTTTGGGCTGCACTAAAAATTTCAAGAAAACCCCTATGACTAGTAGCGTCTTCATCACTCATCAAATTTTTCCTATTCATCCCACTGAAAAATAATTTTATACTTACACAGTAAAATTCCATATCAATTTTCAGCTAATAGCGAACATATCACACTTCAGTTTTTTTATACACCCTTTATATATATATATATATATATATATATATATATATATGCGTGTGTGTACCCAAAATCACTCTTTCCTTTATCACATTTTTATGTCCAACTAAGTTAGCAAATCATTTCATAAAATGACATCTTTACCCAAACCAAATCTTGTAATGTCATTACAGAACATTAAAATAATTACATGATAATTAAATATTGATTGAAAATATCCCATTTCTAGATATTCTCATTTACTCTATGATAATTTCAATATATCTTGTAGCTTTGATGTGGTACAAGCCCAAACACTACTTCTCTATATAAAACATCTACTAATTCTAACTCTTGTTTTATAAAGTATGACAGTGAGTGCCCTGAAAAATGTCCATCTGCTGTCATTAATAACTGAATCCAAAGAGCTAAAATCATTTCTTTATCCAAAACAATATTCATTGAAGAATTAAATAATATAAAACTAACATTTATCAATAATGGGGCCCCCAATTATGTAGTTGATGAACAAATCAAATTTCATTTAAACAACAATTTTAGGCAATAAAACCATAGTTATAAAAATAATAATGACAATAATGCTATTAACATATTATCAAAATCAAATGCATGACATTTACAAAAATCTCAAAACAGCAATTAAAAAGTTAATACATAGATATATAAAACCAGTCGATAAAATAAATACATTAGATTCATTATTTAATATAAAAAATCCAAAACTGTCAACTTATTCATTAAATGTAATATATCCTAAACTTCCAAGTCCTTAATAAGATTAATTTTGTGTATGAATATACTTAACCACTCAGCAAATGTTTCTCTGTAATTCAAAAGCATGAAACTTTTAACATAGGATATACCACATTCTCATGAGGACTTACCTGCCACCTATTGGAGCAGAGTACCATCAGATAACATTAATAAGCAGCATCAGGATCTCATAGTAACGTTAAACATCTACTCACAAACAATGCCAAAATACTAGTAAAATCAAATTCTTATCATTCTTGAAGCAATCCTCATACAATGAAAACAATCATTGATAAATAAAAACAATTATAAGAGCTCACATCCTTAAACATACAGGGTGATTGAAATTTTGTCTTTGTCTGCAAAGGATTATCCATAATTTGGAAAAGTTCATCATTAATCAACACAAAATGTTTATTTTAAAAATGGAAATTTAAGTGTAATTTGAGTACAGTAGGATCGTGAAAACATTTACAATATTAAAATACTCTCTCACTCTCTCTCCCTACATGCTATGTCTCTTCAGAATGTGGGCAATCATGGCTCTCTACAACTTTCTTTGGTTGCTCAGAATAATACTTGCTCCTATATGCTTTCCTTTTCTCTTTGAAGTATTTGTTTCTCTATCCATTTGTCCAGACTGAAATGTCTGTCCAAAAGAATTGGAAATGGTCAAGAGACATGGTGCTAGTCTTTGACAGACCAATGTTTGCTGATCCAGATGAAGTAACTGAAGCTTTATTCTCAATAATGGTACCCTTGTGGGTTGACAACTCTAAAACTCTGTAGAATGCAGTGTGTATTATACAATGCACAGGTTGATAGGTTGAGTAGCACTGGCATTGAATTACATTGCCTTTCATTGTATCATTCTCATCATTTTCAGTTGCCAGCAGCCTCATTCATGCATTACATTTGAGTAACTACAGTTTCATGATGTTTTTTCCTTTTTTTTTTTTTAGAATAATGTTAACCCTGTGCAAGGCTCAAAAGCCACTCAGTTTATGAGGATATATGGGGAAGATAACTGTTGACTCTAGACTCAAACAGGTTAAGATTGTTGGGATTGGGTAAGCATTCTCTTGTGAGTCAAATCAACAAAGCAACATTTCATGGCATCAACAGCTAGACTTTTACATATTTTGCATTATGAGATATCTGACAGAGTCCTTTTCCACAAGTGCGGGAGGGTGAAATCATGCAGTGTACTGTTTATTCTAATGGTATTGGCAATTAATTATCACCATTATACTATTCTCACTCCCAAAGAAGGAAACCATCCACTATCCTATCCCAAATGTGTCAGTAATATCACAGTTTTATCTAATGGGTTACTAAGGAGTTTCTTGAATTAATCCAATATCCATGTGACTAATATAAATTAAGTTCTCTCTTATTGATATAGATTTGGTTAAAAGAGAATCCATTTTTCTGATGATGCTATTTCATTTTTTTCACTATTTTATCAAGTTCTTCCCATGCTAATGCTGGGGGTGGCTTCAGACTTTTGAACATATATATATATATATATATATATATATATACAGTGGGCAGCAAAAGTATTTAACACATTGGTTTTTCTTATATATCTCAAAAAATAACAGATCAATTTCAACGAAACTTATAGGAAATATTTAAACGAACATTGTCGATCAAAACATAGAAGGAAAATTTAAAACTACTGTTTTGAGAAACATTTATTAACAATAAATAAAATAAAAAATTTAATGAAATTATTCAATATTCTAGTATTATCACTTAATAAACATTAAAGAATTTAACACTGAAAAATGATGAGACCTCAAAAAACAGAAACGTGATTCTACAGAAGGATACTGAGGATACTACCAAGGACTGAATATGTAAGTAACAAGTAAGAATAAAGTTTTAGAGAAAATGGAAACCAGAAGGAAACTTATACTTAACATAAGTTGACAGTTGAAATTTCCTTGGCACAGAATGAGTAAAGAGGGCTTGGCAAATCTGATACTCGTATGAAAGCAAGAGGGACAGAGGAAAACAATGTATAACCTATTTAGTAAGCTTGAGTAAATGGAACAAGGTTTAGAAGAAATAACAAAAAGAAGAATTATTAAGAGCTATGAAGGATAGGAAGTTGTGGAGAGCCATGATTGCCTACATCGTGAACAGAATAAGTCAGCTTTTAAGACATCCTTTTTGCTATTAACTTCTTTCAAGGAATCTTTGAGTAGATTGTAACTTATAGCTTTATCATTTATTATTTCAGATCCTTGTTTCTCAGTTGGTGCTTTCATTCACATCAATGTTCCCTGAAAGATATCAAGGTGTGCCCCACATTAACAGAACAGTAATTTATGGATCATTTTTATATTTAAAAAAAATCTTTCTTTTTAAAAGTTAAAGACACCAAGCAATGTAATGTCTAAAAAAAAAAGAAATTAATGCTTATTTCAGGAGACCTCTGTATTATTTTCCTATTTTCAAATTTCATGATTAATGATTTCCTTATTAAAATTAAAAGTATGCCCAGAATTTCAGTTATTCTACAAGTGTGTCCTGAATTAAAAAAAAATGTTTGTGAAATAGAAAGAGTTTAGATTGGATTAAAGCTAAAAGTAACAAGACCTCAACAGAATCCAGAGATGGAAATAGGATATGAAGGGTCCTGATCTGGCATCTCATCTACTGTCACTTTCTCACAGATGTACCTTTGCTTCCCTCTGTCTTTTCTACAAGTATTTTCACAGCAACTGCTCTGACGAACTACTATCTCTGGTTCCTAAACTGCATGATTTCAAGCATGCTACTAGGTTGAAATGATTAAATGTAGCCGTCTCTTCTACTTGAATAGCTTCTTATCTTGCACTTCCCATCTGTGGAACTCCCTTCCTCATAGTTGCTTCCCTAATAGCTACAATCTTCAAATATGCATATGTTCATATGCTCTAATGCTTTGATCTAGTTTCCTGTTTTTCTCTTTCTTCTTTCCTCATACATACCACTTTACTCTTGCTCTCATTCACTGTACCACCTATGTGCTAGTAGGACTTCCACCTTGCATGGGCTGAAATGCTTAAAAAAAACAACAAAAAAACATACCCACCTTATAAGACACCAACATGCAGAGTCACCTGTCACTTTATTTTCTGATTGTATACACCAGCAAACATTTTGATGAAGAGGAGATGAGATGGTCGGATGAGCAAATCAAAACTGAAAATGCCATAAACAAAGGAAATTATTCAATTAATATTCTAGTATTAAAAAATCAAACTGCTGGATCAATATACATTCATCAAAATCAATAAATGGAACAGATCAATAGTTATATATGGTATCAGACTATTGATAAATGCAGGGCTAATATCATTCTTCAGTCAAACAAATTGCTAACAAAAATTGATTTCAATTGCTTCATCAATTTAGTTTTTGATTTTGGATTATTTTTATAATTATTTCAATTACATAACATTGTGTTTAATAAAATTCTAAATGTCAAATTTACCATTTATTTTTCATCTTGTAATTTAAATATGAATGTAATGACTGCTTTTTTTTCTGTGACTTTCTTTATTTACAAAGTGTATTCCTTTTCCACAACTGTTCCTAAGTGATTCTGATAATGCTTTGCAATTGCAAAGACAAGTTTGTCAGATGAACGACTACTTATTTCACTACATATTTAACTCTCCTGCTCAATTCCCCCCTCCATTGGTGGCACTCACAGAAGGTCAGACAGGAAGAGTCTGATGCCTTGCTGTATGATTGCTACAAATTCATGGGTATGAATTGGATGCTAAAAGTAAATGGTTATTATTCAGAGAAAAAAAGATAATTCTTTTTTTGATTAACCAATCATTAGCTGAGACAGCTTCTCTGTTGACCAATCAGAGAACAGAATTATGTAACTTTATCTTATACATGAATGTCCAGGTGCTACAACGTTATCAGCAGAGAAAATAGAATTAAAAAGTCAATTTGGTTCGGTTGTTGTTTTATGAGTCAAATGGCTTGTTTAATATCAAAATCTAAATATTAAAAATTCAAATCATGAAATAATATCATTCTTTTGAATTATTTATAAATTAAAGAGAATGATTTTATTTCATGGTTAAATTATAATTACGTATCTGCATTTTTTAAACAAATAACCTAACAAAATCAAATGAGAAGGAAAAACTTGTTTCTCTTTTCAATAAATGAAATTAATCATGCCAAATTCTTTTTTAATTTAAAAAATCTTTTTTGACAATCTATGCCATGTTTTCAATTTTGCTATAAAACATATGACCCAGAGGATAAATTTTTATTAATTTTACTATAAATATGTATCTTTCATACTTTTTTGTGAAAATATATTGTTTGTGACCTTATATAGAAAGTACAGTGTATGTGGGTGTCCAAGCAACTCCTTCACTCCCACTGGTCTGATTTCAATGATTCCTATCTCATTCAAAATCCCTAGAAAATTTAGGTGCAGGGAACGATTTTCATTGAGCTCAGATTCAGGGTTGCCAGATTATGCGAGGTTCAAAATATATATTAATATATTATACTATCCATTATCATAGCTTTCACAGTTCAAGGGGAGTTATTTATATACCTTTTGTATCCAAAATTGCAGCGCATATTTTATTATAAACTAGTTTAAAAGATGCTTGATAGGGCAGCATTTAAGCTAGCTTCTGTGGAGGACTCTTGGTTTGGCCTTCATCATGCTAGCTAGGGAGTAGATGTAATAGACATTAATAAAGTACTCAAAATTGATTAATGCATTTAAGTATTGAATTAAAGTTTAAGCTTACCTTCAACAATAATTCTTCTGCTGCGATTTAACTTGAAAACGATTTGATGTACGTAGATCCTTACTTTCCGTACAAACAATTATTTTTATTAAATGGGTGACAGAACAGGGAACAATTTATAAGATAAAATTAATATAGTGTAAAGATGGGAAAATAGAAATTAGAATTAGTTATACATTCAACATTTGAAGAGTTAGAGAAACATAATAGCTAATTAAGTAAAACCAATATTATGGAGTCTATATGAATAAATGCCAAATTCGCACACAATTCTCCCACAAATTCCGAGATTAAAAAGCCCCAGTTGTACTTTATAGTAATTTGGTATTTACTCAACACTGTCACATTGTGACACAAGGTCAGTTTAATGTGGGGAGCCCGAGTGCATACACCTTAACTAGGAACAAAAATTGCCCACGTACCTGCAACCGTCAGTTGCGCTGGCCTTGGTGCAAGAAACGATCCCACGGGCTTGGGTAGCTGTTCCCCAGGGCTAGGCATCTCTCAGTATAGCTTTCCTCAGTCACAACTGTCCTTCAATGGAGTCACACCTGAGAGCACACTGCCCAAACACAGAGATACAACTGAGAGATGATAAATATATGTTACAATCTATTATTATTATTTTTTTTTTTTAGGTGGGGACCTAAGCACGTACACCCAGTTAAAGAACAAAAACTGCCTGACTCCCCGCAACTGTTGGTTGCGCTGGCCTCGCTGCAAGCACTAATCGCACACTCTAGTGCAATGAGTGAGTGCCACCCCTGAGCACACACTGCCCAAAGACAGAGACATATTTGAGAGATTAGATATAGGCTGTTACATCCTACTCAAGAGCAATTTGCATTTACCACACCACCATAAGGTCAGGTTGCAATACAAGGTCAGTTTCATGTCGGGAGCCCGAGTGTGTACACCAGGGCTAGGAACAAAATTTGCCTGAGTTCCTGCAACTGTCGGTTGCATTGGCCTCAGTGAGAGCACCGAACCTCAGTGAGAGGGCACAGCTTTGGACAGCTGTTCCACAGGGCTGGCACCTTTCAGTATAATTTTCCTCAGTTGTGACTCTGTCCTTTGATGGAGCCACTGCCCCTGAGTGCACTTTGCCCAAGGACATGCAACTGAAAGATGATAAATAGGGTGTTACAAATTACTCAAGATCTATTTACACACTAATTATTTACTCTGTCTAGCAACTAAGATGAGTTGTGACACAATGTCTGTTTTTAAATTGGGGACCCAAGCATGTACACACAGACCAGGAACAAAAATTGCCCACATCCTCCCCGCAACTGTCGGTGTGTACAAACATTGATCACACTCTCTGGTGCAATGAGAGGGCGTGGTCTCAGGCAGCTGTTCCCCCAAGTCTGGGCACCTCTCGGTATAATTTTCCCCAGTTGTGACTGTTTTTTGAAGGAGTTGCCCTTGAGCACAATTTGCCCAAGGACAGAGATGCAACTGAGAGATGACAAAGAGAGCAATTTACACACTGTATTTACTTGACACCCCACTGAGTCACAAGGTTAGTTCTTAACATGGAGATCCAAGTGTCTTCACTCGGGCCACTGGTCTTAGCTCATCAGAGCTGGTCTAAGCTGCTTAGAGCCAGTCCAAGCTGGTCATAGCTGGGATATTACCAGTGCAGGGACAAATCCCTGTGCCTGATAAGTATTAGAATGTGCATACCACACGAGACAAAGGAATTTACACATGGTAGTTACTCTGTCTCCCCACTAAGATGAGTTGAGACACAAGGTATTTTTTAAGGTAGGGACCCAAGAGCATACACCTGGGCAAGGTACAAAAATTACCCACAGCCCCCACAACTGTCGGTTGCACTGGCCTCAGTGTGAGCACCGATCCCTCTATCTGATGCAATGAGAGGGTGCAGACTCGGGCAGCTTTTTACCAGGGCTGGGCACCTCTCAGTATAATTTTTCTCAGTTGCCACTCTGTCCTTTGACGGAGTTGCCCCTGAGCACACTCTGACCAAAGACAGATGATACAAATTTGCCAAAGTCAATTTGCACACTAAAAGCTCAACATCTGTATAGTATCTTCTTCTAGGTAATATCACTCTTCAGCTTGAACCCATTTCCATATTGATTTTAAACGAGTTTATCTCATTAATTAACTGTCCTTCATTACTGTTCTTTTATGTGATGATTGTTTTGATTTTCATATCAAAAATAGTTACGTTTAGGGATATTGTCTTATATAGTGCAGAAAAGTGTTTGAAATTTGCATTTTACTTGGTCTTCAACAAGTTAGCATCTATTTGTAAAACTTTCCTTAACAAGACAATTTATGAATTAAATGTTAATTTAAAATTTTTGTTTCAAAGATTTCAAGTAGTCAATATATCTTACTTTGCAAAGTGATAGCAAGCATGCAACACCTAGTTTTACTATAAAAATGTATCATTGGAAATTTTACTATAAAAATGTATTGTTGGTACTTTTACTATCAAAAAAATCTGTTACAGGTAATTTTACTTTAAAAATGTATTTTTATACTTTCCTAAGGTTTTGATTTTTGTTTTGGAGTTCACTATTTGTCCATAGTTGGGTCCCTAACAGGTGCTACTACCCTAGATAAGGCTGGACCTACAAACAACAGAAATTATGAAGTGGTTAGATGCTCCTCAAAACCTCCAATCTCCCGATCAGAGGTCTTGCTGTCAGATGTTGTTGATAGTCATTCACAAGACTATAGAACATCAAGTTAAAATTCAAGTCCAACCTCTTGCATTCACTTCATGGGAATAGCATTTCTTTATTCTCAGCTGGGATTAAATTAACATAGAAGAATAGATCTTTTTAATCTGGATCGGCAGCCACTCTTGGTAACAGATGTCATACTCTACTTCAAATTAGATTACTTTCTGATTCACTCTACATGTTGCCCCGATGTAAATGCTAAGAAAGCAAAAATAAAAATGAAGCTCTCTGTGCAGAGGCTCTGAGCATCATATCCAGCTCACGAAACAAATCCTCTCACAAAAAAAATGTCAAACAATATAAAAGAAGCCAATCATGAATGTTACCACCAAAGCAAAATCATGAAAACAAAACAAAACAATGATTTATGATCAACCACAGCTGCTTTTAAGAATGCTGCTCACAAACTGTAGACAGTTGTGGTGAATGGGAGAGTCAGCAACACTTTGGTCAATGGACCTGACAAATACATCAACTCCGTCCAAGTCACTTCCCTTGCCCACAAAGAGACATTCCACTCATACCCTCTGTATTGTCAATGCAAATAAATTTATCTTAACAACCAGTCTTCTTTCTTTTTCACCTTACCAGCAGTAAACTGTTGTTTTGTTTGTACTAATATGCACATCTTTATAACAAGAACAACTCTGAACTCAAAACCATGTAGAAGGAAATAGAAAACTACTCCAATATCTTTCACAACAACAGTCATGGTGATTCACAATTTGCAGATATTAAAGACAAAGCAATTTTTTTTATTAATCATTTCACACCAAACAAGGCAATAAAACCACTAAGACACTGAGGTAACCGAGTTTGAAATATGAGAAAAAAAATATTAAGAATAGACAACAAGAAGCAGTTAACGATTGACATTGCATTTAAATATTTGAAGATCAAGGTTGAGTGGAAAGCAAGAAACCTGAAGAAATTTCCATGAGTGAAAAAGTGTTCAGGAGAGATAGCAAAAAGACAAAATTTACTAAGAGCAACAAAGGATAGGAAATTGTGGAGAGTCAAAATCACCTCTGTCATGAAGGGAAACAGCATGAGAAAGAAGCAGCAGCAGGTTTTATAAATAAAAAAGTGCCTGGACTTTAAATAAATGTACACTTTTATTCTCAGTAATAAATTTAATTCATTGTCCCTTCACCCATATCGTATAGATTCAAATCTTTCATTTGTTTTCTCTCATGCTTCATAAAATATATAAAAGATTATATAAAAATAAAAATTAAATAATGATAATAATGCTACCTATTGACATACGTAAAATTCCTGACCCAACATTTTGGCTTTCCACTGTCATGTGGCTTTCCTCATTCTTTTTTTTTTTTTAACAAATATTTTTATGGCAATTGTTCCACTGAGTTATTCTCATTACTGAAATTGCATGAATTTAAGATTGGCAAACAGTTATCACCATTTTACGAGCTAGATACAACAGTCAATTCTAAGTTTCTTTTCTTGCATGTCTTACCTTTGGAATTCCATGTGTAGACAGAGTGTCGAAGGACAAAATGTCAAAAAGACAATGTTGTATGGACTAATCCTAGAATGGACAAAGTGGGAAAGTGACTGAAGCCAGGTCAGAAGCGGTAACATTACAAATTCTTAAGATTTTGTCAAGAATCTCTAAATACATAGCAGAAGCACCAGAGATGTGGTAGAAATATTCAATTAATGGACAAATGGCAGGCTTACTATTAACAATAATATTTATCTCAATGTTTTGGGGATAAAAGGATAAGACATCATTGATATGTCTGAGATAAAATGAGTTCTTAGGAACAACTTATTGAAATGGACCTAATTTTTAAAATTCTAGAAGTAAGCATGCTGAAAGAAGACTAAGAGGGTCACCCATAGGCAATTTAATTTATTTTTTTAATCTCTTGTTGAATTTAAAACAACTAAGATCCATGTATAATTCATATGTACTGATAATTTGTTAATTTATTCAAAAATATGTAAACAAATTGAGTATAAATTTAGCTCTACCTTTGCCCACTGATTTCATTCTCCTTTCAATCAAACAAGAATCAATTATGACATTTGGCAGAATTTGATTTATTTCAGGTAATTTCCTGTTAATGAGCAACATCTGTCAAGGTAAAATGACAGGCCTGAACATGATCCTTGTGAAAGAAGGATTTACTATTTCAGCTGGAGTCTGTTTTACTTTTTTCTTGCTGAATTTTAAATGGATAATTAAAGACATTCTACTCAAAACTACAAAGATTCTGAGTACCATAAGCGATCCTATTTATCAAAATATTCTGTTCATGATGAAAATAGGGATATTTATATGTTTATTGATTATCTACAAAATGTTTATTTTACTAAAAGATCACGCAATAAAAGCCCCAAGAGCCACACAAGGAAGAGTGTTTATCTGTGGGATATATAGGAGAGGTATGTAGCAGTATATGCATATAATTATATATTTGCAATTGGGTATATATAAGTGCATTTATTTAAATCTATTTTTTGTATTTAATGTATTATATATATATTTTGTTGTAACCTACGAAGGATTACTGAATGAGGAATAAACAAAATGGAGGATGGAAATGAAATTCTAATCTTTATAACATTAACAAAATGCAATACAAGCATCACTTTTGTATTTCAGCGTGCATACGGTCTGCTTGCTGAGGATGAAATGTTACTAGCTTAGTTTTGGACAATTCCAAGCAGCAGCAGCAGCAGGATTCTCTCTCTTCCTTCTAACTTACATTTGCCCAGTGAACCAAATATAAGCTGGTTAAAATTTCTCTTTCTTATTCTTCTGATGTGATGCTTGCAACTTTAACTTCTGACATCTAGAGAGTCTATGCTACTTCAACTTCTGCGGATTGTAATTAATTTCTACTGGATTTTATGTTGCTCTTGCAATTTTTTCTGATTGGGTGTTTTATGAATATGGCCCTGGACTGAAGGTAGCCTCCAGGAAAATAACTCACTGTGTTTTCTGTGCTTAACATTTTCTTCTGACATGAATTGGAAATATAATAAATTAATAAATGGCTTATCAAAACTGAAACAGCTCTCTTTTTTATCTTCAATAATCCTTTATGCTCTCCATCATCATCACTAATGCTAACCTCCAAGAAAATAACTCACAGTGCTTTCTGTGGATAACATTTTGTGCTGACATGAAGTGGAAAGCTTGTATTAAAGCAGTTGCTAAGTCTGCTGCTAGGAAAGTCGAGTCACTGAGCTTAGCTAGACATTTTTTCTCTCTAGAATTTGTCTTACCTATTTATAAGTCTAGCACTCATCTATGCATTGTATATTGTTGTCACATATGATCTGCTGCTATTACTACATATTTAGAGATCCTTGATAAAATCCAAATAAGAATCTGCAATATTATTGGTCTTGATCTGGCATCTCAGGTACAGTTACTTTCCTACTGACTTAATATTGCTTCCCTATGCCTTTTACGTCCTGGGTATGACGGTAAACTACATCCGCATCCTGGGTATGACGGTAAACTACATCCAACAGCAAGGTCTCAGATAATTTTTCAGAAAAATAATGTTGCCAGCTCTAAGTTTTTGAAACAATAATGTTACCAGCTCTAAGTTTTTGAAACAATAATGTTGCCAGCTCTAAGTTTTTTTTTTGTAGAAAAGGAATAATGTTGCCAGATATACGTTTTTTTTGAAACAATAATGTTGCCAGCTATACGTTTTTTATTCTACACAAAATAGGCATTTAAAATTCATATAAACTGGATTTGGCATTAAATAACCCACAGTGGTTGATATGCCATAAAACCCAAACAAACAAACAAACCTATGCCTTTTCTATAAACACTTTCATGGTTATTGTTCAGATAAACTTTTCTCTATGGTTCCTAGACTTTAAGCACAGTACGAAATTGGCAGCAAGATCTCTTCATTTTACAGTTGTAGATCCTAGTTGTAACCATAAGTCCTATACTAACAATTTCTTTTCTCATACTTAACAATGCTTTTTCTTTTTCTCATGTTCTTTTACACTGAGTAACCTCTTAGTTACTTTATTGATTTGCTTGGGGTGAAATGATTAAAAAAAAAATAAATAAAAAAAATAGAAATCCTATCAGGATTTATTATTGGTAGACAACATAAGATATGAAAATGACATGGTGTTGAGAACAGACACAAAGGAAACTACAGTAATTCCTTCAGAAATTAGTAAAAGAAAGCAAGAAGAAAGGACAAACCATCAATTATATCAAGACAATGTACAGTTGTCAGAAAGCAGAACACCTCAAGATTCAAACTATAAAGTAGAAATGGCAAAATGAATACAAAAATTTAAATAACTGGGAAATGTTCTAACAGAAGACAGAAAATCTGCCATCTAAGATTGAAAGAACGTAGGAAAAGCAGAAAAAAAAGTACCTTTAAATTAAAAATCATGACACCAAAACTTTTTACCATAATCATAAAAAGTTTTGGTGTGATGATTTGTATTAAGCCTTTTATTTTTTGCTTAGTTAGTAGTCTTCAATTAATTATAAGTACAATTTTAATACGATTTGAATTTCTAGAAAATTTAATGAATTTATGGGGTGGGGGTAACAGATGTAAAATATTATATATATATATTTTTACCAAGATTTTCTAGAAATAAAATTTCAAAAGTAAATTCATTCATTTTCCTATAAGTCCTAAAAGTTTCATTAAAATCTGAAAACAATTTGATTTTTACAAAAATTTCCAAATTAATATATCATTTTGCCAGAAACACCTACACAAAAATGTCCATTCCCACAAGTCTTACACAGTTGACAAAAAACAAAAATTAAAAAAAAAAATTTTTGACCCAAATTTAGAATGTGTTTGGCGTCTGTGTATTACACCGTTTTAGCTGCAGTGGGCTAAAATGCAACCATCTAAAAGCTCATTAAAATAGCATATAATGTGGCACATCTAACTTCATGATACACTGCTCCCATTTCTGCCATACAGATACAGAAACCAGATCTGCTGGTTAGACCTCTAGAGGAATAGCGATGTTTAAAGGCTAGGATGGAAGACTTAGAAGGTTACAGAACATTAGCATTCCCCGCTTCCAAAGTAAAGGTCACACAAGAGCTAGTAACAAAGACCCAATGTGTTACTTATACAGTAAATTTGGGGATAGGGCTAATTACTATAAACCCCCCTACTCATTCAATTCAAAACAGGGAAAAGCCCAAACTGGCAACCAGAGGCAACTTGGTGCACTGGAGTGGGAGATATCTGTTGCTTACTATTTGTTTGGGACTGCACTACTGGTATATGTTTTCTGGTGGACAATGCTGCACAAATATCTTTAATTCCTGCAACTAGGGTAGATCTGTTAAAAGACCCTCATAAACTTACCCTACAGGCTGTAAATATGTCACTCATCCAGATATATGGTAAAGGCCTTACATTGAATTTGGGCTTGAGACAGAGTTTCAATCACTTCTTTATCTTAGCAGATGTAGAGAAGGCCATATTGGAGTTAGATTTCTTACACAAATTTGGTCTTCTCATTGATATTCACAGATATTGTCTGACTGACCCTAAGAGGAATACTCAATCACCTGGAGACATTCATGATGTAATTCCATTATATCCTACAGTGGCTAACACAGAGGATTACCCTATATTTTGTGAACTTTTAAAAAAGTTTAACAACATTACAAAACCGTTTTTTCACAAGGATACGCTATCCTACACTATCACACACCACATAGCTACTAGCAGTCCTCCTGTTCGCAGCCATCCTCGTCCTTCCTTATTTGGATTCAGTGTTAGTGTATCAATGGCTACACTAATGCTAATATTAGTACTCAGTGTAGAGGAAAGCATTATTCTTCCCAGCACTAAATAGCCGACCAATTATGGTTGGCTTGTAAAAGAAACTAATAAGACTGTTTTATTATTTTTTTTCTTTTGCTTGCATTTTGGGAATTTTATTTCAGAAAATTCTCTATGAAATTGTTTTTAATAGCATTTTGCTATCATGGGAAATGAAACCAAAAAAAAATTTATTAGCTGAAATGGATTTTTGATACTTTAAATCAGGTCAACATTGGCAAGGTCAGATTTTATTATTAAAGTCAATGTTTTCTCTCTGAAATACATGTTAACCAACCAATGTTGGTAAAAGTTTCAGCATATGTTTATATAAATATCCCATGTGAATTTCAGCCTATTCTTTTCATTAGAAATATTCAGAAGTGGTATGAGATTTGATTATGCAATTCAAGGGTTATAAAGTATATAGTTACTGAGGCTTATGTTTTGTTTTTATTTCAGTTAGAAAGATTGTGTAATGGGTTAGAAGAAAGATATCTTGGAGAAATTATATTAAAGTTAATGAGTGATGGAAATTGCTAAAAAAAAATTAGAGAATGAGCAAAAAAGAAACTGAAAACATTGGCAAGATAAGTATAAGAAAAAAAAAATAATTGAAGACTAATGTGAACATTTTTTTTTACAATTAAAATTTTAGGAAAATATTCTCCATAATCTAATTTTATTGAATTTTAGGTGTTTTGGTTTTAATTTATTTTCTGATAATGTGTAGTAACAACAGTAACAAGAAAAATCAGGACTTTCTAAATTAATTGCAGCAATAGGATTGGAATCCCCAGTACAAGGAATTCCCTTAAATGTAATTTGGCTTTTGTCTGAGGCTGAAGGCCAAGACCAAGAAAACCATCTGTGTACAGTTGTTCAGGACTTAAATTGGAAAGTCAGTGATAGGTTGAGGTGACACCGTAATTGCCATGATGCTCTCTATATAAAGGCAGAAGTTACATGAACCTTCCTTTTTAGCTGGTAGATAACACACAACACACTTTTCATTTGTTTTATCATGGTAAGTCACCATTTTCTTCACCACAATCAGCCATTAATGAAGTAGAAGAAACAGTAAATTTCAACAATTATAAATACAAGAGAGGTTAAAAATGAGCTAAGCTAAGATTTTGTAGTGTTTCAGAATTTGGTGAGATATTTTACCAAAGATTACTGCATTGCATATTAATGCTATCTTTGAATTGGACAAGATGGCATAACCCTAGATGCAACCCACCAATATGCCACTGAGTAACATGCCACTAGTGTTTACTGCTGGTGGTCTGCTGTCGGGCATCTGCTGTGTTTATCTTAACAATGTTACCACTGGCAGATTGCCAGAGGCCCACTAGTGGCCTACTAGTGAGGCCACTAGCGGCTTGCATGTTGAGAAAATGATGTCTAATCATGTAAGAGAGACACTTGTGGCAGTATTATGTTCTTATGCTTTTTATGACACTGTAACTGAATGGGATGGAACTTTTGCAAAAAAAAAAAAAAAAAATGTCTAAGTACTCACATTTGATAATATTGATCTTCAAATTTCTTCATTTACTTCTGCGTTCATAAAGTTTTTCTTATTTTGCTGGATGCAGAACATTTAAATTTACTCTAACCATGTCACTATAGTTTCCAGTGCATGTAACTAATCAGTGAACATTGGAAATGTGTAAGTATTGAAACCAAATGCAAGTCCTCATCTTTGTTGTCACAATGTTTTGGTCATTGTACCTTCTGACCCTCATCAAGTGGGTATTGAGCTTTTAACTAAAGGTAAATTCTCAGCTGAAGCCATTATTTAATCTATGGAGATTGACTCTCCTTGTTCTACTGCCTACGGATATCTCATCTTGTTAATATTAGTAGTACTGCTCAATTGCTCGCACTGAATCCAAATACATAATGCCTGACCAGGGATTGAACTCACAATTACTGTTATAAAATAAAATAAGACATATCTCGGCTGATTTGCAGGCAAATAAACTAACATACTTAAGAGTGAGAGCCAGATGTGAACGGGACAAGGCCCCGTCACAAAATGACCATTATCGTCGTTTGCACATATACCTGACGCACGAGTTCCGGTCGAAAAATAAAATATTTTAAAATGTTTCTATTTTTCGAACAATAAAAATGCTTCCCTCCTAATTATACACGCGTCGTTTTTTGAGCCTGTTAAGCCATAAAAAACGCCATAAAAGGGGTCGCACGCGGAAGTACAACAGCAGTCAACAGGAGGCCAGGGAAGAGATCGGTCACGGTCGGTCTGAGCAGTCAGCAGCAGTAGCGCCACGCCAACCAGCGGGAACTACTATGAGAGATCAACCCAGGTTGGCAGCTGGCTTATGAACTATACCACAAGGTAGCTGTGCCAAAACCACACATTCCTATTGAAATAAATCACCTAGATCTATTTCTGCTGTTGTCGTATTTCTTTCTTGCAACCATACGCTTGTCTATAACATTACTATGTCACAAAATTCACGAACCAACTATTTCATCCACTAGGCCATAATCCTGCAAAATATGAAAAATTGTAAAGTATATGAATCTATGCCTTTCACTGGTTAGAAATGTGGGTGATATCTAAAAAAGAAAGAATCAGAAAATAACATATACCTGCCTTGTTGCCCATGTTATGCAGAAGATTTAGCAAGCTTTAACTTTTGTGCTTACAAAAGGACATTTTTTTTATTCTCTATTACCTTCACTCCCTTGGCAATATTTACTTATAATTTTATAAACATATAAATAAATTGTTGGACAAAAGAAATGCCTTGCAAATGTTTTTTTTTGTCAAAATTTAGAATAAAAGTTACTCATTATCTGTTTATTCTTGATCACACATTTAATAAATTTGTGAATAAAAATATTTCTTTATAAATTAATAATTAATAAACATTGTATTAGCTGGTTAGCATTTTTAGAATGTTGTAAATTTAAAATTATTCTTGTAAATAAACAACTTTATGAA
Source organism: Acanthosepion lycidas (assembly GCA_963932145.1). Classification (NCBI taxonomy): domain Eukaryota; kingdom Metazoa; phylum Mollusca; class Cephalopoda; order Sepiida; family Sepiidae; genus Acanthosepion; species Acanthosepion lycidas. Next base: position 79,868,636 of record OZ010607.1, on the reverse strand, counting down.
TAAATAGTGTTTAATATTTTAGCTTTAAGTTCTCAAAGAACAAAAAATGCATCAATTCACTTTCATATGCTTGGATTTTATTAAAATTCAAATCATTGCTTTTTATAACAACAAACATTACCAATGGAGTGAAAGTAGTTAAAATAATAATGTAAAAAAAAAACGTCCTTTTGATCCAATTCTTTTGTGTGCATGAAGGTGAAAGAAGATTTTAATATTTTTTAAGCAGATTCTCCAACCTGCAGCCAAAAAGCTATGTCTCTGGTGATGTTAGCAACATTTGTTATGAGTTTGCAAGCTGAGACAATTGATTTCACATCAGCATTTTTGTAGGGTGATATGCTGGGGAAAGAGATATCATAATATACACACACTTAGAGATAACTAATTAAAGCCAAATTTATGCAATTATTAAAAAACATAACTGCACACCAATTTTTGTCTAGTTAAGTTACACACACATATCACACTACACTCAAAACAAATTTTAAAACAAACACATATATACCAGAGTGCTAGCCATTATCAACACAACTCTTGCTTATCACAGATGCTTATAACTATGCGAATACATTTCTCTTGTATAGGCTATAAGAGGAGCTGAACAGAGCACAGAGAAGAGAGATTTCACACATGCACACTAACTATGGGGGCTACCTGGAGCACGGCTAATTGCTTTTCTGATCATTATGCTTTGAAAATGACCTCCTGTGAACACAAAAAGAGAATGGACTACACTATGGCACATGACAAGCCCAAATTGATAGCTACCAAGCAGTCAACCTGGTTAAGTACATGCTCACTCCACACCTCATAGACCACACATTGGAATGTCACAGTATACTGCTTACAAGAGACATTTTCATATCTTCTAAATGAAAATAAACCTTTGGTCATTTCTTCAAACCAGTGTCTAATTTGTTTCTCTACTCCAACCAATTTCCACCTTGGATCAGTATTCTCGTAATTCATTGTGAATGATTTTATATTCTATGGAAATTAATATTTTAAGAAAGATGTGATTTCAGAATTAAAAAGGATGTTCAAAGTAGGTACTCAGGACAATAGAACATTCAAATGTTTGGGATTGACTGTTAAGTAGTCCAAAAATAGAATTACTCTAGATCAAATCATCTGCATCACCAATATAATTAAAATAAAAAAAAAAGGAGAAAAAATGATGAGCTAAGTATAGATGAAAAGACGGAAAAAGATTTGCTGGTCAAATGATGTGGGTATCTATCTACCAAGACACATATCACATATATAGTTTGATATCTGTAAAATGAGTACTATTGCAAAATAGCCTAAAGTGAAAATGCATTTTGAGGCCAATAAGTTATTAGCAAATATGAGACCCAGTAGAGGTTTTATATTTTTTCTAAAATTGGAAAAATGCTCAAAATTGAAGATTGGTTGTTATTAGTGTAGCAGCTGATGTTAGGGTTTTAATAATGGCTACGTTACAGGAAATATTTCAAGTGTAGTGCTTTGCAAAGCTAACAAAGCATCTCTCAGGTAGAGACAATGAATTCAACAAACCTTGTTAGTGATCATCTTCTGAGGGTTGATGCGGCAAGAGTTAAAGAGATCTAAGATGAAATCCAAATTGAATGGATTGGGGGTTGCAAGTAAATCACAGACTGGCTTACAAATGCAGGGGCTCCCCCTGAGATACTGAAAGATATTTTGCCTCAATAACTGTTTTAATATTTGTAGCAAAGGAGTCAAATTCAAGAGTGTAAGGGACGCAACTCTTTCCGTCGGAAAATGTCTGACACGATGCAACGCAAAGCAATGTACACCGAACACTTCCTTGCGTACTCTAGCGAGGACCTCCCTCATTATGGTGTTGAGAGGGGCGTCGTGAACTTCGTCATCCCATCCAGTGGTGACATCAGATGCTCTCTGCTTGATGAACACAACCGCAACACGCAGCCAGCCACCTACAGGAAGGTGCCCAATAAACTTGCCGCATAAGGAAAATATGCTTCGCCACGTGACAATGGTGGGCATGTCTAGGACTTCGTTTTCCCATTTCCAATACAGGACGTCATCCTCTCTCCAGACCTGCAAACCAAGCACCCGTGCACCTTCCTGTAGCCTCTCTGGTTCCTTACTGAGGAGGCCAAAGTTGTAGAGATGCTCCATCACGCGCGCCGCAGATATGCCTCCCTCATTCACGTCATCAATATATGCAGATGTTGCCCGCTGTATGCACTCATCCTTCGTCAGAATGGCGTCAACAATCATCTGCATAATTGATGGCGCCACATTGAGTCCAAATCCCATGTGGGTCAGGCAATACCTTTGCCCCTTGATAAGCACAGTTTGATAGGGCCATACTGGTGCACACGCACTTGAGGGTATGCCTTGCGAAGATCCAGCACAGATACATTTGATCACGCCTGTCACCATTCCCTTAGCTTCTCGGTACACACGTCTGCGCGGGCTGTAAAAGGGTCCACGTGCTCATTCAGTTCCCGATAGTCGAGCACCGGCCTCACCTTTTGTTTGTTGTGCTGGAGAACCGCCATTAGCGGGATCAGGCCCTTCGGGGGCCCCAATTCCTTCTCTGGATAAGGAACCAACCATCCGTTATTAATCCAGGCTCACAACTCCTTATCATATTCCGCACGAGCTTGCAGGGGAGATTTTATACTCTGGCACACTGTTGTACAGCTTCTCTGGCGGTTGATCGTCCAACCATTTCCAGGATACCATCCAGGACTTTGTGCGCTGGTCGAACTCTGCACGAAAGTCAGGCCGTTCCAGCTCCATTGCTGCACCTAGAGCAAGACCAGTTTCAGTGAAACGCGCCCGACCCTCTTCGTCAACATAGATGCCACCCAATTTTTTGATGACATCCATTCCCAGGAGCAGATCATAGCCGAGCAGCTCTCCATCCACGACCAGAGCTTGTACGGCTACTGCAGGCCCATTGCCAATGCTTGCATGAATGACGCCCAATCCACAAGAGGTTAGCGAGAGTCAGAACTGGAATCTTTTTCTCATCCCAAATGTCACAACATGCCTTACGCACAAGGGTCTGGGTGCACCTGGTGTCTACAAGCGCGAAGCGCTCACGCCCATTGATCCGCACGCTCACTGCGGGTAGCGCCTTGTTCAGCGGCCATCTGGGGAGAAGACTGGCGCTGTAGCTTACTCCCCTTGCCCGTTTCCCACATTTTTTAGCTAATTTGATGGTGCTGATTCTGAAAATGGCCTTAGCTTTTAATGGTTAACTTCTGTTTTTGCTGTACTGAAATTGCTCATATTTGGAAAGAGATCAATTTATGATCTTGGCTGATCACAAAATTTAGTTAATAATGGTCATACAAACGCATCAGTTTTCAGGTAGGCTGACCAATTTATGTCAGCCACCTGAAATAAACTATTTTTATAAGAAAGAAGTGTTTTTGAGTAAAATATTTTAAAATAGATTTACCAAAGTTTTCTAATTTATCACCAAAATTCAAATTAACTGATAAACTTTATCAGTAATAGACTTTAGTAAACCTGATAATTAAGATGACATCAAAAAAAATGAAACCCTAAAATCTTCTGATTGATATTCCTAAATTTGTTCCATCACTATGGAAGGAAACCAAGCATATTGAGAGCATTTTGTTTTCACAGTTGGAAAGAAACTCCAACTAAAGACATCCCCCAATTGAATACACCTATTCCATTGTACATGGTACTGCTGGAGAATCAAAAGGGACTTGAATAATATTGAACATGACAGACAATCAAGAAAGAGAAAATTTTTACCATAGTTCTTATGTTGTTATGTTCACAAAGGTTTTATTTCTGTTGTTAGTTTATTAAATTATTTGATGAAAACACTTGTTGTTCTTGGTATATTTAGTCATATTATTTTTAAAGACTTAGGGTCTGACTGTTATTGCAAACTAGTATTACTAAACAAACCAATATTTGTTGGTTTAAATACGAATTAAGAGCTTTCTACAATTTTATTTTGAGAAATATTGCCATCACTCAATATCATTTATACAGAAAACAAATGAAAAAAATGTTCTTTTTCTAAAAATGAGGCATTTCTGTACAGCAAAAATGGTAGCTAGCCAAGAGAAAGGTCATTTTCAAATTCAGCATCCTCGAATTAGTGAAAAAAAGATGTTTGGTGTCTTGACACCATTTCAAAAATTTCTTTCATGAAAAGTTCATTAAAATCCTACAATTATCTGATTTTTGCAAGAATTTCCAAATCAATGTGATTTTCATCACCAAAAAATGCCCAAATTCCTCATGCTAATTTAAGATACAGCAAAAAAAAAAAAAAGACAATTTTGAAGGTTCTAAAAAATTTTTAAATTTAATTTAATAATCAAAAATCTTTTGACTCACGACATCACACATGATCATGCAAGAGTGAATACAAGAAATGTGAAGTATGGTTAAGTGTTAAGAAACTAAAAATTCTTGAAGCTATATTACATAAAACAGTTGAAACTTAACCTGAACAGAATAAAGCATGAAAACTCTACAAATGTACTCAAATGCCTATAATTGATAACAGAAGCCATTGGTTTATACCAATGGCTTCCCATGCTTAACACTTGATATTTTCACTCTCGCGTGATCAGGTGTCATGAGTTGTGTCCTGATCAGGTGTCATGAGTTGTGGTACAATTTTCGCTTCCAGCGTCTTGTATGCACGAGTTTGTCGTTGCTTGGAAATCTTCCATGCAAACAAAAACAGACTATCATTATTGTTTTGTCCGTGTATTGGTTAATATATTGTGATGTAATTGTCATCTTTGATGATGGCATATGTAAGCCGAAAGCTTAGATAGGATTAAAAACATGTATCAATATGGTGATTTTCTTTCGTCTTCCAATGATAATGTTATTAAGATTATCAGATGATATCAAAAGGAATTTGTATAAAATAAATAGACAAAACTTGTCTATATTATTTAATGAAACATGCATCGATATATATATATATATATATACAGACACACACAGAAATCACATAGTTGGTACAGCATTTACAAATTTTTCAATTAGTTAAAAAATTTGAGAACTATTTACTCAAGTAAAATAACCAAGAGCAGTTATGATAATCATAACAATGATACTATGAAAAGCTCTCTTCAATAACTACTGGCAAAAAATTGGGTAGAAGATGTAAACATAAGATATGATTAAGATGCAAATAAATAAAAAGGATTTTTTTAAATAAATGGTGCAATTTGATCTGAAGAATTTAATAGGTCTTATGTTCTTATCTGCATTGTTTCTAACATATACATAGTATATTGCATATATGGATTTACAATATAAAAGTATGCAAGAAATAATATACATGAAACATACATGCATACAAAAGGCATAAGCAAATGGTATGTTATTAAAATCATTGCTATTCAAAATAATACAATACAGTAAGAATATCTATCTGAAAGAATCCTTGAGGTGTAATTAAAAGCACCCAAATCTGATATTTTTATTTTTACTTCCAACATTAAATAAAAACTTTATAGTGTGCTTTTTTTACATTTCCAGTTTATTGCTGATGAGTAGAATCACATGGTGTCAATTAAATTTTATTTTCAGCAATATAACAATATTAGAAACCTAAAAATATCACTATATTTAGCAATATTAATTAACAATATTCAAAATCAAAATAAGGCACAAATAATTTCTGAATATTCTCCATAAATAAAATAATAAAATGGAAATGCACAAAATGGATCAAATCTGCCAAAATTAACTTCAATTGACACCATGTGATTCTCCACATCAAATTTCATAAGAATCAGCATTAAACTGGAAATGCCCAAAATGCACACATACTGCCATCTTTAGGCTCTGATTCTTGCTATTAATATTGCTCAAGATTGATTTTAATTAAAACCATTTTAATCATCAAATTACATAAAAATCTGCATTTCCCTGAAAATACTCTAAATGCACCAGATTTCTAATATTATTAATATTGCTCAAAATTTATTTTTAATTCAATTCTTATGAATCTGCTCCTCAAATTTTATAAGAATATGCAATATTTGAAATGAACAAAATGCCCCCAAATCTACCATATTTTTCCTCATATTATTATTAATATTATTCAAAATTAATTTTAATTGCTACGATGTGATTCTGCTCGTCAAATTACATGACATTCAACATTATGATGAAAATGCTCAAAATGCACAAAGTCTGCCATTATTATGCTTCTAATATTGTTATTACTGTTGTTCAAAAATAATTTTAATTGACACCTTGTGATTCTACTCATCAAATTGCATACGAATCAGCATTAAACTGGGAAGGTTACAAAATGCACCAAATCATTTTCAGGCTTCTAGTATTCTTTATTACTAAACATTAATTTTAAATGAATCCATGTGATTCCACACTTCAAATTACATAAGAATCAGTATTAATCTGCAAAGGTGCAAGATGCTCAAAATCTCTCATTATCAGTCTTTTAATAATGTTATCACTATTAATGAAAATTAATCGTAAATGATACACTGCGATCATACTCATTAAATTATGTGGGAATCAGGTTTAATGTGGATATGGAAAAAATGCATCAGATCTACCATTATCAAGCTTAAAATACATAAAATCTGACATTATTCTACTTCTAATGCTTTTACCAATATTGCTTGAAATTTTACTTTTGTTGACATCATTGAAGTCAAAATGCACAAAATACAACAAATCTGCCATTATCAGACTCCTAATATTGTTATTAATATTACTAAAATTTAATTTTAAGTTAAAACCACTTACTCTACTTATTAAATTGCATTAAAATAGAAAGGCACAAAATACACCAAATCTTGCCATTTTCTGACTTTTAATTTTTTTCTTGATATTATCAGTCAAAGGCACACAACTCTACATATCTTGAATAACTTACAATTGTCACACACATACACACTATTAATTGAACTCACACAATTGACGTTTTACCTTGAAGAAATCAAACTGTTTTAATTTCACAATCTTAAACCATCAACATTCATTCACCAAATCTCTGCATGGACACTCTAATCTCACTTGCCACGTTTAACAAGCAACCTATCATCACTTTGTGTAGGTCAAATATATATATAAATTCATGTTATTGTTGAAATCTATAAGTACATTGTTTTTTCCTTGATTTCTTCAAGTTGTATTATCTTCATATGTTTGTTTAATTTATTTGTTGTGGATAAATGCATAATGTACACGCACATTTTAAGCCTTCACTCAATTTCACCTTCTGACACATCTTACTTAGTATAAATTCCGCAACAATTTCAAGTATTGATATTAAATATAAATTCCCACCCATAAATTTATCTTTCATTCTTTCTTTTTATTGTTTCAAGAGTGGATATTAAGAACTCATAAGCATCAAGTGATCACAGCATTAGGTCACAACTAAACACCACTGACTGCTTTTGAATTGGTTCAACAGTTCAATTTCATTTCATATGTAGCATTCAACAGTTGGATTTGATTTCACGCAAAGCGTTCAACGTTAGGTGCTGTTGTGAATATGGATTATCTCCTCTTTGATAATTCAAACTATACAAGCTATACATTTCCGCTTGTCGGGTAGACGAGTAGTAGGTTTCTTAATTGAATAAAAGAATACTAGACAGAATCTCTTGTCCTGTTTTCATTACAATTTATTCAATTAAGAATGGAACAATTTATGCGACCGGAGCGATTTACCACAGATCCAGAAAGAGATTCAGCCGACAAGTGCTGGAAACATTGGCGGGAGACATTTACAAATTTCGTCAAGGTTCTACATTCAGAAAGATCGGGACATCCCATCAATAAGCGTGTGCTCCTAACCAACTACCTGTCACAGTCAACGAAATTATCTCAGATTGCGTTACCTACGAAGAAGCAATCAATGTACTGAACACTACATACATAAAGCCCAAAAATGAGATATTTTCTAGACACCTACTTGCGACTCGCCGACAAGAATCAGGCAAAACATTGGACCATTTCCTTAAGAGCCTTTGGACACTGAGCAAAGATTGCAACTTCTGCCCAATGACGGCATTAGAGGCCCAAGAGCAACACATTTTGGACGCCTTCATTAACGGCCTATGTAATACTCAGATAAGACGTCTTCTTGAGAATAAGACCCTTACACTTAGAACAGCTTACGAGCAAGCCTATATCTTTGAAAGTGCTATACAGCAGTCTAGTTCTTATTTACAGCCAGACACCGTGGGCGCCGCGTTAAACCCACCTGTTCCTACTACCCCGCCTCATGACGATAGTCCGATGAAGCTTCAAGAACAATCGGTTACTGCCGCTTTAAAAAGGGACACCTGCTATTTCTGCAGCTTATCTAAACACCTACGAGTTTCATGCACTGCCAGAGATACTCGTTGTCATAAATGTGGAAAACTTGGTCATTTTTCATAGGTATGCAAGTCTTCTAAAACTCTATACAAAAATACTCGTCAAAATACATCTGCAACTTTAGCCGCCTCCCCCGACTGCCTTTCAAAAACTATTGTAAAAGTGAAAATTAACGGGAGGTCTACAAATGCCCTGCTCGATACCGGGAGCTCAGAAAATTTTTATCAAAGAAAGCTTGGTAAAACCAACAAATTGTATTTTGTTCCCTCCCCCAGCAGAGTAACAATGGCAAACGCGTCATTGTCTGCGCAAGTAAGTGGTTATTGTTTGGTGGACTTACTATTTAATGACGTCTCTTATAAAACCACTAAATTATCCGTAATGAAAAACCTTTGTTGCGAAATAATACTGGGACACGATTTTTTGCAGCAACACTCACAGATTGAAATTCCGTTTGGCGGTTCAATGCCCGCATTGAAAATTTGTGGATTGGCGACAGCAAAAATCCAGTACCCGTCACTTTTCAAAACCCTAACTGAAAACTGCAAACCCATAGCAGTGAGAAGCAGACGTTTTTCTTATAATAATAAAAAATTCATTGACTCCGAGATAAAAAGACTACTCGAGGAGGGTATAATTGAGCCTAGCAAATCACCCTGGAGGGCTCAGGTAGTTATAACCACTTCTCACAACCATAAAAAGAGAATGGTTATAGATTACTCCCAAACTATAAATAGATTTACTCTTCTGGACGCCTTCCCACTACCCAGGATAGATGAAATGATAGACGTAATAGCCAAATATCGTATGTTTAGCACTCTGGACTTGAAAAACACGTACCATCAGATCGCCATTAGACCTAGAGACAAGCTATACACTGCTTTCGAGGCAAACGGTCGACTATATCAATTTCGCAGGATTCCTTTTGGTGTTACGAATGGGGTAGCCAGCTTCCAAAGGATAGTCGACCAAATCATAATGGATGAGAAACTGGAAGGCACATTTGCGTACATCGACAACGTCACAGTATGTGGCCATAATAGAAAGGAACATGACGAAAATCTCAGACGGTTCATGTCCGCCATCGACAAATACAACCTTACCCTAAACGACGACAAATGCTCGTTTGGACTGGACAAAATAAACCTACTGGGGTATACCATAAGCAAAGGTTTTATGGCACCGGACACAGATCGATTGAAACCTTTACTCCAGATGCCTGTCCCTCACAACCAGCCTTCCCTTCGACGTGCTATGGGCATGTTTGCTCACTACTCACAATGGATTGCTTCGTTCTCAGAAAAGATACATCCATTAACACAAGTAGAGACGTTTCCTCTGTCCCATCAAGCCGTTGAGGCATTCGAGGGACTGAAAAAGGATATTGCGAAATCTGCAATTACAACAATAGACCAAAATATTCCTCTGGTTGTTGAAACGGATGCGTCAGACTGTGCTATTGCTGCTTCTTTGAAACAAGCTGATCGTCCTGTAGCCTTTTTTTCAAGGACCCTCTGACAGGCTGAACGACGACACCCCGCAATTGAAAAGAAAGCCTTACGCCATAGTCGAGGCATTAAGAAAATGGTGACACTATCTGATCGGACACCACTTTAAACTTATTACTGACCAGAAATCAGTTGCTTTTATGTTCAATTCTAAGACTACAAGTAAAATAAAGAATGAAAAAATAGCGAGGTGGAGAATTGAACTATCTTGTTTCTCCTTTGACGTCAGCTACCGACCTGGCATGGAGAACTTAACAGCTGATACACTGTCAAGAGTATGCTGTACGGCATCAAGCGGGGATGAACTCCGAACGCTACATAACAATCTCTGTCACTCGGGCATTACTCGAATGGTTCATGCTGTGAGGTGTAGAAACTTGCCTTTCTCAGTGGAGGAGGTAAAAAGAATTACAAATTCTTGTCGAACATGTGCTGAGATAAAGCCTTGGTTTTATAAACCCAAAACTGACGTTTTAATAAAAGCAACACAACCGTTTGAAAGACTCAATCTTGATTTTAAAGGACCGCTACCAAGCAAAACAAGGAACCAATATATATTAACGGTTGTTGACGAATATTCACGGTTTCCTTTTGCTTTCCCTTGCTCCGACATATCGGCTGCTGCAATTATACAATGCCTCTGCTCACTATTCGCTATCTTTGGAGCCCCTGCCTATATACATTCGGACCAAGGGGCTTCTTTCATGTCAGAGCAGCTTCGGCAATTTCTACAGGAACGAGGAGTAGCTATAAGCCGGACAACTCCCTACAACCCTAAGGGTAACAGCCAATGCGAAAGATATAACGGCATTATTTGGAAGACCGTTCAATTGGCTGCCTCAAATAACGGATGTTCGATTGATAATTGGGAAGATCTCCTTCCTGTCGCATTATACACCATTCGATCCCTATTGTGTACTGCCACGAATGCCACCCCACACGAAAGGTTTCTACCTTTTCAGCGATGGAGTTCGGCGGGAGCTTTGCTTCCATCTTGGCTCTCTCGACCAGGTACTGTGTTTCTGTGACGACATGCACGTTACACCAAGAACGATGCCTTGGTGGACGAGGTAGAGCTTATTGAGGCAAACCCCCAGTACGCTCTAGTATGACGTGCAGATGGTAGAGAGTCTAATGTGTCTCTCAGGGACCTAGCACCGGCCGGAGACGTACCCGGACCGTGGATAGCCCCCGAGGACAGACCAACTACCCCTGACACTGAAGCCCCTCCGGAAGATCATGGCACTGAAATTGCTCCTGACACGTCATCTAATGACACTATCTCCGTTGAGGCTCCATCAGACACTTCGGATTGGCCAACACCTGAATCCCTGACAGATGAAGGACTAGCACCAAAAAAACGTGTTCATCCAGAGACTGACTCTGACACGGAACGGCCTGCTCCTCTGAGAAGGAAACATTTCGGAGCAAGATATTTTAGAGCCCACAGACAGGCTCACACTGAAGAGCCTCCCTGTTCAAGTACTCCAACCACGAATCATGGACTGCCGAGGTGGCCACTGCGAGTTCGTAGGGAGCCTGGACATTTAAAGGACTTTCTTCTCTATCAGTGAGAAATTTGGTGGGGGAGAATGTTGTGAATATTGATTATCTCCTCTTTGATAATTCAAACTATACAAGCTATACATTTCCGCTTGTCGGGTAGACGAGTAGTAGGTTTCTTAATTGAATAAAAGAATACTAGACAGAATCTCTTGTCCTGTTTTCATTACAGGTGCGTCCCTGCACTAACTTGTCAGAAGAATCATAGCCATTTACATTGAGAAAACATTCAAATGTTTATTTCGTTTTCTGCAGGCTGGCTCTCATGTAAATCTTCAGGACAGAAATTTAGAAGATTCCGTGATCATCAGGAACTCAAAAGCCAAAATGAATTGTATCCTCCATGAATGAAAAGGAAAACGCTTTCAGGATGATAATCAAACAAATAAACAACACATGACCGAACGAAATATTTCTACATATAAAGGGAAACAACTCAACCAAGACAAAACAAGATTTGTCTACTTTGAACTATTTATAAACAGAAAAGAAAAAAGAAATAATGATAAAAAAAATCGTCAAAAAGATTGTTCGACAGATAAGTAAACCATTAAACATTACTCTTATCATAAGAGTCTTATGACAATTATTATATTTTCTTTCCTTTCTTCTATTCTTTGTTTATTGTTTCCTTCTTCGCCTACATTTTATCTTTATTATATTTAAAATAAATATAACTTTACATCTCGTGTTTGTTTTCTATTATTATGTTATTTTCCCTTAATAGAAAACTTCACTTATTTTTTCTTTTAAGTGAGCCACATTTACAGCCATATCTTTGAATTTTGTTGAGAGATAAAGTTTGTGGCGACTGTCAATTAATTTTGCTCAAAATGAATTTTATTTGATATCATGTCATCCTTAGAGTTCGAGTTAAAAACAGGAGAAAGGACAAAAGAAGAGGAAATCAGGAAGACAGTAGATAGCAATTGACATTGCATTGAAATTTTTAAAGAACCAAATTGGCTGGAAATCATGGAGACGGAATAGATTTCCACGAGTGTGAAATGAGAGAAAAGAAGTTATTAGGATAGAATTTATGGTTGCATCTAGTCAACTCGACTAGAAATTGATGAGACCGCATCACTAGTCTAGTATTGCACCTAAATTCAAAGAGCCTAGGCACCATAGCAAAGAGTTCATCCAAACAATTATCACTGAAGTATTTATAGGGAGACAACCTTGTAGCAGTGGGGAAGAGACTGAAGCCGAGATGTCAGAACAGAGCCAATGATATTGCTGATTCTTCTTTGAATTTTATCAAGGAGCTCTAGGTAAGTAGCAGGAGAACTGAACCAAATGAAATTGATGAGTAGAACCAGAAATGCAATTCTATTTGGCCAATTCAATTCTAATAGATGTATTAGAAACCTGATGATGTTCATTTTGGTGTCTCTCGTGAAATTACAGTACAATTTTGACATACTTATGTCTCATTTGTTAAGTAGAATCAGATGTTATCAATTAAATCCGATTTGGGCAATTCTAATAGTTGTACGATAGTCATTTTGTTGTGTCCTGTGCATTTCCAGTTTAATGGTGATTCTGACATAATTTGATGTGAAGAATCACAAGGTATCAAGTAAAATTCAATTTAGGCATTTCTAATATCTGCATTAGAGGTGCTATGATGTTAATTTTAGTGCATCTTGAACTGTTAAATGCTGATTTTTATGTAAATTGATAAGGAGAATCACACAGTAACAAATAAAAATAATTTTGAGCAATATTAATAACAATATTAGAAACCTAAAGATGGCAGAATGTGTACATTTTGTGCATTTCCAGTTTAATACTGATTCTTATTGTTGTAACCTATAGAAGGTTACTGAATAGAATAATCACACAATGGTTGGTAATGAACGATAATACTTACGACAAAAACAAATATAAGATTCGCCAGCAGCACGTAGAAGAAGTAGTCAACTGGTAGAAGAGAGTCAAGTGAATTCCACAATGAATCTCCCACTGCAGGATATCTACCAATCGCCCCACACAGTTGGATGTGGCACAAGGCCGAATTTAATGTGGGGTATCCGAGCCCATAGGCTCGGTCAAAAATTCCCCATAGACTCTATATAAAATGGTGTTGGTTAGCTGTTTCCCGAGATGAGACTCTGCCCTTTGACATAGCCTCATCTGGGAATCCTCTCTGCTCGGAGGCAGAGAATTTGATACAGCACAGCTGGAGACAAATCTCCTACTGCAGATTATTTATTGTACAAAATGTACAAATATGGCACAAGGCCAAAGAGGGCAAAGGGGAAAAAGATGGTCATCTTCTGTCTTAACATTAAACTCTTAGCTAGCCGCAAACACTGACCCAAACATACAAACAATATTCCTTTCACCAAAACAACTCATTTTTACTTACCATTCTTACCTCATCCACCATAATGCCTCAGAAACTCTATGAAATCCTAACTGGTCCCTATATATACAATTCATTGTCTGTGGTGGGAGAGAAATAAAATAACAATTTAAAAACCCAAATGAATATTTACAATGAGTACAAAACTATGCACAAGGAACTAAACAAAATAGTGTTAGTAATAAAACCCCCCACAGCCCTAACTGTGACAAAAACATCAGTTAACTGGACGAAATCAATGTGGGACTTGAAAAATATAAAAACATTCATACAAGCTATTCACTCACTACAAACACACACTCATCCGAACACAACAACAAATATGAAAAACACTCAAAACGAAAGACACCCAGCGCCAACCAGAGAAGTGATATCACTAACCACCTAACGATGGGAGGGATGGGGAATTTAACAAAAGAAAGAAAATAGGGCCAGAAAAAAAGGGGCCAATGAGCATAAATACCCTGGCTAAGTTTACTTGAAAAAAAATTAAAGCAAAAAACGACCTACTCTAACTTTTACACGGGAAGGGTTACCATTGTTCAACCCAGCAATCCCAATATTCTTACAGCCTAACCAGCATGAAAATGCCACCCCAAGTCAGCACCTTTCATTCTTCTGAGATGCGCAAAACTCACCCAGCTTTCACCAAATTCCAGTTGATGGAGTCACTTCTTTTCCGTTCTGATCTTGACTTTAAGCTGATGCTTAAAGAAAAGGATCAGTTGGGAAGATGTAAACTTCTCGGCCCCATAGAATTCCTTCTGTCGCGTCATCCATATCACAACTCGCATAACCCCCAGTAAGCAAAAGAACACATAGTGCTCAGTCTTAGTCAACAGTGGTACTATATTGCTACAGACGGAACTGGCTTCGAGGACAAAGAACTTTCCACGCAGCATGAAAGCCATGATGTCTTCAACAAACTTGCACAACGGAGCTACGGTACTACAATGAAAGAAGACGTGACCTAGGGCCTCGGCTTTTCCACTGCAGCGAACGCAGTTTGGCGACTTAGCCAAACCCGCTTCACGAAGTCTTTTGGTGACCCAGAGGGCCCCTCGAATCAACAGCCAGGTGAGTGATGCCTCAGAGTTATTGAGACATTTCAACCCAAGCACCCAAGGCCATATGCAGCGAGCCTCCTGCTTCGTCAGGCCAAGCTCACCTATCAAAGCATCTTGAATGTTCCCCCTAACTAACACCTGTTATAATGCCTTACGAGACAACGACTGGACGTCGGAGAGGCCATCCTTCACCAGTAAGAGTTGCTTGAGAGCAAGCTGACATTCACGATAGAAGAAACCCTCGACTCAAGGAGTACGGCCGGCCTCCATCTCGCATGAGCGCACGCTTCTTAAGGATGGAAATTGTCTACACGTGTCTTCCTTCCAGAATTCGCCGTTCTCATCCAACTGCACACATTTGAAACAAAAATCACTTACTTATAGCATAAATTTTTCTAGACACAAACATTTCTTGACCTCGGGGTCTTGTTATTTTCACGTCTCCATCAATAATTGAATGTGTTGACAGGTTTAGTACGTTGCATCAAAATTTCTCGGACATTCAGGCCGGTAAATGTTGTTAATACTGTTTATTATAAACAGAGCACTTACTTAAATATTTGTATCTATAAAAAGAACGTATAAACATAAAAAATCTCTTAAAAATAATTGTCAGACTTTGTCCATTTCATAATTCATCTTTGTAATTTTCTCTATTTTAAAATTAGTGGAACTCCTCACTACCATGAGCCTGTCATCTCTGTTCCACTAATTTTAAAATAGAGAAAATTACAAAGATTATATATAGTGAATTTAGAAATCTAAATTTAAAAACAAGTCTGTACTAAATTAAAAAGGGTAAACTTCCTTGATGTAACTCTAGATTTAATAAACAACACATACCTACCTTATAGAAAACCTAATACTAACCCCTTGTATATACACCCTAATTCAAACCACCCTCCATCCATAATTAAACATATACCCTCACCAATAGAGAATAGAATCAGAATTAACTCTGCTAATAAAGAAATATTCCAACAACACAGTAATTTTTATAACGCAGCCCTAAATAATAGTGGATACAAAAATGCTAATATCATTTATAGAAACAATTGTACGAACCAGAAGAAAAACAGGAAAAGAAAAATCATTTGGTATACCCCTCCGTTCAAACAAATGGTTAGTATTAAGCTAAGACAGAAATTCCTAGCTTTAATTGAAAAACACTTTCCTACTAATAGTAGAAATATTTAATTTAAAACACCCTAAAATTAAGTTACAGTTGCACTGAAAATCTAGAAAGTATAATAAAAAAACAATAATAAAATCCTGAATAAACCACCATGCCAGAATAGTATTAATAAAAACCCTACACTTAAATTAGACAAAAATAGTGAAAAATTATGTGAGTGTAGAAACCCAGAAGACTGCCCATTGGAAAATAAATGCTGCATAAAATCTGTGGTATACCAATGTACTATCTCATCCAATGAGAGTCCTAATACTAATATGATATACATTGGGTCTATGAAGAATGAATTTAAAACCAGATGGAGGCAGCACAAGTGCTCCTTCAACAATATAAATAAAAGAAATCAGACATCTCTATCTAAATATTTTTGGCATTTGAAGGAAATTAATAATACACCAAAAGTAAAATGGAAAATTATAAACAAAACTGGAACTTGTAAAACTTTGGATGACCCATGCCCTTTATGCCTACATGAAAAACTACACATTATCAATAATAAAAATTTATTAAACAATAGACATAAGTTAACGGTTTTTTGCCAACATCAAATTTTCGCATTGAATAATTAGCATAAAAAACAAACAAACAATAAAATAATAAATACAAATTTTAAACTCCATAGTCTAAATAAAAAGTTTAAATGCTCTACCCAATAAAAAGAAAAAGATAACCCTTTATGAAGTCATCAAAAAAACAAATGTTAGCGAATTATGACAGATTTTTTTATATACACAAAACCCTTTCAGAAAAAAATAAAATAAAAAATAAATAAATCTCCATAGACACCCCATCTTCTGCTTTAAATTTAGACACCCCAACCTTACCCTGACTTGACTTCTTTGAATGTAACTCAGATATTGATACAAATTATTATCCCTTATGCCCCTTCTTTTTTTTAATAATTGCTCTAGCCGTTACCATAGTAATTTTAATAATGAATATGCTTATAAAATGCGTAAATTTCAGGAATTAGTTATTCAAAAAAAAATTCTGCTTGAAGATGTAACAGAGCTTGTTACTTTAATTCAAATAATTATATTGAAGTTTTCACCTCTTGTTTTGAAACATGAAAACTCTTATGTAGCAATGGAATCATATTTTTAAATAAATAATTATATATATATATATATATATATATACACACAAACACGCATATGTATGTATATCTATATATATATATATATATATATATATATATATATATATATACACGCATATAACATATATATATATATATATATATATATATATATACACACAAACACGCATATGTATGTATATATATATATATATATATATATATATATATATAATACACGCATATAACATATATATATATATATATATATATATATATATATACACACACGCATTTTCCATTTTACTTTTGGTGTATTATTAATTTCCTTCAAATGCCAAAAATATTTACCCTTTTTAATTTAGTACAGACTTGTTTTTAAATTTAGATTTCTAAATTCACTATATATAATCTTTGTAATTTTCTCTATTTTAAAATTAGTGGAACAGAGATGACAGGCTCATGGTAGTGAGGAGCTCCACTAATTTTAAAATAGAGAAAATTACAAAGATGAATTATGAAATGGACAAAGTCTGACAATTATTTTTAAGAGATTTTTTTATGTTTATACGTTCTTTTTATAGATACAAATATTTAAGTAAGTGCTCTGTTTATAATAAACAGTATTAACAACATTTACCGGCCTGAATGTCCGAGAAATTTTCATGGAAAATATGCGTCTTCCGACAGGAATCGTACCTCTATCCTATACAGAATCATCATATAGCCTGATGTGCTTTTACTGATTGAGCCACAGAGGAGAGTTTCGGTTAGCAAGATTGATTTTACTGTTTTTAAACTACAATTCTCCATGATTTTCTCTCATACATTCATATCTGCTCAATGCGTATCCAAATGTAAACAAATGACGTCAAACATTATGAAATGGACAAAGTCCAACAATTATTTTTAAGAACGTATAAACATAGAAAATGTCTGAAAAATAATTGTCAGACTTTCTCCATAATATATATATATATATATATATATATATATATATATTGTACTAATAGTAACACTCGGTTGGTAAAAACCTTGGATAGCACAACTTGCAAGTATATCAAAACAAATTGGTCACCAAGAAAAAAAATTGGAACAAAAGAAAGAACTAGAAACATCCAAACAGGGCAAAACAAATTGGCAAGTGCCTTAAGTTTTTAGTCCAAAGAAAAAACCCAAATGAGTAATAAAGCTTAAACAGAGAGTGCTCAATACGCACAATCACACACACAAACCTACCAGCCTGCATTTGAAATACACTAGTAGAAAACACAAACATAATAACCTCATCCAGTTATAAAAAAAGATTAAAAATAATGGAAGCCCTAATAATAAAAAAAGAAAAAGCCAACTCTTAACAATATTAACTACGAACAAGGCCACAATGTGCTAACTGTGTTCAGAAAATAAAACCCCTCTATAACACACTAAAAGCATACAGATAATGCACACACTCAATTACACTGAAAAATAAAATCATCCTTGATAATGGCTAAAAGTAGAGCTGAAAGTGCTTGGAACTATTGAACATTTCAACAGTTTCTACACACTCTGTGTCCAAAAAAGAAAGCACTTGTGCGTACACAAGAAAAATTAAATAAAATGCTTAACCATATTATAATCTGTCATTTTTAATGAAATATGCATAAATGAAGGATTGCTTCCTAAATATACTATATATATATATATATATATATATATATATATATAATCATTTTAAGTGAGGATATAATTAACAGCTAAGTTCTTGAGTGTCTTGGTACTAGTATTTTAACTTTTTACATATCTTTTCTCCCTGGAATCAATCCTCCAGATCTACAAATCAACAATTCGCCCTGGCATGGAGTATTGTTGCCATATATGGTCTGGTGCCCCTTCTGTTTGCCTCGGGGTTCTTGATAGGCTCCAGAGGCGGATATGCAATGTAGCTGGCCCTGCCCTGGCATCTCGTCTGCAGTCACTTTCTCACAGACGCGCCATCACCTCTCTGTCTGTTCTACAAATACTTTCATGGAAATTGCTCCTAGGAGCTGCATTTGCTGGTTCCCAGACATCATGAGTTCAAGCGCCCTATGAGGATGGCATCCCGCTCTCACCCCTTCACTGTCGAAACTCCTAAATGTAGCCATCTCTTCTACTCCAATAGCTTCATGTCTCACACCTCTCGCCCGTGGAACTCCCTTCCCTATTCCTGTTTCCCTGAGAGCTATAATCTCCAGCTATTCACGTGTAATGTCAATCGACAACTCCATTTGCCTTGATCTATCCACTACCCTCCTCCTCGTCCTTTCTTCTATCACTCCTATCTGATCTTGCTCTAAATTTTCTGTAACCCCTTGCGTTCTAGTGGCTTCCCACCTTGGTTGGCGTGAAATGTTTTAAAAAAAAAAAAAAAAAATTCCATGTTCCATATTTTTCTTCTGATAAAAATAGTAATTTTTAAAAAGTCAGACAACACTTTTACTATTAACATTAGCTATAAACAAATGGTTATATTAAAATATTTGTGACAATTTTTCATTTAATTGAAATTTTCTCATTTTCTTTTTATGCGCTATATATTGCCCACCAGAACGCTTCTCCAGTGATGTCTATTCTGGGAGTCATAGAAAGTTTTAGCCCTCTATGACATCAGACTTTCTCTCTCAACTAGCATTCATGATTGCAAGAATTTTCACACTATTTGTGCCTTTTCAAATGAGATCTTTTTATTCAATCCTACGTATGATTTCTAACCAATTGAGATTTGTTTAATCTTTTACTACTGGTATTTTGACCAATCAGTGGGGTGGAATCCATTTTACCCTAACCATTATTCGAAGTATTCATTCAGAATAGCGGTTATCATTTTTAACCTATGAGAAACACAGTTTTTATTTGGCTCCAGATTTAAGTCTATTTGAACAATTAATTTTCATTTTGGATTTATATCTTGTTCTTTGTTCCAAGTTAATGTGTAAGTTTTAACTTTCTATTTTTCCAAATCAAGTTTGACTCTATATAATGTTTTTTTATTGAAATTTGTTATCCTTTATCTATTCTTTATACAGATGGCAACACAGAAACCACTTCAGTTCTGATGAAGATTGATAATCCAGTCATAGGAAAAATATATTGGATGTATAAAAAAAAAAAAAAACAGAATGGTCACTTGCAGAAGAAACATGTGAAAAAAGTGGGCATGAGTTGGTGCAGATGCCAACTAAGAATGAACAAAAATGGATAAAGACAAAAGAGCACACCAGCTAAAATATCAAGGTGTTTAAGGTAGCAGTGGACTAGTCAAGTTGCTTTTTGTATTCTGACTGACTTTTTCCTAAGTGACATAATTCTCTAAAACTGGAATAGATTTATTCCAGAGGTACAAAATTGGGTGAATATAGCAGATGAGGGAAAATATCAAATATAAACTTAAATACTTTTTGTTTGGACATCAAACAAATATGTGGTCTTCTATTATCATGAAAGAATATTACACAATTTCTTTTGATTCATTGCAGAGGATTTTTGTCAATTGGTGTCTTTGTCTTGCTGCAGGCTTCAACACGTTCAATGAGATTTTATATGCTTCTGGTACATTTGACCTGCAAACTATTTTTGATGGATATGTGAGTCCAAAGGAAAAATGACAGAATTTAAACAAAGAAATTTTAACAAATATTTTGATAGAACATTTTACAAATTGAGAAATGAAATATGAAGTGTTCAAAGTAAACTTTAGTGTCTGTAGTTGAAGTACAAACATTTTTGTGTAAGCGAAAACGAATACATCTTTTCACTATGAAAAGTCACTGAGAAATAGATGGATTCTTTCAAATCTCACACCACTTGTAATTATCATCAGGGGGCAGTAATTCAAAATCTCACTGCCTGTGATTATCACCCTGCAATCTAACAGTCTAAATGGCATTAGATTTTATTCAAATCATTTCAGTTTTCCAGAAGAGTCCATAGCCAAGAATTCCTTCCAGTCAATATATATATATATATATATATATATAAAAGATAATTCTTTAGATGAATATCTATATTTAATATTGTGAGTGGGGCTTCATTTCATTTGTTCTACAATCTTTTGTGTTCCATGTTGTCATAAAATATTCACTTTTTATTGGCTCTCACAATTTTTTTCAAAACATAAAACATTTAAATCTAACTCAGCAGAAAAACATGTAATTTTGACCATTTTTTTATGAGCACAAATATTAAAGATTACCAAAATTTAATTTCATATTTATTATAGAGTTCTCAACAAGAACTGCACTCAAAGAAAAATCTCTTGAAACTAGATTACTGATATACGCTTTATGGCAGATACATAGAAAAAAGTATTTATCAGTACAATTAACTGAATTCTTATGAGTGAAGATGTCTGTTAAAAATGAAGATAACTATATTTTTTATTTCATAAAAAAATCCATACATGTTTAAAAGTAAACATAAATCTATACACTACACTATGGTTTCCCAACCTGCACCAGTGGGCGATTTCAACTTTTGGGTGGGTGATGATCAACTGAACAGAAAATGGCGGGAGAATGGAAATTTTTGTGGGTGATAGAGTATTTTGAGTATTAAAAAGGTATTTCAATATATGCTACTTGAAAAAAAGATATTCAAAAGAGATATCCAAAGTACCTGTATAAAAAAAAAAACAGGATATTAATTGGGAACAACTTGGTTACATTTCAAGATAAGATAAAAATATCATTGCAAAAATTGAATATTTTGGTATTTTGTATAGTTCTGAGAAGGGTCATTAACATTCAAGTAGTTCTTCAGATGAAATAACATTTTCTAATATAAATTAGGTAAAGGAAGACCAAGAACAACAAAAAAATATTTACTGAAACAAAAATTAATATTAAAACAAAATTATATATCTAGTTTTCAATGGTCATGTTTGCTTTCATTTATTCTTTAATATGATGGCAGCAGCAATTGCTACATAAATCAGCATTATTTCTTACCTCCCTTGGATATTTTTTACGACATCATAAAGTCAGTTTATGAACTAGTAACAAACCAAACAATCTTGATACACTCTTGAATATTTACTAAACAGGTGGCAATGGAAAATTTTTCCATGTGAAAGAGGGCAATAACACATAAAAGGTTGGGAATACCTGGTCTAGACACATATGCATGAATATAAAATTGTTCAAAATTTTCTGCATTTGTGGGAGAAAAGTGTGCAATACTGTGGACAGAGCAGAGGTAGATATAAACAGATAATGGTCTGATGATTGTTTAAAGTATGATATTGCCAGAATCATGCAGTCATCATTTCTGTGTCTGAATTATATATATATATATATATATATATATATATATATATATATATATATGTATATGTATGTACAATCTGCTTCATGCTTAAACACAGTCTTCAGACCTGAAGATTGTATTTAAGCCTAAAATAGACTGTTGCTGCCAGGTGTTCACCAACTTTTATATTTACATATGCTCTATCCATGATATTGAGCACTTTAACCAATAAATATAGCAAACCTTAAAATATATATATATATGTGTGTGTGTGTGTGTGTGTGTGTGTGTGTGTGTGTGTGTGTGTGTGTGTGTGTGTGTGTGTGTGAATCTAATCATCCTCCATCTATAATCAAGCATATACTTTTGTCTATCGAAAAAAGTCTAAGTACAAATTCAGCAAATGAGACGATTTTCAATGAACATATTAATTTCTATAATAAAGCTCTTAAAGATAGTGGCTACAAAAAAACAAAACTAACTTACATTTAAAATGAAAATGGAAAGCATAGGAAAAACAGAAGTAGAAAAATAATTTGGTATACATCCGCATACAACCAAATGGTAAAGAATAAATTAGGACAAAAATTCCTTGCATTAATTGTTAAACATTTTCCTGAAGATAGTAAACTCAGTACTATTTTTAATAAAAATACACTAAAATTAAGTTACAGCTGTACTGGAAACTTATTAAGAATTATTAAAAAACATAATGCTAATATCATGAATAAACACTTAGACCAAAACCAAAGAAATTTAGACAGTATAAAAATAAAAAAAGATGAAGATAAGCAAAAATTATGAAACTGCAGAAACCCTCATAACTGTCCTCTACAAAATACATGTTGCACAGAATCATATAGATGCAATATCTCATCTATTGAAGATCCCGACAACATAAAAGCCATGAGTTCAAGAAAAGATTCAATCAACATCAAAGTTCATTTAGAATAAATATATACCAAAACCAGATGTCCCTATCAAAATATTTCTGGTACTTAAAAGAAACTAATAAAACACCTACAGTAAAATGGAAATTAATAAGAAAAGCTAGAATATGTAGGTCATTAAATGACCCATGTCCTTTGTGCATACATGAGAAACTATATATTACTAGGTTTATAAAAAATAAAAATTTGGTGAATCATAGACATGAAATAGCTATTCTTTGCCGACATTGTCAAAAATTTTCCTTAAATAATATTTAAAAAATAAAAAACAATGGGTAACTGGTAATATAGATACTTATATTTGATATGTAGTAATAATTTTTAAATAATTTAAGTAATTCAATTACATTTATTTGTTTTAAAATAAATGTAATCTATCAGTAATTAAAAGTAAAAATAATAAAATTATATTTTAAAATTGTAGTTCAATACAATGTATTCTAATCCAAACACCCCTTTTAGAAAGAATCTGTATGTATACAAGTAAGAATTTAATGAATAAAATGCCAAAAAACTTTTAGCCATAGATGCATCTGCATTAATAAAGAACCAGCTTGGGTGGGTTGGGGAATCCATCAAGCATAACAACATGGCAGCAGCAACAATAGACAGACAATAAAAACATTGGGTTTAAGGCTAGCAGTTTTAGATTCATTGGATTGTACGAGTACATGAATTTTGTAGCATAATAATTGTGAGTTCAATCCCTGGGATTGGTAGTACAGAATCAGACTAAGTGGAAACAAGACAATGAATAATAAAGCAGTAGTAAAAAAGAAGAAGAAGAGATATCTCTAGACATGGACAGTGAAACGAGAACAATTTAAATAGAAAGTTTAATTCAAAATTCCCAGAAGTCTACCCAGATAGCCTACCAAAAGAATGCTAGAGAACAAAATGGCTGAAATGTTTTAATATTAACAATAAAGATGAAAACTTTAGTCTGATTGTAATAATGTAAATGCATGTGTAAGTGTAAAAGTTTTGTTGTAAATTCAATTTGTATAAATCTCCTAGTAAATATGTTTGACTGCTTGATGTGGTTGAAATAAGGTAATAGCTTAGGCTTGATGGACATGGCTTCTGGAATTGCTTTCTTGGACATTATTTAACCCACCCACTTAATATATTGTCATGGGTAAAAGAATTTTTTATTTGGTTAATTTTAGAACTCCACATATTAAATCATAAAACAACTTCTGATTTTGGACTGAAACAAAAATATTTGAGTATCCTGTTAGATGCTGTTATAGGCTAATGAATGCTGGGCAGTTTCCTTACAGAGGAAAAGGAAATTTGAGACAACAGTGATGCAGTTCCAGAGGAGATGGATAGAGCATGTATATATGTTTCTTCAAATAGATTATGACAATGGATTCAACATGTGAAAAACAATGAAGTTTTAAAGGAAATGAAAACTAAAAGAAAACTTGTACTTGAAATCAGAAAGATATAATTTAAATTTCTGGAACATGAGAAAAGAGGACTTGGAGAATTTGACACTCACAGGACATATTCAAAACAAGAGGGCCAGAGGGAAACAGTGTGTAGTTATCTAAGGAGCTTGTAAAAAATGAATGGCATATTTAAGACTGGAAGTGATTTTTTATTTTTAAAAGACAAAACTTTACCTGTTAGGGGCTACAAAGGAAAACAGTTATTGACAGCCTTACCCTTGATTGTGCACATCCTGAAGTGACATATATAAAAGAAAAAAAAGGCTTTTGGCCATCACTAATCATTAAGAAGAACAGTAACGTTACAAACAAGAGAGAAAAAAAGATTCTCAGTAATTTCATATATTTTTAAATGCACACGTATGAAACAAGACATAGACAATCACACTTGAATTAAAAAAATGCGATATATAGAATACTTGAAAAATATTTTTTAAAAGGGTAAGAAGTTTACTTGCATTGTAGATATTGAGAGTAAGGTCCTGTGAAACAAGCGTCAACGTTTTGAAATTTCTGAAACAGAATTTTCAAGTGTACAAAAAAATAGAGAAGAAAAGAAAAAGCATAGTTAGGTCAAGCAAGAGCTTCTTTGCATCCTCCAGAGGGATACGAAGTGAATGGATGCATATATCCTACGCTTGATGAATATGAATTGACTAACCTTGAACCTGTTTTCTTTGAATTCTCTTAAGTTTTCTGCCAGCACGATTCATTTTGTTCACTTGAAAATTCTGTTCCAGAAATCTCAAAACATTTTTCAAGGGACGTTACTCTCAACATCCTACAATGCAGAGTTATTTCCCTTGAATTTTTAAAATTTATTTTTCAAGTAGTTTTAGGTACTTCCACTATACCAAAAAAAAAAGTTACCTATGGTTTAAAATGAATTTTTAAAAATCTCTCTTAAAGCTTTTATTTTAGTTTTAATTTCAAGCTAATAGACTGAATTTAATATTTCCAATAGGCAAAATACTTTGCTGAATTTCTAAAACTAATCTAAAATTGACTGGAAGGATATTTTTTTTCTTTTAGTTTTTGTGCTAAAAATAGCTGATTAGCATTCATTAGCGCTCTTCTTTAGTCGTCTTTCATTGCAATGTAATTTTCTTTATTTAAAAATCTCTCAAAAATAAAATATACTTTTCTGAAACTATTTGAGGAATATCAGCTGATTTGATTAATTTGATTTTAAACAACTATTATTTATTTTAAGTTTAAAATATTGCAGAAATGCATTTTTTCGGTGGCAGTAACTGATTATTTAAGGCGTACACGGGATTGACAGTTTGATGACAGATTGGTATTATTCTAAGGTTGTTCTATGGGGGCTTTAGGCCTTAAAGGATTTATATGAATTAACGTGAGCGCCCTTAATATATTATTTTTCACTCAGTAATCTTAAAAATTTACGAAAATATTCTACATAATGTAATGTTTTATCGAATTTTAAATATATTTGGCTGTAAATGTATTATAGTTATTGCTCTTATCTTCTGATAATGTTGTATGTGGTCGACCGTATATAGAAAATTGGCACATCGCTTTTGATATAAGTAGGCAGAGAAAGTTGAATCAAGAAAGAGAGAGAGAGAAAAAGCAGAAAGAAGCAATAGGTAGAAAGCCAGAGTTCCATGCGTCTGAATGACGTCTGTGTCAAATTACACGCTGATACATTATCAGCCTCTAAAAAGAGCAAGGCAATATCGAAGGACTCTTTTCAACTCCAAAGCTAATTGCCTTAAAATATATCTTGTCATTCATGTTGAATACAACCGTATAACTTTTATGTGAAAAACCAATTCTCTCAATTTCTGTTAAATATTTTGGAATATTACTTTGTGGTCGATGATTTAATATAAACATTTTCTCCTTCTAACAATTCATCGAAACTATGAACTTTTAAATATATTATTTCTTTTCCTGAAACAAGCTACTGACAACTTCAAATGTGTAAATTTGTAAATAAATTCCTTATCTTGTTTCAGTAAATATAACACGTGTGTTTCCTTGTCATTTCCCCCTCAATATTTCATTCTAATTAAAATGTAAACAAATGAAAACAAATCTTGTAAAAATTCATTATTCATCGAATTTTTTTTTTCTTAAGACAAGTGTGTCCTTAATATATCTTATTTATAAAAACGATGAAATTTTTTTTTAATTATATCTTAGTTTTAATGTATTTTTATTTGACGATTCAGAGCAGATTTTCAGTAAATATCTGTTTGAAAAAAAAGATTGATGGTTTACATTCTCCAAGGAGTGCTGCTTTTAACTAGTATAAATATGAAGAGTGGTAAAAATCAATATCTGGAAATTTAATTAAGTGGCGGGTAACAGATGTAAAAAAAAAAAAAGAAAATACAATATTTCTACCAAGATTTTCTTAAAAAAAAAAAAGTTCCTAAAATAATTTAATTCGTTTCCTTGATAAGTTTTGAAAGTTTCATTAGAATCCGACTATTACTTTGCTGTACCCGCAAGAAAAGCAAGATTTTTAGCCAAAATTTCGTATGTGCTAGAAGCGATTAAAAAAATTTAATAAAATAATTAAAAAATATAGTTTGGTCTTTCCACATAATAATGACAAATTTTGACGATAAAATTTGTGCTATTCTCTTTTTTTTTTTTTCAGAGAATTATTGGAGGTACCTAAATTATATTTTTTATGAATTCAAGTACTATTCACGTATATTTAAGGTCCAATTGTAACTGTAGTAATGTGTAAATGACTATCTAATTATCATAGTTAAGTCATAGAGATTATATAAGGGCCCAAACCGTAATGGGAAAGGTAGAATCATTTTTTTTCTTTTGTGATTGATAACATTAACGTCTTTGATAATGACTAGTTATGATGGAATGTACTCGAGCAAAAACATCAGACTTTCAGTTGTTTCTTTATAAATTTGATCTGCATGCTCAAAAACGTATCAGTGTATGTATAGTCTCTAATTCTCACGTACGGGCAGCTGCTTGGAGACAATTTTACAATCCAGCCTGCTGTACATTTTAAACTTCACAATATTATTAACCACTTTGTCGATGTGTTCATGGTTTAATAATGATCTATAATCGCCCTCTTTTTCCATTTTCTCCTTTAGTCACTGTATTCCAGAGTCAATAAATACATTATCAACCTTGTCCTACCAATTTGACTTGTTGAAGAAGTCATCACTTTTGTTGCGTGTTGTGGAAGTTTTTACGTAAAGGCTTGTTTGGTTTCACGTTGGGCAGACCAATTTATGGAGTTTTTATACCAGAAAGGACTGACGAAAATTCTCACGTGTTGTCACATTGCCAGTTTTCAAATGTAACAATGCAAATCACTTTCCGTAGATTTTATGGTTACCGGTTAATGGAGACTAAATAATATGCCATATCATACCGGGTAATTCACCATATAGAAACTATGACAATTATGCAACAACAGAGTAAAAGGTGAATTAAAATATAAGGTCTTACTTTATACTTCCTAACGGAAATTGTAGCTGCTGGAGATTCTTCTGTGTTTCCGGAGAAGCCATATTTAAGATTCCAGATTCGAGCAGTTTGGATTTATCATGTCACTAGCAAGGGAATATTCCCTCCAACGGGAAACGGTGAGCCATGGGTTTTTCCCTACATGAGGACTGTGAACGGGAGATAGTTCTATATCTAGTGAAGATATATTTCTGTAGGAAAACGACGCCATGGTCTTGTAAGTTGCACCACGTGGCAGCTGGTTGCCCCGGGCAGAAGCCCCGGCGAGGCAAATGCTCGGTTAGAATCCTGGAAACTGACTGAAGGACTGACCATTTTGTCACTCTATGAAGTGACCCACATAACTTCTTCCTGACTAAAGAGAGCTAATAGCCTTTTGTGTCGCTAAACATTTAACGTCTCATGGTACATTTGTTTCACAAACAATATTTGGTGGACTCGTGTGAATTCGGGTGAAAATAAGGCACACAACATGGATTTTAAACAAACGAAATTTAATGCATATATTAACAAGAGAGAAATTATATTAAAGTGTACACAGTTGAAAATGAAAAGAAAGCATTAAAGACTTAGCTATTAACTATTAAGAATTGTGCGTGTTTGTGTGTGATATATATGCGTGTGTGTAAGAGTCCAGTTGTTAGTCGACCGGGGAAAGGAATTTCCCCCAGCGTGGCGACCTTTCGTCTAGATCTACTACATCTAGGAGAAAAAGAAAGAAAAAAAGGAAATGTTCGTCTTTTTACAGAACTTAAACAGCGCCACCTAACGTCTGTTTAGCGAAGCCAAGTGGGGTAACCCACAGACTTGACGATGATCGGTTTGTAGGTGTTAATAGTGGGTATATTTTTAAAGACCAAACTGTGTGTTGAGCGTTTCCAAGAAAGTCTCAACCCATCAAAAGGCATTCATAGAGAAAAATGATTTGAAAGGAAAACTACATAAAGTAGGTAGCACTGTGTTTCATGTTTTGGTAAATTTCCCTTTATTGTTCACGATTAACCAAGCAAAATCCAATAACCTTGATTGAATGCGTATTTGTTGACCATGAATGTTTTATTGAGAATCAAAATAAATGGGTATGTTTTATACCGCCATTGATAAATGAGTATTTATTATTACTAGAAACTTTAATATTTTAAGCGTTTCCGAGAGAATAGAACTTTAGAATGTCAAGGACCCTTGAGCAGACTTGTTGATTGGAAAAAACAACAAAATAAACTACCTTTTTAGCGCGTGTTGTTCGCTACAGTTGTTAACGTCAAAATATCAGTCTGAGAGTCCAGAAAACAGTGTAAAACCAGAGGACGTAATTGCAAAGAAAGAACAAAAATGTTGAAGTGCTTAAGACCATAAGAAAAACAAGCACATCTTACAAAACAACTAAGTTTATTGATACAAAATTTGGTAAATAGATGCAGTAATGGTTGGATTACACGTTTATTCGATGTAACCATCTTCAGCTATGAAGACACAAACATTTTATTTTATCCCGGTAATTTTTTTTTTCGTTTCAAAAAAACCCAGAGCATGCCAGGTTCTCCTAGATGTTTCAACTTGTCCATTAATCGTTTTGTGCAGAGCAACTGTTATTCTTATGTGTGATCCAAAATGACCTGCCCTTTCTTCATCATGTATGTTGTGACCAAGTAAAGGGTTAAAGAAATAACAAAACAAGTGTTGCAGATATATCATATATTAAATAGTAAGTACAACAGAAGAGTATTACCCGACTAGTGAGTGTGTCTCGGTTGACCCAACGTTCAATCTATTCGACTGTTTCCCCAAGGCCTCCTCTCCTACTAATCTTATAATAAGCGGAAGAGACCAACATAGACTTTTTAGAGGGGGGACACCACAACAGTGTATAACGTGTATGAATATCCTCATTGGGAATTATGCCCTCAGACACCTGCAGAGATCTAGCAATAACATTCTGGAATCCGCATCAATAATGTTCTGTACCACTGTATGAATTGTGGCGTCTTGATATGAAATCTGAATGCAGTGGATGCTTTTTGCACTTCGCTGCAGACTACACATCCCCGCTGGAGGCTTCCAACTCTGTCCGAACTTTGTGCTCAAATGACTTGGCAACTTCCCCAAAATGTGCAATCTCAACATTGATGTTCATTACGTATATGGCAACAATTACAGCGTGTGTTTCATCTGATGTATTAGCCAATAGTTCCCAATTGATTTCATGAAAAGATAAAAGCACATTAATTGATTATCATATGGCTGCAGGCCTACAATCACATGTCCTCGAATATCTTACACACCCTATATATATATATATATATATATATATATATATATATATACACACACACACAGCGTGCCAAATTATTATCGAGGTAACTTTTATTCTAATATTTCAAAAACCGTCCAATCAATTCACACGATATTGGCAACACTGAGCTGCGCAATCACTGAAATTTTCGTACTGATCTGCGCAATGTAAACAAACTGGCGCCATATTTGTTATCAGCACGGTGATTTGAGCGTGCCAAATTATTAGAAAAGTATAAGAATTTAGTGAAAAGATGGGTCGTAAAAGCAGTTAAGTGATGCTGAAAAGAAAACTATTATCTCAGAACTCTCAAAAGGTAAATCTACCCTAGAAATTTTTAAAATGACAGGGAAGTGTCATCAAACAGTGAAAAATTCACCGCTGACCCTACACAAGTCCGCAAAAGGGCATATAAAGGCAAGCCAAGGGTTATTTCACGTCGTCTCATGTGACATGAGACGACGTGAAATAACCCTAAACGAGAGGCCACGAAGAACCCTGGACTTACCAGTAAAGAGCTTTTCAGTCGTATTGGGGATCCTACTGTGTCTAAAAGTACTCGGTGTCGGTATCTGAGGGAAATAGCAACAACAGTCAAACCTGTATCGAAGCCTCCGTTGATGAGAAATCACATTCAAAATCGATTGAAATGGGCCGGGGACAATATGAAGATTGACTTCTCTAAAGTTTTGTTCACAGACGAAACTCGAGCAACACTTGAGGGGCCAGATAGATGGTGCAAAGGCTGGGTAAAGAATGGACAGAATCGCCATCACTGTTTGAGACGCCAACAAGGCGGTGGAGGCATAATGATCTTGGGTGGTATTAATGGAAACACATTAGTGGGCCCGTGGAGAGTACCAGATGGCGTCAAAATGACTGCCGATGCATACATAGCGTTTATGAAGGAGCATCTTGAACCGTGGATGAAAAGGCAAAGAGTTGCCTTCAGAAGGGCCATTGTTTTTTATGCAAGATAATGCTCCCTCACACGCTTCTCACAAGACTACTGAATATTTGAAACAATTCGATGGACCTCGAAAAATGAAGTGGCGAGCAAATTCTCCGGATTTGAACCCAATCGAAAACCTTTGGAGCATCATGAAGCGAAGACTCTACGCCAACAGACGACAATTCAGGAGCAACGCTGAGTTGTGAGAAGCAATTCTTGACATATCTCGCGGCATTACAGCAGATGACATCCTACAATTAACAAATTCTATGGATCGTCGACTTTTTGAAGTAATTTCAAAATAGGGCAAGCACATTCCCTATTAATTTGTTTAAAACTGTGCCTTTGTTTGTATCTGTTATTATTTGTTTGATTATCTCATTTATTAGCTTCTTTTGATCATAAACATTCACGTTCAACATTAATAAACGTTTTGTTTGCTCAATTCTGGGAATTTTACTAAATCTTTCTAATAATTTGGCACGCTCAAATCACCGTGCCGATAACAAATATGGCACCAGTTTGTTTACATTGCGCAGATCAGTACGAAAATTTCAGTGATTGCGTAGGTCAGTTGTGTGAACATTGTGCGAATTGATTGGACAGTTTTGGAAATATTAGAAAAAAAAGTTATCTCGATAATAATTTGGCACGCAGTGTATATATATATATTTAAGTTATGAAGAACTTGGTAATCCGTAGTGATTTTTAGACATCTAAATTACTATCAAGCATTAAAATCTATTCTTTACATAAATTGCTAAAACCCAATCACAGCCTCTTTCTCTTTACTTCTCTCTCCCTCTTCTTTCTTTTTTCTTTTTCTTTTCTCCCTACTCCCCTCCCATTTCAATATATCACTTCCGTTAAGTTAACCATTTAAATAGGTCATGGTATGGTCACTCCTCCTCCCCCAATACAAAGTATGCTTGAGAGAGATATGAAATTAACCCCTCCCTATACTCTACCATGTCTCTTTAACTATCCCTTTTACACTCTGTTAAATTACAAAAATTTACACTACCCATTAATTTTAATTTCATTTTTCGTTTCATTTCATTTTTGGAAGTGCTATCTGATGATCCGGCGTCCTTTAAAAGGGCTCTGGTGAAATAAATTATTATAATCGTACCTTAAAGTGGTCTGTTTTTCTTTTATATATATATATATATATATATATATATATATATATATAACTTTATATATATATATATATATATATATATATATATATATATAAAGTTATGTGCATATACGTTTTTGACCCTGGGTTTCACGCTTTTGCGATCATCAGACAAACTGGTTTATTTTTTAAAATTGGATCTATTTATGCCTGTTTGACTATGTTTGGTGGCGGCAGGGTTAAACTACTTATGTGTTTGTTTAGGGCGGCACTATCATACGCATAGGCACATACATACAGGTGTACGCATTTTTAGTACACATCCATATAAGCAATTCAAGGCTAGGCGCAGATACACATCCGTGCGTTCCGATATGCGTATATACGCAGTTGTAATTCTACAGCATAAAGCATAAATAGATCCAATTTAAAAAACTAAACCAGTTTGTCTGATGATCGCAAAAGCGTGAAACCCAAGATCACAAACTAATGTCCATAAACCTTATTATGTTAGCTCTATCACTGATATTATGCGCTTTCCGCTAAGTACCGCCTATAATATATATATATATATATATATATATATATATATATATATATATATATATAGTCTTATCATGTGCTATATTTATTGGATAAAATGTTCAATATCAGAGAGCGTGTGTAAATATAAAAGTGAACATAGAAGTCAACACTTAGAGGCGACAGTCTGTTTCATACTAAACAGCATGAAACAGACTGTCGCCTCTAAGTGTTGACGTCTATGTTCACTTTTATATATATATATATATATATATATATATATATATATTGTCATCCACAGACTGTTTGACTGTATCACAGCTCATCAGTGTGGCTTGACATCCGATTGCTTCAAGACAGGATCGAAACCCGACTGATGCTAAATCAGTCGGAGATTTTCCCCATAAGCTATCAGCTCCCAGAAGAGAGGAAGGTGAATTTTTACGTATTTATTTTTGAATAAACACGCTAGTGACTCAGAGTGTTCGATTCATAGAAGAGCTTTAACGAGGTCTGATAAAAAAAGGATCGGGATTGGTGGCATAAAAATAAAACTACAACACTTATCAACTCGGCATTCAATCTCTTTCGAAGCAGCCCCCTTCAGAATCGACACACTTAATTCAGCGGTGATTCCATTAGCGGGAGCATTTTCTCTAACTTCTTTTTTAAGGATAGCGAGTAGTTGCCTCGTCGTATTCTCATGGATTTCTTCGATGTCTTGAAACATTGTTCCTTTCAGCTGGGATTTGATTTTTGAAGAGGAAAAAGTCGTAAGTGGTGATATTTAAGGAATGTGGCCGTTGTCGGATCTGGGGAATGTTTTCAAGAACTGCTGCACAAGTCAAGATCATTGATGGAAAGTCTGTCGTATGGTAACAACGGGAGTGAGCGAGAATGTCATATCTTAGTACAGCAACCGACTTCACTCTACTACTACTTTAACTCCGTTACCATAGCAACATACCGATTATATATATATATATATATATATATATATATATATGTGGGGAAAAAAGGAATGGCTTACCTCCCAAACGCCCTCGCGTCTGTCTGGCCTGTGGGTTACGAAAGGAAAGGATCCAAGATGGCGTCCGTGACTTTTAATATTTACGGTCTCGTGCGGTCACGCAAAGTCGCGTTACACGCATGGTAATGAGGTGTTTCTGGACTCCATAAAAGCAGGAAAAAAAAATGAACAGAACACCATTTTTTCACCAGTGTTCGGTGTACATGGCTTTGCGTTGCAGCGTGTGAGACATTTTCCGACGGAAAGAGTTGCGTCCCTTTCACCCTTGAATTTGACACCTTTGCTACAAGCTATTTCGGCCATTACTACAACATGGACAGATTCGACTTGAAGTTGATACCAGAGTTCGACGGTTCCCCTGCTGGCCCGTCTGTGGTCGAGTGGTGGGAAAAGGCCGAGCGGGTCTGCCGGCTGTGTAAAGTTAAAGATCCCGCACTGGTAATCCCTCTGAGGCTCACCAAAGGAGCTTACGCCGTGTATCAGCAGCTCAGGGCTGACGCAGACTTGGAGGAAATTAAGCAGGCTCTATACGTGGCATTCGGTGCGGACCCCTTTGTCTCCTGGAGGCAGTTCACCGAACGGCGGCTTGGGCCAGATGAAACGGTAGATGTCTATCTGGCCGATTTGAGGAAGCTGGCCGCACCGTTCGGTGGAGCAAGCGACCAAATCCTAGGATGCGCCTTTCTGGCCGGACTCCCAGACAACGCCAGTCGACTGCTACGAGCATCGTCAAGGCTCAATGAGCTGGGGTTAGACGAGTTACTGGCCAGAGCCCGGAATATTCTGAAGGACGACGCGGAGCCTGTCTCAGCAGCTGTGGAAGCACCCGCACCGCCAACTGAGGACACAAGGTGCTATAAATGTGGCGAACTGAACCACTTCTCCAAAGACTGCCGAAGCCGAAGCAGTGCGAAGGATACGCATAACCGAGGAACACAGAGACGTATGCGTTGCTACAGGTGCAACAAGCTGGGCCACGTAGCAAGAAGCTGTCCGGGAAACGGGCAAGGGGAGTAAGCTACAGCGCCAGTCTTCTCCCCAGATCACCGCTGAACAAGGCGCTACCCGCAGTGAGCGTGCGGATTAACGGGCGTGAGCGCTTCGCGCTTGTAGACACCGGGTGCACCCGGACCCTTGTGCGCAAGGCATGTTGTGACACGTGGGATGAGAAAAAGATTCCAATTCTGACTGTTGGCGGGGGCTCGCTAGCCTCTTGTGGAGTGAGCGTCATCCGCGCAAGCATCGGCGATGGGCCTGCAGTAGCCGTACAAGCCCTGGTCGTGGACGGAGAACTGCTCGG
The DNA here is from genome assembly GCA_963932145.1 of Acanthosepion lycidas. Classification (NCBI taxonomy): domain Eukaryota; kingdom Metazoa; phylum Mollusca; class Cephalopoda; order Sepiida; family Sepiidae; genus Acanthosepion; species Acanthosepion lycidas. The sequence goes on along the minus strand of OZ010607.1, from coordinate 79,833,115 downwards.
CTATGATCTGCTCCTGGGAATGGACGTCATCAAAAAAGTGGGTGGCGTCCATGTTGACGAAGAGGGTCGGGCGCGTTTCACTGAAACTGGTCTTGCTCTAAGTGCAGCAATGGAGCTAGAACGGCCTGACTTTCGTGCGGAATTCGACCAGCGCACAAAGTCCTGGACAGTTTCCTGGAAATGGTCGGACGATCAACCGCCAGAGAAGCTGTACAACAGTGTGCCAGAGTATAAAATCCCCCCGCTAGCTCGTGCGGAATACGACAAGGAGTTGCGAGCCTGGATTAATAACGGGTGGTTGGTTCCTTATCCAGAGAAGGAATTGGGGCCCCCGAAGGGCCTGATCCCGCTAATGGCGGTTCTCCAGCACAACAAACAAAAGGTGAGGCCGGTGTTCGACTATCGGGAACTGAACGAGCACGTGGACCCTTTTACAGCCCGCGCGGACGTGTGTACCGAGAAGCTAAGGGAATGGCGACAGGCAGGATCAAATGTATCTGTGCTGGATCTTCGCAAAGCATACCTTCAAGTGCGTGTGCACCAATCACTGTGGCCCTATCAAACTGTGCTTATCAAGGGGCAAAGGTATTGCCTGACCCGCATGGGGTTTGGACTCAATGTGGCGCCATCAATTATGCAGATGATTGTTGACGCCATTCTGACGAAGGATGAGCGTTTACGGCGGGCAACATCTGCATATATTGATGACGTGTACGTGAACGAGGGAGTCATATCTGCGGCGCGCGTGAAGGAGCATCTCTACAACTTTGGCCTCCTCAGCAAGGAACCGGAGAGGCTGCAGGATGGTGCACGAGTGCTTGGTTTGCAGGTCTGGGGAGAGGATGACGTTCTGTATTGGAAACGGGGAAACGAGGTCCCAGACATGCCCACCGTTGTCACGCGGCGAAGCATATTTTCCTTGTGCGGCAAGTTAGTTGGGCACCTTCCTGTAGGTGGCTGGCTGCGTGTTGCAGTGGCGTTCATCAAGCGGAGAGCATCTGATGTCACCACTGGATGGGATGACGAAGTTCACGACGCCCCTCTCCTCACCATGATGAGGGAGGTCCTCGCTAGAGTACGCAAGGAAGACCCAGCGCGGGGCATATTGTGTGTCGACAGCCAAGACCTCAGTGTGTGGGTTGACGCAAGCTCTCTTGCAACTGGTGTATCGATAGTTCACGATGGAGCCGTGGTGGAAGATACTTGCTCGTTACGTCCAGAAAAGGACTCCCAGCACATAAACCTAGCAGAGCTCGATGCTGTCATCAAGGGGATCAACTTGGCGATCCTCTGGAAGTCGACCACCCTGCGTCTGTTCACGGATTCCGCTTGCGTCTATAAGTGGATCTCGGATACCCTTACCGGGAGGGCCAGGGTGTGGACTAAAGCCGCCAGCGAGATGCTTATCCGACGACGGCTCGACACGATCGTGAAGCTGGTGCAAGAGTACGCACTGACAATGGAGGTGTCCCTGGTCAAATCTAGCCTCAACAAGGCAGATTGTTTAACGAGGGTGCCCCAAAGGTGGCTTGACGCCACTAAGAAAGCTATTGAGCCCGTGCAACCCGCCTGCGCTGCGTCCATGAGTCCCGTTCGATCTAATCGGATCAAAGAAGTCCACCAACAAAGCGGGCACCCCGGAGTCAAGCGGACCCTGTATTTCGCCAAGTTGTTTGACCCAGGAGTACAAAAGACAGACGTCAGAAGAGTGGTCAGAAACTGCGTGGCGTGCCAGTCTATAGACCCAGCACCCGTTCGCTGGAAGAAAGGGCAGCTGAGCGTGAGGAACCACTGGAGCCGGCTGGCGATAGATGTTACTCACCACAACGGCGAGGATTTCCTGACGCTCATTGATTGCGGTCCATCCAGGTTTGCGATATGGCGGCTGCTGCGTCGGCAGGATTCAGCCACCATCATCCGTCAGTTAAATGGTATCTTCCTTGAACGTGGCCCCCCAACGGAGATATTAACCGACAATGGCACCGCATTCAACAGTGAGCAGTTCAGGAGGTTTGCGGATGCCTGGGGAGTGCACCTACGGTTCCGGTGCGCCCACGTACCGAGTGGAAATGGGATCATCGAACCACAGGACCGTCAAGACCATCGCAGCCAGGACGGGCTGCGCGGTGTCTGAGGCGGTCTACTTGTACAACGTGACCCTGAAGGATGATGTCTCACCCTCTACGACTCCAGCCGACACATTGCATAGGTACCACGTCAGAGTGAAGGGCATAGAGACCAACCCGCTGACGGAACTGAAAGTAACCGGAGAGAGGCTGAAGAAAGGCGATGTCGTCTGGGTTAAAAACCCGCGCAGCAAGTGCACGACGAAATACGGAACCGGACGCGTCACTGAGGTGATCAGCCCACAGGCGGTGCGGGTCGACGGTGTGCCCCGTCACGTTAAGGACCTGCGGCCGGCGACGCAGTTGCAACCACCGCTGGACGACGGGAGCGAATCGGAATCTGAGACCAGTGAGGCATCGCTCTGGTTCATGCCAGCTCCATCAGGCAGTGACTCAGATATCAGCAGCCTTCCAAGGGACGCGGTGTTTTTCGACCCTCAGACCGCGGACATGAGCGCAAGCGGCGATGAGGCTCGCAGCGTCCCTCTTCGAAGAAGCACCCGGCGAAAGCGATCGCCGCCTCCCTGTCACCTCTGTGATCATGAGATCAGGGGGGAGTGTGGGGAAAAAAGGAATGGCTTACCTCCCAAACGCCCTCGCGTCTGTCTGGCCTGTGGGTTACGAAAGGAAAGGATCCAAGATGGCGTCCGTGACTTTTAATATTTACGGTCTCGTGCGGTCACGCAAAGTCGCGTTACACGCATGGTAATGAGGTGTTTCTGGACTCCATAAAAGCAGGGAAAAAAAATGAACAGAACACCATTTTTTCACCAGTGTTCGGTGTACATGGCTTTGCGTTGCAGTGTGTGAGACATTTTCCGACGGAAAGAGTTGCGTCCCTTTCACCCTTGAATTTGACACCCTTGCTACAATATATAAATGATAATAGGAAAACTAGTAATTACTGACGCGTTTCGTCCAATGTGAACTTATCAAAGCAAAATACGAAAAAAAAAAATTTATTCATAAATATTGTCTTCTCTACTGGTTAAATCGGAGAAATTTTCATACATGCACACACACACACACATATATATATATATATATATATATATATAACATTTTGTATTTGGTCAGAAAATTGTAATATATAATGGATAAGTAAATGACAAAATGGAAAGATTTTTTAGTGATGCATTTTGCTCTGAGAATGAACTCCTTTAGACGATTAATGTTTTTATTGATAAAGGTCTTATATATAAGAAGTAGCCTATAAAATGGGGATCAAAATGCAAAAAATAATAATTACAATTTATATTGAAACGTTAAATTGTAACAATTGTTTGTAGTATTCTCCCCTTAAACTCGCCTATCTATAAATATGATTGATTCCACCAATAAAATTGTTATTATTCTAAAAAATCTTCTTCTCTGAACAAAACATGTCACTAACATATTTTCCATTATCTCATCACCGAGTGGACCCTGAATTTTTGCTATCACGTCTTCTCTCGGGGAGGACCCGCGCCTTGACAACCTATTGAGACTTGTAGAATCCTAATTCTACATCTTTACGAATTACTAAAAGTAGCTTGTTCAATTTCTGCGCAAAAAAAATGGATCACAGCTTTGTTTTGAACAGATCCAACTTCGCACCTTTTTTTCTGAATATTCGAGTTCCAGTTGGTCAACAAACATGCAAGTGGGCGTTGCTGTCCACCCATGCACAAGTTTTTTCATCATGTGATCAAGTTAAATTTTTTAGCACCAATTTCTCTGGAGCCTGCCCAAGTAAATAAATACAGAACACTAACTCACTTTGCCAGTGAGCATTGTGACTTCAAACTATTTGTTACACGAACCTATGTCATTTCATGTGGAGTTTTGAAAGTTACTTGCGGGCATAAAACAGACTTCCAGAAATTTCACTCACTCATCAATCCATTCACCCAGCAGCTCATAATCATTCCTGCTAGTGAATAAACATAGGTAAAGGGCTAAATTTCCCCGATCACATTTCCAAGACCCGATTGCGTCCAGACCTAGTCCTCTTTTCAAATAAACCAAAGAAAATTATCATGTGGGAACAGTCTGTTATGAGGATAATGTAGAAGCCAGTGAAAGGAAAAAACTAAAATACGATGAATTGCTAGAAAATTGTAGGAACAATGGATGGAAGCAAGCTGCAAGCCAATTGAAGTAGGCACAAGGGGTTTTGTGGCAAAATCACTAGTCAGCGCCTTAACAGATATTGAGATAGTGGGAAAAAACGAAAGGCTATCCAAACCATTACTGAGACAGCAGAAAGAACAGGTAAATGGTTAAGACGAGCAAGTGCCTGAACGTGCAAACTGGGGAAAGCCTAATGTAAATTTTACGCATAGTGTAACTTTGTAAATCTCATTGTATATTAAAATATGTAAATAGTGTAAAGATATGCCACAACTTTTAACTAATTATAAATACCGTAAATCGGTTTGTAAATACGTAATTGAAAACACGAGTTTTTTTGTTTTTTTTCGTTAATCATCCATTGTAATACATACGAACCTTCAAAGGAAAGGAGGAAGGAAAGTGTTTTTGTTTCATTCTATATTTTATTCTACTTATTTAATTTTTTCCTTATTTTATTTATTATTATTCTTTTTTATTTTTTTACAATTCTCGCGATAACAGTTCGGCTCTTTATTCACCCAATTAACATACGTTATTTTACTTATTATTATTTCATGTTTTTATTTATTATTTATTTTCTTTTTGCGTAAATGTTGAAGAATTATTTCGCATAACCACTATTATCCCGATACCCTAGCATCTAGAATAATTGCATAACATCGTGACGTTCAAAAGAGGTCGATTTTCGATAGTCTTTCCCCCATTTTCGTTCTTTATTACTGAAGAAATCTTCTGACCTTTGACTTCCATTTGATCTTATTTTCCGTTTTTCTTTTTCTCTCTCCCTAATGATTTGACTTTATGCAAAGCATCATTAATCACGACTTTCTCACCAATATTAATTTTTTTTACCCCTCTTCCCGTTTGTTTTACATATATATATATATATATATATATATATATATATATTTCTAACGATCTGAAATATAAATTTAACTTTATAATAAAGGGTTGTTTTTTTTAATCGTCAACATGTTTTAAACGTTTTATTATGACATTTATAAGCACTCTCGGTTTAATTCGCTGTAATTTATTTATTCATTTTAATCGTATATAAACGAGTTTTTTAGTTTTTTTATGGCCGAATTTTTCTTATTATCTCTATAAATAGTAAATCATTAGCTGGTGAAATGAAACTTGATGGGAAGCGGGTAAAAACGGAAAACATAATTACCTTCTAAGTATCCGATGAAAAGGCGTCCACTCAAAAATGAAAAAAAAAAAAAAAATTCCCCGTATACAACTTAAATAGAGTTCACACGATTGTGTTTGGCTATTGGTCAACCTCCAATCAAATGCGTGATAACGGAGTATAGAAGTCAGTGTCTACAAGCATTTTTTGGAGGGCGTATCAGAGTCCGATCAGTTCTGATGGGGTCGGCTTGATGAGGTCAGTATGATGTTTGAAAGACCCGAAACTGCCCAATGATCCAAATCAGAACATCACTGACGACGCCCTCTAGCGCTAAAGAGCGTATATTCAAAGCAGTGTATGTTGCAATTCACCCCCACCATGGAGTGATTCAAGTTCCTCAGATTAAAAATGCTTCTCAGAAACTAATGACTGCTCCCCAAGAGAGACCTAATATATTATATGAACAAATTCTCAAATTACACTGATGCTTTTTGTCGTGATTTTCATCAATCAGTCGACAAAAAAAATGGTATGCAAATAATCTTGTCTAATCACAAGATTTATTTGATCCAATTAATAGCAAAAGGCCAACTTTCATGCTCTCAATTATTTAGGGGATATTAAAGTTTTCAAACTTTTTCTACAGATATTTTTTTTCCTTCTCAAAAAGGAAAATTAAAACAATTCTTCAATATGATCAAACATTTTTCTTCAATAACTGACAACATGTGTAAACAAATCAGATTCCTTTGTGATTCATGTAGTGGTCTGCATTAAAATTTTTCAAAATGGTTGGAATTTCAAAACCTCTGATATTTGAAAATTTTCTGCACAGAAGCTGCTACTAATCAGAGTATGCCCAGTCTGGTAAGTTTAACATGCCTCAACTCAAATGCAGCAGTCTTTATACAATCCGTTAACAGTGCAACAAGCAATTGAGCTTTGGCATCTAAATCAGCTATAATTTTACACGACCTTTGGTAATACTAGTCCTGTTCAGGTCAAGCAATTCTTAGTAAACAATGCCTTACATACCCAGAAGAAATAAGAAAAATAAAACAGATTCTCTTCTGACTTTTACATTAGTATCCTTCATATACAATGTAGAAAGAAAAGCTTATAGAATCCACAAAAAGGAAAATCACACAAATAACTTTGATAAAATGAGACACACAACAGTTTTATGCTTTGTTGCAATTAGATCGCTTTCCAATTCATTCTGCTGGATGTTCATGAAGCAAGTGCCTACAATGAATACAACACTGGCCAGTTGTGAACATTCCCACCTAAAAGATGTCCATGGGGCAGTGGCGTAGCTAACGGGGGGAGAGAGAGGCGGGCCGCCCCGGATGTCAGCACAGGAGGGGTGACATAATGTCACCCCCAACAAAATTTTTCAACCAGGCTAAGGTGCCAAAAATAGTCTGAAAACAGTGGTGGAGACACAGGGTTTCGCAGGCGGGCATATGACCCCCCCCAGAAATAATTTATGACCCAACCTCAGTTTTGTCCCCCCCCCCGTCAAAAATGTTCTAATAAATTGTCGGGAAATTTGTGAATAGGAAAAATAGCAATGTTTTCAGCTTTCATGTGTTTCAGTTGCTACAATCTTAGTTACTAACAAGAGACATTGTTGTAACATTTTATCGGATGATATGGTGTTTTAACTCTGCATCATTAAACAAAGCGAAATACGAAACCAAAAGTGCAACAATTTCAGTCTTGTCTGTGTATCAATTCGCTGAGATACAATTTTCCATTGAGTGAGCGATATACTTTAACTTTTGAATATATCTACTAGTGTTGGGACGATTAATCTGAATCGGATTCGAGAATCGGAAAAATCGGAACTTTTTGGGGTATCGGGAATGGTATCAGAAAAATTTGTGCCTATTTTCCGATTCCAAAAACGATTCTTTTAAATTTTTAACTTAAATTTCCATTATTGGTACTAATGATAAATATTTATTGTTTTTTTTAATTATCACTAAAACTAAAATCGTAATAACATCAAAATACGATGTATGTTTATTTTACTTGTATAAAGAAAAACAAAAAAATAAACTTTGCATAAATTCTCTAGGTAACCTTTAAAAGAATGCAGTTGATTTACAATATTCCGAAAAATGCTTAAAAATTAAATAGGACATTTTTGTCAAGAAAAATATTTTCAAACATCATTGATAATTAAATGGTACCCAGAAAATGATGCAACGGAAAATTGGACACCGGAAAATTAGCAACAGAAAATTACGTCAACCATGAGCCAGTCGAGACTGTCAGATCTGGCTGTGCTGCCCATTGAAAACGAGCTTACAAGACAAACAGATTTTGACGATGTCATTGACCAGTTTGAAAACAAGAAAACATTCATTCTAAGACCATAGTATCGAATTTCACTCTTTTTTTGTGTATTGCCGTGTTTTGTATTTAGTTGTTCTGAAAGTGAACAGTTACATTTTAAAAATCTTTTGATTTGAACTGATTATTTTGTGGTATTGGATTTTGTCTTGGGTCATACATGTAAACAGTAACGTACTGGTCAGTAGAGTAAAGTAGAGGTAGATCATGTATGAAAATTTAGCTACAGCTAACCATTCAGCATAGGGTGAATCGGGGTCATTGGGGTGACATTTGAGCGGACCGGCCCGGGTGACGTTTACTCTAGCTACGCCACTGCTTGAAAATTATTTGGCTATCCTGAGTTTTGACTGGACCAAATAAACATCAATGTAAAACAAAGAGAAAACAAGTTTTTTTGATAAAAACATTGTTTTTTTTTTGTCTGGCATGAAGCCAACTACTATAAAGCACCAATAAATACCTTCATCCAGGAATTTTTTTTTTTTTTTTTTACTCATTTCACCTCAATATCATTTAAATTTTTGAAGATTGAAATTGACTAGAAAGTAACAGGCCAGAAGAGAGTTTTGCAAACGAGAAGTGTAAGAGAAGAAACTGTTATAACTTACCATTCCATCTAGCAATTTCAATTGAAAAATGATGAGACCTAGCTGCCAATCTAGTACTGCACTTAAATTCATAAAGTCAAAGTACCAAAGAGAAAAGCAAAAAGAATTACCATGAAAATATTTATAGAAAAGGCACTGAGAAGCTATGTCATGGTGGTGGGAAAATGAGTGAAGCCGAGATGCTAGGTCAGGACTGATAACATTGCAGATTCTTTAAAATTCCTCAAGAATTATCAAATCCATAGCAGAAGCATCAGACTAAGGAGGATTATAATATTTTAAAGATGGCTTTCAATATTAATTATATGACTATTCTTTTATTATCTGTCTAGATCTCTGAGATGAGGTATTATGATTACTTGTATTTATATTATTCGGACTATTATCCTCATCTTCACAGTGTTTTCGTCATTATATGCTCTGGCCTTCTTCAGGTGACTGAATTTGTGAACTGAACCCTTTATTTAACAATTAAGTAGATTGAAAGGCCAGAAGATGACAAACAAGGTCCTTCACCAATCAGTAAAGGCAATAGTGTCAATCAACACCAGCTGAGTAGCTCTGAGGAGTCAGTTTTAAACAAGAGTTTCACCTTAGCCACATCCATCAGGCAGATACCGTACTTGAACATCATTGCTCAAATCAAGGAAATAGCCTTGAAATTCCTTTAGTCTCATGTGGATGAACTAAGATGGAAAGTGAGACAGACACTGGAGAAAGCTAAGCCGCCCAAATCAAACATCATGAAACTGAAGAGACTGGCAATCAAAACTCTACAGAGGAATGAAAGCATCATCATACTACTTTCTAACAAAGGCAATGCAACTATAGTTATGGACAAATCAGAATATACAAAAAACCTGGAAGGCCTCATTGCAAATGGCAGCTACAGTAAAGAAATATCTTACAATGAAAACAGAATGCAAAATGTCACAGATCCTAATCAGGAACAAGGGCCATGTCACTCTTAAGACATACAAGCAGTTGTCACAGTGCTACACTAAGCTACCTCACATATATGGTCTCCTAAAAGATTCATAGAGATGGTATTCTGCTCACGCCAATTGTTAGCTTCCAAGGCTCCGTGTGCCACCTTCTGAGTTGCTTCCTCGTCGATATGATCAACTCATTAATCAAAAAGACAATCATGTGTTCAGAACTCTGTCCACTTCATGGAAATAATGAAAGATCATCCCATCCAGTCCAACCAGATGGTAAACCTGGACATGGTGATTTTGTTCACCAAGGTTCCCATGGAGGAGGCACTCTTGGTAGTGAGGGACAGACTGGCCTCAGACTACTCCCTTAGGAAGACGGACCAGTATACCCATAGATAACCCGATGAGATGCTGACTTTCTGTACACAAACTACTTAAGAATGTGATCAGACATATATTGACAGGATGGAGACTGAGCAATTGGAACACCATTATCACCAGCAATGGCAGACTTTTATATGGAATACTATGAGGAAATGACATTAGAGTCAACACCACTAACACCAACCCTATGGCTGAGATACATAGATGACATCTTCATAGTGTGGCTATACCAGGAGGATATCTAGCTACTACTGGACCATGTGAACTAAATAAGACCATTGATACAGTTCACAATGGAATAAGAAAATGACAACATGCCTTCCTGGACGTACTAATATTTTGAACAGAGCAGAAAGTTCAAGACATCTGTATACCACAAGCCAACATTCACCAAAAACTAAATCAACTTCAACTCCCACCATCCATTCAGTGTAAAAAGAAGTGTCGTCTACTGCTTACAACATTGAGCAAAAGTCATAAGTGGCAATCCAGAAGCATACGAACAATAAATGGTCAGTATAAGCAGTACCCTACAATATAACTACCACCCTGGTTACATGGCAGCAGCTCCAACAAACTAGGATAATAGGTTAGAAGAGGATAACAGCACACAGAAAACAGCTTCAGTCTGCCTACCCTATGTAAAAGGATTATCAGAGAAAATACAAAGGAACTGTGGTTCATATATATATATATATACTAATTTCTAAAAGAAAAAAATGATTTGTCAGGATTTGGTCAACAGATGAACATAATCTAGACCAATACTTCTAAGTTTACCTTAGCATCTTGCCAATACAATAACCTTACTTTTTCCCTTCATAATAACATCACTATAATCCTTTAAGAAGTTTTAAATGCCTGGAAATTAAAATACATTTCTTCTAAAAGCAATGGTAAAACTGCTGAAATGACTAAACCAAGAATTAATGCTTTTGTTGTATGGTGGCACTCCCACATTTTTAAAAAATAACTGAAAGAAAAAGCTTAAACAGCTTAATTGTGAGACTGGTTCAGAGTATAAAAAGGCCTCAAAGCAAAAAATAATAGCATTCCATGGTCAATGAGTGAATGGGTCGTGAATCAGATTAGTTAAATTTATGATAGAGATGACCAACATCACCTCAACTTGTACCACAATTGTCAAAATGATGAGGATCAAAGGGTAGTATCTGTTCCAGCCAGCCATCATCATTTTTCAGATACTCAGGATGACCAGGGTTAAACAGGGTGGGATGGCGCAGGTAACTCTTTGAAGCACCTGTTTTTGCTCGAGTTGTCTCTGTTAGCAAGTGAAGATGAAGTGATGTCCTTACCGTCCTCTGCTGGTGCAGCTGCAGTTTCTCCTCACCCATCACCTTCTGATGAATGGGAGATGGTTTGGCTCTGTCCAATATGTAATGACTCCACAGAGTGATCAAGATATGATGACCCCTTATCACATGATCACTGAAGTGGTTATATAAAAGAAATGTGATTTCCTCAGTTTTTTTTTTTTTTACTTTTGTTATACAACACAACTTATCTGACAGAGAAACTACATTTTTTTCACAACTTAAGTACCTTTGCTCATTTCCCTGACCTGCACTATCATGGATTTTTTTTGTTTGTTTTTTTTTTTTTTGTCTTGGTTGAGATTTTCTCGATACCAAGCCACACAAGCAGGAGAACCTAGTCGTAGTTGTTAGACAATTTCTGTAACCATATCACCTCTTACATCTGACCACTGATCCCCACCCCAGAATGCAATCCTCTTGAATATTATGTATGGAAGTGCAGCTGAGTGAGAGCCCAACAAAACTCCTTGTAACACCAAAAATGAACTGAAGGCAAAGATTATGACAGTATTCACCAACTTAAACAAGGAGACCACCCAGAAGAGATGCAGGAGATTTTGAAGGCATCTGGAGGCTGTGGTCGAAGCTAATGGGGATTTTATTGAATAAATTTACTCTTTAGTATTTCAAGATATTATGTAATTTTGGTAAATATGTGTTAAAATGAAGTTATAGTGTTATTTTCATTTTTGTATAATTTAGGCAACAATTTATCCATCGCACCTTGCAGTTATGTTGAAGTTATATTTTTGAATACACTTTGATTTAAGAAATTGTAAGAAGTTCACTATTTGCCCATAGCTGGGATTCTAACAGGTGCAATTAAGAGGTGGTTCTACACTCCTCAAAACCTTCTAGTCAAAGGCATTGCTGGCCGATGTAGTTTATCATCATATCCAAGACTAGGAGATTAGTAGAAGAAAACATGTTACAGAGGAAATGGGCACATGTTCAGAATACCACACTCTGGTTCATTAGGAATGAACAAGAAATGGCATCACAGGAACAAGAAAAAAGTAATACAAGATATTCCCTAAAGCCAAAATAATGGACACCTGAACACAGCCAGACGATGCTTGGCAAAAACACGGACTCTCACATCTTTAACAACTGAAGCCTAGAGTTAACAGTTATCTTTCAGAAATATCCTCATAAATCACACTTATTTTTTTACAATAAAAAAAACCCGAGTGTCCAGTCGAGATAGATTATTAAGTAGTAGTTTAAACAAATACAAGGGGAAGATAATGGTAGACTATATATGAACAGGTTAACATTGTAGTGATCGGGGAAACATCCTCTTGGGAGTCAGTTCTACAGAGTAGTGGTTTGTGGCAAGAAGCTATGTTAGTGTAATTTCCTTCTCACCAATGGAATACAGAGGGAATGTGATTGGTTTGCTGCAATGTGAGTGACATGGTGAGTCCTAATCATGAGGCTTAGACCTGGTGGTAGCAAGGAATGCAGTTAATGGGAGCACTTTCCATAGAAGAGCAGTAAGAGGCTTGCCACGTGTCACCTGTGAGAGAGAGGTTGTTGGGTGGAGAATAATTTGTCAACCACAAAGACTCAGAGACACTTCTGAACTCTATCAAGACTAGAAAGTGAAGACCAAATCACTCCTGCCCAAATATAACAACAGGACTCCATTTTCAGCCTGACCTGGTTCTTTTAAAGGTAGAGCATAACATGAAGAGTCAGGTACTTATTGGAGTTATACAAGGAGTTAACCATTTTTACCTCCTCTTCTTCCATGCCCCAACTTCAAACAGTAACCGTCTACCTTGAGTAGCTCTTGAGCCTTGTATTAGGTGAACAATTAGTTAAAAAAATAATGTTAACAATAATTCAAATAAATTCAGTTCTTTCTTTCAATTATTTATGGAAGATTAAGCCATTTCATAAATATCAATGAAGGCAGCTAACATTTCTTGAGAAATATCAGTGTACATGTAGCCTGGTTTTTTAAGTTCCATTAAGTACCACATGGTTTATGATTGAGTTTTCTTTTCATTCAACAGCAAAAACAAATGTCAACTGAATGTTTTATGCAATTTTTGTAGCACAAATCAATATTCTTTGCAAAAGTATATTGAGCAATATAACTGGAAGAGAATTTGCTTTTTTATCAAATGAAGGATTGTCAACAATTAATTTCCCTGAAGTTGCATAAACAGGAAGGAAATATCTTTTTTTATTCCTAAATTTACCTTCCATATTATTAGACAGTTATTCCTCACGGAAATGTGGCAATATATTTCGCAACTCAAGTGCTATTGCTTTTTTTCTCTCTCCTCGACCTGACCAGTCTGTTCGTTTTGGGGATTGCAAGGGTTTTCTCAACAATATTAATCAAAAATTAATATTGGTTGACAATATTTTATCTAATAAAGAATAAATCAATATAACCACCACCACTACTAATATTAATAATAATAGTGGTAAAAATAATCGCAAATATGGCATCAAACATCCAAGGGGAAAATGGAAAATGTTTAATGGTTAAACTGAATCTTTTGCCAACCACAAAAGTCCCAGCAGCTTAATCTGTAGAGCAGCAGCTGAACATAGATTTCCTCAAGTAAAAAGGTTGAAAGTAATATCTCACCTGGAGTCTATTCCTTATTTCCAATCTGTATTGTTTACTGCCGATTGGAGTAGCTGTGGTGAAAAGTAACATCAGATATCTATCAAAAATTAATAAAAGATAACATTCCTAAACATAATGCTTGAACTGAAAGTTTGAAACATAAATGGCATCTACTGATTTGCATATTTATGAAAAATTTCAAATGAAAAGGAGCCACTTGGTTAGATGGGCTGTAGACAGTGCAGAAAATAACTGTCGACCACTTAGACTCTAAAAGTAATGTTTTTCCCCAAATGTTTTTTTTCATATTCCATAGATATTAATGCCACAAATCCATAGCTATAATGAATCTTTGTTTCTACCAGAAAATATCATCACATGTTTACCAAGAATTGTGCTAGCAAAGTTACTTTAATGGCTTCTGAAGAAATTTAAAATAATTCCTTCATTTATGACTTGTAAAGGATTTTTATAGACGGCTTAAGAGCCATTCGAAGAAGAGGATTACTGAAAGGGTTGAAGGGTGTGAGTGCTAAGACTAAGATATAAGGAGAGGTAATGCACAACTATATTCTGTGAGTGGCATCATGAGAAAGACTTAATGGTTATAAGTACCAAAATCCCCTAGAAAAGACACCAGAAATGATAAAAGAATTAGATCAACATAGCATTGGGGAGCAAAGATAGGATTTCATTTTGAAGATTCCTAGAAAAGAGATCAGAAATTAAAGAAAGAATGATATTATATATCATTTGGGTTCAAATAAAGGGCCCTACTTGAAATTTGTTAGTACATTATCAAATGTGATTGGCATTTGAAGAAGGTCAGAATATACAATATGTACAATCAATCACTACATAACCCAAAAAAAAAACTTTAAAGAAAATACATCACTTATAAATCATACATTCTATTTTGTATTGATTTTAGAAATTTTTAATCACTTCACCTGAAGCAAGATGATAATACTTCAAGGGGCTACTCGGAGTAAAAGAGAATGAAAAGACTTTAGACGGGACTGGAAACCCAATCCTAAACAGAGAAACATTTTTAAAAATACAAAATAAAATAAATAATTAGTAAACAGAATTTCAAAGCTCAGACAGGGACACTAGACATATGGAGTTGTAGAGTTCCACCCCTCAAAAAATACCCTTTGGTATGACAGGGAAGATATTACGGAATTAAAAAAAAAGACAGAGACTTAAAAAAGAAAAAAAAAAACACATAAAAAATTATCACATGTAAACATCATCTCCTCTTCGGACAGATTCCAAGGATTATGTCTGAAAATAATGTATCAATTTATAATTTCCAAAATATTCCTTTTTCAGGTCCAAACTTCTTTTTGTAAAGAGGGAAATAATTTTACCTTGCAAAATCAGTGTAGACAGATAACTCATTTTTAAAACTTTCTTTTAATCTCTCATCTCTGAATATGATTAAAAATTAGAAAAGTTTTATACACAACAATTAAATAAAATCCTTGCTGATAACTTTTATTTCGATTGTAATTTTTGCAAGTAGGTAAAAATGAAGCATACTAAAAGATCTTAAATAATTTGTAAAAAAAGGAAATAATCTCATTACAGTGCAAATTGGGCCACAATTCCATTTATTATCTTTTTGAAGAATGCACAACTCCAAAGTATCTATTGTATCTGAATTATGTCTGGTTTTACAGGTCCTGAACTGGCATCTCCGTATTCAGAAATGATAAGCTAAGCTCCCTATGCAATAATGGATCTGAAATGTTTTTAAAGTCATTATAATTGCACATTTAAAGGAGATAAAAAATATTTGATTGCTATTTCAAATTTTCACATCATAAATGTTTAATTCATTTCAAATTTGTTTTCGTTTTCTTGATGTTCAACTGATGTTTTAAAAATACAAACAAAAAACTAACGTATTTAAACTTATTGTTTTAAATATACGTTTCTGACATGCTTTAAGTTTGGGCATCAAATATCTCGGAACTTTGTTTACTGTGTGAAGCCTAAGAATAACTTATCCTTGATGACTGGCATCACATCACGTACATTTGAGTAGCGAAATTAACCCTCCTTTAACTTTTACAATTTAAAAAAGCATTGAAACTTATCCATCTAATCACGCAAGGGTTATTTAATGGAAACAATTGTTACCTGCCTTCCGCCAGACAACTTGGCTAGATTCAAAGACCTTGTTGGTATCCAGATAATTTCAACTCCAGATTACCTGATACATATTGCTGATCTCGATCTTCTTAATAAACACGTCAGTCAGATATGTGCCATGCATGATACACGTTTAGGCGATCATGTATCTTTCGATACATGACTGATGAGGCAGATTTTTTTCTCGCAGTAGGTTGCCATTTCTTTTTGCAGTAGACCAGATGTCATCCAGGAATATAGAACCCGGTCTGTACTGCTATTTAACCATAGCTGGTGAGAAGAAGAGGATTCATATCTTTTCCAAGGGAATTCGAACTTGGCTCCAAGCCGCTATCAAATACTCCACCGTCCCTCTTGACTTATTACCAATATGACTGTTTCATTATTTAATTTTTCTTTTCCTTTCATTTTCCGATTTTTATTTCAGAAAAAGTTCTATAAAATTATTTTTAATAGAAATTTTGCTATCGTGGGAAATGAAACAACAACAAAAAATCTTTATTAACTGAAATGAAATTTTGATACTTTAAATCAGGTGAACAAATATTGGTACGGTCAGATTTTATTATCAAAGTCAATGTTTTCTCCTTGAAATTCGTGTTAACCAACCAATGTTGGTAAGTTTCAGCATATGAATTTCAGTCTATGTAAAATGAACATTCTTTCATATCAACATATTTAATTAATAATTAATCAAATAAAGGTAAAAATAAATAAATAAAAAATAAAGGTAAAAATAGATTACTTCACTTTCCTGGTTTTATCCGAAATAAATACTCCAGTCTGCATAGTTCTTAGGTATTTTCCAAATAAATCAATCTCTAGATAGAACGATAAAGAGCATAAAGAGCATCACGAAAATATCTAGAATTAAATAGAACGGGTGTATGATCCAAGAAAATAGATTTCTTCTCCTAATTAGAGACTGGAATTTTTTAAAAATCCTCCTGACCAATAAGTTTCAAAGATTTGATTTTAATCGAATATGTGGATGCGTGTCAGAATTTAAAATTATCAAGAATCTATTTCAACATGAATTTGTCCCGTGTTTTGCTTAGATTATGAAAAATATATAAATAGAAAATATTAAAGTTAAGAAAGGCTTACTACTGAAATGTTGTGCAGTTGTTCTGACACATTAACAAAAGTAAAAGAAATGTTGAAACTTTCAGCGCAATAGCAAACATGTTGGTTTTGATAAACTGTAAGACTGAACACACATTAAATGATTTTTGTAAAAAGGAATTTGAAAATTGCAAATCTATGGTGCGATATGTTTCAGAACAAGAGTTTAATATATATATTCTTTATATGCCTACCTTCTATATGAAGTGAAATGTTTGGGCTCAAAATGAAAGACGTAATACATTGGCGAGAGATCTTGTGGTGTAGGGGAACTTTGAATATTACATTTTAGAAAAGACTTTATAAATTAACTGTATGTGCATTCTGGTTTTCGGGGAGCCTAGTCACAACTCTGGTTGTACGCGATGATTAAATTTTAATAAAAATGTATTTTAACGAGTGAAGTAATTTTCAATCTTTGCAGTTTTATGGGTTAACATATTTGAGATGTAAGGTGTGCGAATGTAAATTACAATCGTAAATTTTTCGTTGTATCTCGTAGGTTAGTTTCGCATTTTACCAACATGACAATTTTAATGCGTATCACCACCAATAAGAAAGTTCACATCTATTCAGTTTTAAAATATGTATTAACAAAAACTTATTTTCCATATACAAGTAAATTGTTTGAAAACGAAAGATATGCTACAAATCAGATAACTGATACATTAACGCAATTTGAAAACTTAATTTGTGCACTATATATTTTTGAAACATAATAAAATATCGAACGGTTTAAATATTCGTAATCATTTAAAATACATTGTATAATAATTGTTGAAACTAAAATAATTTTCACTCACCATTTACCATATTCTAACACAGAACTCTTTTATCGGTCGATTCTAATATTCCTTCCTAGGTGGTACTTCAAAGAGCTAATCAGTGTAACAAAGAAAATAACATGAACCAGCAAAGAACCTCCCGTCCAGAGTAGAGTTTTTACGTGTGGATATTAGCGAATTGAAGCTAAGTGTGTTTTTTTTTAAATCTTTGCTTGAACTTTTTACCCCTTCCATCTTTTTTAGTTTTGTTTTCCGCTTCAAGCCGCATACCATTATTTTTCTATTTGACTTACTTTTTAATTTTTTAGTCAAATTCTAATTTTTACCCCCCTCCCACCTCACTTTAGTTTTTGGCTTTTTTAAGCAAGACTTGAATTTTTTGTTTTGTCTTATTTTCTTTTTCTTATTCTTTTTGCGTTTTTACGTGTGACTTGTTTTTTGGCATAGCCAAGCTTTGTTGAATTTTGTTTGGTTTCTTGACCCGTTTTTCTTGAGTTTTGTTGTATTGCAAATTAAAGAAAAGAAAATTACATTAACAGCACTAAGGTCGTGCTGCTAATGAGGGACTCTGAAGAATCACCGCCGGTAAAGAAACGGACCGGGCTGAAAACGGGCCAAAGAAAAGCCGTACCCTGTTTTTCTTGCGAGTTTTAGTACGTCGATTAGGGGTGGAGAGTTGCCAGCATCGGATTTGCCAATAATGGCAAATCCAACGCCGATAAGATCTCCAACGGACGCACAGGAATAATTGATTTCCCATACAACTAAACATTAGTATGGGTTGCTTCCCAGAATTGAACATATTGTAACAGCAAGTCCATTTTTTCTCAGACATACCGCTACCTTATAGATTTTTATTGACTTATAAACCTAATGTTTGTTGGCATGGTCTGTTGTAAGAAAAATGTAACATAGCCGCGAATCTGGCACGAACCTACAATCAAAGATTTCGTGGGTTGAGATCTTACCACTGAACCATGATCGCCGTCTTACAAATTCTTGCCTAATAATTGAACTTGAAGTGTTGACTCTTTGGAATTGAAACCACAAACTATGAGTCTGATTAACTTCTCCGAGGAACATATTAATCCTCATTTCAATTTCTGATGAAAAATCTCATTTATTAATTGAATAAAAGTATTTTAATATGTCTTTTGTGTAGATTTAAGTCAAATTTAAACTCTTACAGTTTGAATCTGAAAGATAGACGAGTGTAGTTGAAGATTTAGATTAATAGTTACGTACCTTTTGCGTGTACTGTGCAAAACTATGTTTATTAAATATCGTTTGTTCATAGGATTTTAGAATTATGAAAATTCTTATTTGTTTCAAAGGTTTATTTATTCTTAAGACTTTTTATTTAAACCAGCCAACCAAAATCTCAAAGTTTTATTATTGTTATGTAATTATTTTGAATTTAACTTCGACGTGTCAAAATATACCCGCCGCTTCTGGGGTCTGGGGTTAATTTTTTTTAAAGATATAGTTTAAAAGCAACTAAAAGCATTTAAAATTAAATGGTATCTTTGTTTTATTGGGTTTTTGTATGTTACAATTCAGAGCTGATTTTAGGTTTACGAGGGCGGATTTTTAAAAAACAAAACATGATTTACTTTCCTCAAAGCCTTGTGTTTGAACTAATATAATGACTTGCGTGCTTCGACCATAAATTTTTAGAGTTTTCTTTAATTCATTTATGGGGGTGGTAATATATGTATAAAAAATATATTTTTATAATGACTTTTGAAAAAAATAACATATTAATAATATTTTCCATCATTCCTGAATAGTTTCTGAAAGATTCATTAAAATCTGGCAATTATTTCTATTTTTGCAAGATTTTCAAAATTAACGTGTGTCATAAGAAAAAAATGCACAAAAAATTCGCCATGTTATTTACTAGAAGTTCCGGTGATGTCGAGAAACAAGGTTTTTCAATCGAAAGTTACAATGTTCTAATAAAGACAGAAAATTTTTTTCAAAATTAAAAATTACTTTGTTCTTTCCTCTTAATAGTAACATAAACGTTTTGGCGATAAAATTTTCTTTTCGTCAAGTTTGGCGTCTTTTTCACCAGACTATGCGCTTTTTTTAGCGATCTCATGGAGATACCTACGGTTAACTGGTTATTGCACTTCTTTATTTTGAACATAGCCTGTTTAGAGTTTGTTAGTGATTAGTCAGACCGTTACAAAGTTAAAATTATGATTTCTAATCGAATAGTAAAGATTAGATGGGTCATTTATTAATTTATTAGCAGGTTTGAAAAGGCGGTTACAAAGAAGACTGATGACGTGCTGACAGGGGCGAATTCGACGTGCACTTCTGATGCTGTTGCTCATCTGCTTCACTTTTCGTTGGGCTTTGCATTGAAATATAATTTTCTGTAAACATCCGTTATTTGAGCTTCTGTTGCCTTTCTGTCAGTTTGAAAGAATCTGTATATTCTCTTTTGCCATCTTTCATCGATAAGAGATTTTCATCGATAGAATTGCCACTCACTGGAATTTATTTCTTTTCTAAGAATTCTTTGTAAAATATAGAAATGTTTCCTGTTGCTGTTTGTCATGCTTGAGTGCACTCACCATGGCTTCTCTTTTGTTACAGCAAACAACAGCTTGAATGCGGTGAACACTAAGTGAACAGTACTAAAATAAGAACTAGACATGATATCCCTAGAAATGGAGAGTGGAATGAGAACAGTTTTTTTTTCTCGTACTTCCCACCTGTGGAACTTTCTTCTGTTCCTTTGCTTCCCTGGTAGCTACAATCTTCAAATATTTAAATCTATCGTCAGTCACCATCTTCTATCTTCTTGAATCCTGTTTATCTTCTGTCCTTTCATCAATCCTCCATATTCTCAGTCTTCTTTTTTCACTTTAACTCCCTGGAGCCGCCTACATACGAATGGCATTTATTTTATTTTTTATTTTATTTATTTATTATTTATTTACTTGTTTTTTGTTTTTTTGTAAAATGTAAGTCTCTCAAAATCTTTAATATTACTTTGCAAATACCCCTATTTACATTATTCGAACAGTTATCCACCTCTTTATTGCCATATTCACAGCGTTTAGGCCGTTGTACGCTCCGGTCTTCTTCAGCTGATTGACTTTCGAACCGAATTCTTTATTTCGCCCACCGGAGTAGATAGTTCTAGTTCCACGTGCCATGCCTCTTCCGGATGTCTCAGGTATTTCCCTTTAACTCAACATGGTATTGAACAAATCACTGGATCTAACCAACATCTTTATCCGCTGGGCCATGTGTCCTTGAGGACAACTCTGTATGAATTTCTGGGACTTATAAACCTAATGTTTCAGCAACCACTTTTTTTTTACTAGTGCTCATATTGCAATTTTTGTTATTATTATTGCATTTCTTACCAGAGCTTACATTGCAATTTTGTTGTTATACATTGTTTTTCTCTAGCACTTATTACTGGTTCCCATATCGTATTCATTTCTATGCTTGGTCGGCTCAGGTGATTTTTGTGGCTGATTCTTTAATTTTCGTATTTTCCAGTAATGATCTCTGTCTATTATTTCATCTTCATCCCGCAGGTGGCGGTGATCTCCCTTTTCCTCAATATGTGATCAGCTACGCCTGATTTTTCTATTTCCCCTTGTCTTACTGTTTTACAATGTTCTTGAGGCAGATATTGAAGAACACCTCTATACACACGCCTTCATTCCCTCCTTTTGTATATTTTCTATTTAGTTTTCTAAGGCAATAAAATATATTGTTAATTATATGTAATTAAATATACATTAATGCAAATACAAACAACCTAGACTTACTTGACTGCACACAGGCATATATAATACTTAAACTAAATTAAGAAAGAACTTGCAATCTTTCATTGGAAGTCTGTACACATATGTGTAAAAAAGGAATATATATCTATATGCACACTTTCATTCACACGTTTTTGTATTCTTTGTAAGCTTAATGGTGTCTGCGACCAAACTCATCTGCTGAGGGTGAGTTGATGTTCTCACCATCTACGGACTCTGTGGTGATAACGGTGTGGTTATCACCCGTTCAGTATGTGGTCATTCGGAAGTAATAAAATGAGTTCAAAAAAGGTAGAAAAGTGCGCCAATCAGCAGCTGCCAAGGGCAAATAATCATATAACATCTTATTTCACATATATTCCCAACAAGGAAGAAAACATGCCTAGTTAAATGCACTTTCATATGCGACCATTTAATCAACATGTAAAGTCCAATAATTAAGTCACCAGAGTTCACAGTGAATCTCTTTATTAGTGTGATGTTCATTTCACAATGAGAACTGCATTAAATATTTAGATATAAGTAAGATTAGTGTAAAAAAAGATTAGGAACTTCACAGGCTGACTGCTCTAGGATTCCTTGGCATTATTCTGGCCATACTATTCTGTTAGTACAGAGAATATTAAATACTTTATTCTATTTTATTTTGGTAATATCAATAGTAAACAAAATCAGAGTTTGTATTATTTTATTTTTTCTTTTAGGCCCGACGTGGGACTTTCTTTATTGTTGTGATGCATCTTCTGGAGGTTCCTTTGCATCATGGTTATGGGACAATTCCAATGGAGTGTTTTAGACTGTGTCTCTCCTCATTTCATTATGCCAGCTGCGCGAACACTTTTGTTTACAAATGTAATTTTGGGACTCTGCTCATTTCTTAATTAGCACAACATGGATTTTAATGATTGATAAAACGTGTAAAGGGTTGAATGAATGACATAATGTCCATATCTGGTATAATTTCCATATGTACAGCTCGTACATTCAAACACGTAAATATCAACAAATACATCTTTTTTTTTTCTTTTTTCTACTCATATGTGGCCAGTGTAATTTACTCATGTATGTTGAAACGGTTTTTTTTAATTCACTCTGTATTTAGGTTGGTGAACCTGGGATATCTAAATGCCAAACTGTTGTAGCGTTAGCAGACATAACATCCAGATATCACCGACTTGCCTACTTGTTTTGCTTGAGTTATCTAATATCCAGATAATCTTTGTAATGGTTACACCAACTCCCATGTGTTTACACTAATGATGAGCATCTTCAGTAATTAATTTCGTTACGTAATAATATTTAGCCAATAATATAGGATATTTTATTTCCAGTTCGAACCTGTC
Organism: Acanthosepion lycidas; assembly: GCA_963932145.1. Taxonomy (NCBI): domain Eukaryota; kingdom Metazoa; phylum Mollusca; class Cephalopoda; order Sepiida; family Sepiidae; genus Acanthosepion; species Acanthosepion lycidas. The sequence continues at coordinate 79,810,308 of OZ010607.1, read as the reverse complement.
TACATTCGATATACCTGCTATTTACTCGTAGTATTCCATCCTTATCCAAAAAGATGTTTAAAGTTTTTCCACCAACTTGGGAATTTCACCTTAATGAGGATCCCTCAAATACATTAATTCTCTTTCAAACACTTCTTCCTGCACTGACTTGATGAGATATAACTTTGCATCCAGCTTATGATTTCCCACTCTGGCCCGTGTTTTTCATTTATGTATGATTCAAGCACCATGGCTGTTGCATTATATAGTTTTGTAAATGTAAAGAATCTCTGTGTGTTAATTATTATCAATCTTGTTAGTAGACTGTTACTAGGCCAGTAAAAAGAGTATTTTGTTAGCCTCGATGGACTGTGTTTCCAAAACTCCAATTTAGTCACAAACTGGTCAAAGTTAACTCCTCATGAAACCAGGTATGTATTTAAATTTTATCCTTTTTTCAATTTACTCATTTCGATTTTTGATGGCTTTTATATACTTAAGCCGGTTTCTAACAAGTAGGATTTTGGTTGTAGGTGCATCACTAAGTAACTATAATAGTACAACCTGTGCATCCACCATAATGCACACATTTTCAATCATAATATTTGAACATGATTTCAAAATTATAGACAATGCTTCAAAGACTATATACACTGCAAATAACTCTATGGTAGGAATGGATTTTGTTTTTGAAAGAGCCACTTTTCCTTTAGCGAACATAACGACGAGACCATAAACTGTGGTTACGCGTCGCAAAATATATAAAGCTTTAAGGCCTCCTCTGTATTAACGCGAGAAAGAGATGTTGGATAATGTAGACCATGTTACAAATATATTCTTGGGAACTTCTTGATATAAAGATAATGTCAAAAATCCTGGCTGACTGGCCTTCGAGTCCTCACATTTCTTATTGTGATCTTTGTCACTGTCATCGTATTATCGTTAGGACAATGGTTACATCCTAATATCTTTTTATAATGTTCATGTTCAGAGATGGTATTTTGAAACTGCTTTCCTTGGATCTATCAACCGCCTTTTTTATACAAGTCGATAAATTTATCACGATTATTGCTAGTTTGTTGTAGATTATCTGCATAAAAGTTATTTTTGAGCATTTCAGTCAATCCATCAAGCTGGTACTGCTGTAATTAATATTTTAAAATGTAGTTAAGAATAAATGGGCTTGTGGTAAATCCGAAAATGAAGTTTATATCTTAGGACAACAGTTCGTCTCCATTTTTTTTATGAAGAAACGGAATTTGTGCTTATATTCCTCCCTTTTAAGTTTAATGATTTGAAAGGCTTTCCTTGTGTTGCCTAATATAACATGCATGTTTGTTTTGAACAATAACGCGATCATGTTGTTGATCATGTTTATTCCTGAATAGACAGCACTTGTCCTACGTTTTCAGTGAACCGCTCTAAGTTTTTGTTGTAGCTTGAGATTCCATTTTGAACACAGGTCTATGTGGAATCCAGACGCATTTTTCATACTCTTCTGATGGTATGTGTATTCTTTTTAGAAAGCCGCCTTTTTCTTGCTGAAAGAATACTTCGCTATAATCTTTATGCGAATTTTTACGTTCAAGAGACTGCACTGTTCATTGAAATACAGTTAGGGCTACTTTATAATTAGATGAAACAAAAATGATTTTGTCCTTATACCACAGCAGATCCACATAATATTCATCGTTTTTAATTCAATAGATTCCTTGAATTCCTCTATTTTTTCTGTCATATGAACTTATATCTACTTCCGTGATAAATGAATCAACCTCTAACATGTGCTTTACATTTGTTTCTACAAGAGACATATCAAAGGTATCAGATATGCTATCAGTGTAGGTGTCTTTTGGATTTAATACAAAATGTACTTCTCGCTCAGAACATTTGGCTAACTCCTTTCAGATAATATGATAATTGTTTTGACTAACTGAAGTCTTAGAATTTACTGGTTTTATCTGATGATCATATAGAAAATGATTAAATCTCTCCACATGGCGCTATATAACTCGGTAATTCCTATGCTAAGCCCCTCATCCATTTAACAAGTTTAGTAGAATGCATGAATATGTCGACACCTATTAATCCTAAGACATCGACCTGGCCATGTTTATTTCTTGAAAAGGATAATCTTTTGTTCAAATTGATTAGATTTTTCTCAATTGAATCTAATTCATCAATTTTTAAGATATCAAATTCACTATCAATTAATAGAGGCAAATGAAGTTGCCTCACCTTCTCCTTCTCAATATCCAGTACAATTTGATTAAATCGCCTGTTAGCTTGTTTTAAGTAGGTTTTAACTTGAAAATCCACTTTTTAACATTCTATTGGGGGCAATTTAGTCATTTAATTATTTTTTCGAAAAGTGAAAATGCTGACTACTGGTATCTAATAAGCAATTGACCACCGTCCTTTTCGTACCACACCGGATGGGTAAGTTTACTATAGGTAATAAGAATTTATTCTCCTCACAAGTGTTAGTACACATGTGTGTATACAGAGATATACCTTTTAATTTTTCGCAAAATGCTGTTATATCTTCCTTAGAAGAAAAATTAAGGCAATTTAGCTTTAGGTTCGGGGCAGTTATTTGTTTTATGCTTTGAAATTGGGCACTTACTATATATATGTCTAGTGACACTAAAAGAAGAAACAGGAAGTTACTTCTTTCATAATGGCATATTTCGGGCTTTGCGCAATAGTCTCCACGCATAATTTCCGGTTGAAGTTGATTAAATACAATCCAAATTAATATATGTTGACCAATAAGAAATGAGCGCGCCTGAAATAATCAACAGCTTAATCGGACCTGCTTTCAACTTCGCTAACAATATAAATAGACCCCTGACTAAAAGACAAAAAAAGAAGAGATTCCAGACACAGAGAGAGAAACACTTACAACTGTGAGCTGATTCATCAAAGGTATCTCGGTTTCAACAACCACTACTACTACTCACACTTTCCTCGTCATTTTCATCCCACTTAACTTCTCTCATACATTCTACTTCCTTTTTCTTATTCACAGGACATCTTACCAAACGAAACTAGCATCTCCCTAAAACACTTAAGTACTTTTACAAATTCTTGTATTCATTGAAATGCATAACAAAAAAAAAACACAAACATTTTATTTAATCTTACTTAAACACCAACGGTGTGCCATCTATGAACATTACTATTGTTTTTGTACAATGCGAAACTACTTATTAATGTTTATATAAATTATTATTGTTATACTCCAGGCCAGGATGTAGTTTATCGTATCTTATTTACTCATTCATACATCGTTTATAGTAGACTAATCCTAACAAGGCCCAAATTGAGCCACACATAACCCACTATATACTGGGGACTACGCGCAATACCAAGCACCAAGATAAAATTTTTCACATACATTACCAAACTTAACCTGGTGACCAACCCAAAGTAATTTACGAAATACCAATCATCAAAAACTGAACTACTGCTACTACCACCAAACTTAAACAATTTCTTCAACAATGATAACCATGGCAGGAAAAAATGAATCGACGCGGAACAAATGTTTGATCAACCAAGATCTACCTGTACAAGCCGTGACAATCAAAACACCTGTATTTATAGAAATTAACGTGATCGCTTGGTTTTCCATTATGGAAGCACACAATTCAACATTACGAACATTAAACAAGCGAGGCAAAAGTTTTATCATACATTGGCAGCTATTCCTCCAGACTTAGTAGGAAAAATACCAACAATTATAATACATTCAAAGGATTATGATAGGAAGCAGTAATTAATTCTTATGAAAAGTTTAAACCAGAGATGCTTGACGAACTGTTATCATCCTCAACCATATCAAGACGACCTTCAACTTATTTAAACGAATTGATGTCGTTAGTCAGTCGTATCGAAGTAAAAGAAGACATTGTCCGACACAAATGCATATATACGCTACCACTTTCCTTAATGCCAGTGATAGCTGCGCAAACAGATCTGGAAACGGATCGGTTAGGAAAAATGTCTGACGATCTTTTTCTATGCCTCAACAGACAAGAAACAACAAACGTCCAACAAGTATCCATAGAAAAACATCAACGACAACCGCATAGAAACCAGGATAAAACAAATGATTAGCCACTCGGTATCTTCCCGTTTCACAGAGATCAGAAGCCCAGGATTTGTCGATCGCACATTTACTTTACAGAACGCCCGAAATTCTGCAAACCTTGGTGCAAATGGCCTAACAAACGAAATGTCCAAACGCAACCCAGTTTACAACCCAGTCCACCTGAATCAAATATAAATCAGGGAAACTAATTCGGAAAGACATGATAGTTTCTTGTTTTAAAATACGCCGACTGCACTTCTGTAGAGGGGTAAGATCCCCCCAATGAGGTATCCTGAGTATGATGTTAAACTGCATCCAACAGCAAGGCCTCTGATCAGGAGGTTTTGAGGAGCGTGGAACTACCTCTTAATTGCTGGTGTTCCCAGGTCCACCTTGACCCGGGGTGGTAGCACCTGTTAGGGTCCCAGCTATGGGCAAATAGTGAACTCCTAGTTTTACCAAGTCTAACTAACGTCCTGGATATGACGGTAAACTACATCCGCGTCCTGGGTATGACGGTAAACTACATCCGCGTCCTGGGTATGGCGATAAACTACATCCAACAGCAGGGCCTCAGATGATGTTTTCGGAAAAATAGTGTTGCCAGCTATAAGTTTTTGAAACAATAGTGTTGCCAGCTATACATTTTTTGTAAAGAATAATGTTGCCAGCTATATGTTTTTTTGAAACAATAACGTTGCCAGCTATACATTTTTTATTCCATACAAAATAGGCATTTAAAATTCATAAAAACTGGATTTGGCATTAAATAACCCACAGTGGTTGATATGCCATAAAACCCAAACAAACAAACAAACAAACATCTCTTAATTGCTGGTGTTCCCATGTCCATCCTAACCCGGGGTGGTAGCACCTGTTAGGGTCCCAAATATGGGCAAATAGTTAACCACCAAACTGGTGTTAAAACACCATGAAAGTGTAAAAATAGGTTTTAATACTAGCAAGAAATTTTTTGAACGAAACATTTTTACCAGCAATACATTTTTGAAGAAAATAGATATTACCAGCAATACATTTTTGAAGAAAAAATATTACCAGCAATGCATATTTGAAGGAAAAGTTTATTACCAGCAATACATTTTTGGAAAAATACTAGCAATAAAAAATCTTGTCGGCATTAAGTAACCCACTGAGGTTGATATGCCGTCAAACGAAACGAACGAACCGCAAGTTGAAATCCACAGTTAAGTTTTCATTTAGGTTTTTGCAATGATCAGTAGGTTTATAGTGTATAAAATGACACCTCCTGCTTAGACGCCATTGGTGGTTCATTGTTATGATGTCGGGCTATCGTTCTTTCTATACGGGTTCAAACACAATCATGGTTTTGAAGTAGTTTAAATTTCAATTGATGGGGTTTGTTATGTAATAGAAGTGTATTGATTATTTAATAGAATATATGCGTAAAATTTCAGGCTGCTAGCTGCTAAGTATTAAAGGAGTGAGGAGAACTTGGATTCATTCGTCCAGAACTGATTGTCGCCACTTGCTTTGTGCCGTTCAACAACTGACTGACTCCAAAATAATTAAAATTGTTACGGCAAAGAATGCTAAGACTGTTAGTGGCTGCTTCGTGGCGTAGACAGTACAGAGGCTTACTTACTTTACGGTAAGGTCAGTAAAGTCACATGAGAAGAACAAAGAATTCTTGTGCTATTCGATCGTTCGGGATCGAATAGCACAAGAATTCTTGGACATGGACTACAAGCTCGAACGTAGATGAAGGAGTGACTTTATGTTTACATTTAAACTAAAAACATCCTGAATATTCTATCAGCAAATAAAAATTTAATTTAATAATATCCAACATTAACTCATTTCTTGCACGGAGACAAATATACGTTACTGGATTCATGCGGAACTTGAACACACGAATGTTACAATCACTGTTGGTAAACTAATCACTTCCTACACCAAACCGACTAATTACTAATCGATTTTATGAGGTTATAAATATTACGTCTCTTGATATAATATAATACAGAACAACCTTGCAAACAGGAACTAAAACATGACTAATCCGAAAACAATTTTTCCTACACTCATTTTCTTCGACGCGAGCAGTTATCTGAAGTAGGTGTGAAATTTAGCTTACAACTACGTCCGTACATTTCGTCATCGACATCCATCTTAAACATATAAATAGCGCATAAATTTTCAGTTCAGGAGGGAGAAATCCATCGGCTTCTGAACTACATGTCGGCAGATGGAAGGAAAGCAGTCACTCAAACCTTTTTTCCGCTGCTTCATTGACCGTGGCTAAAGAACGATCTCAGTGATTCCCGACGTCGGCATGTTTACCATGACAACATCGCAAATCACTGAGTTCGTTCTCAACCAAATCACGCTCACACTCAATACATACTTTCGTTTTTGAACAAATGTTATTTGGATTTGGTTAATCTGAGTTTTGCCTTGCTTTCGAATTGTTGCTTTTAAATGATAAACTTTGTAAGTTTGAGGCTTCGGTACTGACTAGGCGTTTCAAGCCCTCAACAACCTACGTATATATTGGTTATTCAAATATTTTACGATATTATTAAGGGGTCCGCCCCTTTTTTTCATACAAGTGGACTCGCCTAGTGTGTACTTGTACTGCTGCCGGTAAATACCCGGAAATTAGAGAGTGACAGTGATACAGTGACAGTGATAGAGTGAGAGTGTGAGGTAACTGCTTTGTAGGAGTCACAGTTGCGAGCACGTAGACTCAGAAGGAAGTCATACTTCGATACTGAATTTCCCAGACTGTATATATATTATTATTGCTACTAACCGCATTTCTGGATCTACTAACCGTATTACCAATTGTATTATTACGTCAATACATTATTTGCTATATTTCATTCCTGCGTTAGTCATTCATTTGAGACCGGATTTCATCCCGGAATCCACAACAAATAGATACTAATATTTTATTCAATTTGACATTGAAACAAAAGCATGTAATTAATAATGTATAAAAAAAAAAGGAATATATTTCTATACGCACACTTTCAATCACCCGTTTTTTTGTTTTTTTGTGCAAGCTTAATGGTGTCTGCGACCAAACTTATCTGCTGAGGGTGACTTGATGTTCTTGCCATCTACGGACTCTGTGGTGATAACAGTTCAGTATGTGGTCATTTCGAAGTAATAAACTGTCTTCAAAAGGATAGAAAAGTGCACCAATCAGCAGCTGTAAGCTGATTGGCTAACCTTAAAACTGCCAACGGCAAATAATCATATCATATTTCTCATATATTCCCAACAAGGAAGAAAACATGCCTAGTTAAATTCACTTTCATATGCAACCATTTAGTCAACATGTAAAGTTCACTAAGTCACCAGAGTTCACAGTGAATTTCTTTCTTAGTGTGATATTCAATTTACAGTGAGAACTGCATTAAATATTTAGATATAAGTAAGATTAGTGCAAAAAGATTAGGAACTTCACAGACAGACTGCTCTATGATTCCTTGGCATTATTCTGGCCATACTATTCTGTTAGTACAGAGAATATTAATAACTTTATTTATCAATATTAAATAAAATCAGAGTTTGTATTATTTTTTTCTTTTAGGCCTGACGTGGGCCTTTCTTTATTATTGTGATGCATCTTCTGGAGGTTCCTTTGCGTCATGGTTATGGGTCAGGGACAATTCCAATGGAGTGTCTTAGACTGTGTATATCCACAGACCTGCTTCCTTTCATTATGCCAGCTGCGCGAACCCTTTCATTTACAAATGTAATATTGTGACTCAGCCCAGTTTACAGAATTGTTTGGGTTTAGCTGGGTTCTTAATTAGCGCAACTTCATCAACATGGATTTTACTGATTGGTAAAACGTGTTAAGGCCTGAATGAATGATATAATATCTGGTACAATTTCTATATGTACAGCTCGTACATTCCAACACATAGATATCAGTATTTGTTGCTTTCTTTCCTTTTTCTACTCACATGTGGCCAGTGTAATCCACTTCTGTATGTTGAAACGGGTTTATTAAGTTCACTCTGTATTTAGGTAGGTTGGTGAGTCTGGGATATCTAAATGACAGACTGTTGTAGCCTTTGCAGACATAACATCCAGATATCACCGACTTGCCTACCTGTCTTGCTTGGTTTATCCAATATCCAGATAATCTTATCTTTGTAATGGTTACACCAACTCCCAAGTGTTTACACCAATGATGAGCATCTTCAGTAATTAATTTCGTTACGTAATGATATTTAGCCAATAATATAGGATATTTTATTTCCAGTTCGAACCTGTCTACATTCGATATCCTGCCATTTACTCGTAGTATTCCATCTTTATCCAAAAAGATGTTTAAATTTTTCACCAACGTGGGGATTTCACCTTAATGAGGATCTCTCAAATACTTTAATTCTCTTTCAAACACTTCTTCCTGCACTGACTTGATGAGATATAACTTTGCATCCAGCTTATGATTTACCACTCTGGCCCGTGTTCTGCATTTATGTATGATTCAAGCACCATGGCTGCTGCATTATATTGTTTTGTAAATGTAAAGAATCTCTGTGTGTTTAATATTGTGGTTGAATCCATCTTGTTAGTAGACTGCTGCTCGGTCAGTAAAAAGTCTTTGGTAGCCACGACAGACCATCTTTCCAGAATTGCAATTTAGTCACAAATTGGTCAAAGTTAACTCCTCATAAAATCAAGTATGTATTTAAATTTTATCCTTTTTTCAACTTTCTCAATTCGATCTTTGATGTCTTGTATATACTTAAGCCGGTTTCTAACAAGTAGGATTTTGGTTGTAGGTGCATCACTAAGTAACTATAATAGTACAACCTGTGCATCTACCATAATGCACACATTTTCAATCATAATATTTGAACATGATTTCAAAATTATAGACAATGCTTCAAAGACTATATACACTGCCAATAACTCTATGGTAGGAATGGATTTTACCTTTGATGGAGCCACTTTTCCTTTAGTGAACAGTATGTGCGAATTCCCATTTTGCATTGCATAAACGACGAGACCATAAGCTGTGCTCATGCGTTGCAAAATATATAAAGCTTTAAGGCCTCCTCTGTATTAATAGCTTGACGTGAGAAAGAGATGTTGGATAATGTAGACCATGCTACAAATATATTCTTGAGAATTTCCTCATATAATGATAAATCCTGGCTGACTGGGCTAATATCTGCCTCCTAGTCCTCACATATCTGTGATCTTTGTCACTGTCATCGTATTATCGTTAGGACAATGGTTATATCCTAATATCTTTTCATAATGTTCATGTTCAGAGATGGTATTTTGAAACTGCTTTCCTTGGATCTATCAACCGCCTTTTTTATACAAGTCGATAAATTTATCTCGATTATTGCTAGTTTGTTGTAGATTATCTGCATAAAAGTTATTTTTTAGCATTTCAGTAAGTCCATCAAGCTGGTACTGCTGTAATTAATATTTTAAAATGTAGTTAAGAATAAATGGGCTTGTGGTAAATCCGAAAATGAAGTTTATATCTTAGGACAACAGTTCGTCTCCATTTTTTACGAAGAAACGGAATTTGTGCTTATATTCCTCCCTTTTAAGTTTAATGATTTGAAAGGCTTTCCTTGTGTCGCCTAATATAACATGCATGTTTGTTTTGAACAATAACGCGATCATATTGTTGATCATGTTTATTCCTGAATAGACAGCACTTGTCCTGCGTTTTCAGTGAACAATTGAAAACCGCTCTAAGTTTTTTGTTGTAGCTTGAGATTCCATTTTGAACACAGGTCTATGTGGAATCCAAACGCATTTTTCATACTCTTCTGATGGTATGTGTATTCTTTTTAGAAAGCCGCCTTTTTCTTGCTGAAAGAATACTTCGCTATAATCATTATGCGGATTTTTACGTTCAAAAGACTGCACTGTTCATTGAAATACAGTTATGGCTACTTTATAATTAGATGAAACAAAACTGATTTTGTCCTTATATCACGGCAGATCCACATAATATTGATCGTTTTTAATTCAATAGATTCCTTGAATTCCTCTATTTTTTCTGTCATATGAACTTATATCTACTTCCGTGATAAATGAATCAACCTCTAACATGTGCTTTACATTTGTTTCTATTAGAGACATATCAAAAGTATCAGGTATGTTATCAGTGTAGGTGTCTTTTGGATTTAATACAAAATGTACGTCTCGCTCAGAACATTTGGCTAACTCCTTTGCGATAGTATGATAATTGTTTTGACTAACTGAAGTCTTAGAATGTACTGGTTTTATCTGATGATCATATAGAAAATGATTAAATCTCTCCAAATGGCGCTATATAACTTGGTAATTCTCATGCTAAGCCCCTCATCCATTTAACGAGTTTGGTAGAATGCATGAATATGTCGACACCTATTAATCCTAAGATATCGACCTAGCCATGTTTATTTCTTGAAAAGGATAATCTTTTGTTCAAATTGATTAGATTTTTCTCAATTGAATCTAATTCATCAATTTTTAAGATATCAAATTCACTATCAATTAATAGAGGCAAAGTACAATATCCAGTACAATTTGATTAAATCGCCCGTTAGCTTGTTTTAAATAGATTTTAACTTGAAAATCTACTTTTTAACATCCTATTGGGGGCAATTTAGTCCTTTAATTATTTTTTCGAAAAGTGAAAATGCTGACTACTGGTATCTAATAAGCAATTGACTACCGTCTTTTTCGTACCCCACCGGATGGGTAAGTTTACTATAGGTAATAAGAATTTATTCCGCTCACAGGTGTTAGTATATTTGTGTGTATACAGAAATATATCTTTTAATTTTTTGCATAATGTTGCTATATATTCCTTAGAAGAACAATTAAGGTAATTTAGCTTTATGTTGGGGACAGCTATTCGTTTTATACTTTGAACTTGAGCACTTAGCATATAGATGTCTACTGTCACTAAGAGCAGAAAAACGAAGTTAGCTCTTTCATAGCTTAAAACATAATGACATATTTCGGGCATTGCGCAATAGGTTCCACGCATGACTTCCGTTTGAAGTTGATTAAATACAATCCAAATTAATATATGTTGACCAATAAGAAATGATCGCGCCTGAAATAATAATCAACAGCTTAATCGGAGCCGATTTGAATTTCTCTAACAATATAAATAGATCTCTGACTAAAAGAAAAAAGTGAGAGATTCCAGCAAGAGACACAGAGAGAAGACACAGAGTCAAACACTTACAAATGTGAGCTGATTCATCAGAGGCATCTCGGTTTCAACAACCACTACCACTCCTCACACTTTCATAGTCATTTTCACCCCACCTTTACTTCTCTCATACATTCTACTTTCTTTTTTCTTATTCACAGGACATATTACCAAATGAAAATAGCATTCAGAAAACTGAAATAACTTCCCCTTCCAAATCGGAATGGAGCACAACCTTGCATATGGTACCTAAACTTGATGGAAATTATCGACGCGTAGAATACTAAATTCGATAACAAAACCCGATTCCAAATATCACTAAATACCAATACACCCTGATGACATATATAAAACAGCGATAACCACACCTTTTGGGTTATACAAGTACAATTATATGCCTTTTGGATTGCGAAACGCATCCAATACCTTACGAAGGATGATGAATAGTATTTTTCATGACGTCAAATGTACATTGATGATATTTTTATCTTCTTGGATGACGAAGATAGTCATTCTAAACATCTTGAGGAAATATTACAGAAACTCAGTGAATATGACTTTAAAATCTCTCTTTCGAAGTGTACATTTGCTCTCAGCGAGCACGAGTTTCTAGGATTTCACATCTCAGCTGATGGACTTAAATCCATGACTAAAAAACTTGTCCTCAACCAAATGATTCAAAATCGCTTGATTTATCGGAATGGTGAATTTTTATAGAAAACTTGTATCAAATTTCAGCAACATAATATTACAGCTGACAGAACGATTGCGTCTTGAACAAAAATTTCAAATAATAACGCATACTAATGAAGAAATTAAATCTTTTGAAAATATAAAGAACTGTTTAACAAGTGCTACTCGAAAGCTACTGCCAGCTATTGACAGATAGTTCAAATTATGCTGTAGGAGCAAATGATTAAGAATCAACCTATTCTTATTGGGTTCCTTTTCCAAAATTTATCACAAACTCAATAAAAGGATTCCATGTTTGACAAAGAACTATTAGCTGCATACTTATCAGTGTTACATTTTAAACATTTAGTCGAAGGAAGAAATGTGCTATTAATGACTGACCATAAACCTCTTTACAGTGCTTTTAAAAGTCAGTCTTCATTAAAGTCCGATAGACAACATTGTCACCTAACTTTCATTAACGAGTATGTTAACAATATATCTTACATAAAAGGCTCACAAAATATATAAAAAAAAACCCTACTGATCCTTATTTTTCACCCTACCGTTATATTTTAACGTGTATTGACAGGAACATTAGATGGATTGAATCATGCCCAATATCGGAGATCACAGCGAAATTAGTATCAATAGCTTTCGTAGACTTATGGATCTCTAGCTTCGGTGCTCCACTCCATGTTGTTACGGACAAAGGAAGTCAATTCGAATTTGAATCATTCACAGAATTGTCAAAAATAATTGGTTTTCACCAATAGAGAACAACAGCGTACCACCCGCAAACTGTTTAGTAGAACGAGCACAGCTAACTCTGAAAATAGCAATAATAGCAAGAAAAGAATCCTGATTGTCAGCTCTTCCCATTGTACTTTTTGCAATCAGGATAACACCTAATGAGTCAAACTAATCCCCATTTACTGCACTAACAGGAAGCCAGACTCAAGTTCCTCGATTGTTAATCGATCCCTCTAAAAAAAATGAAGACATAGAATTATCAAATTCTCACATCAAGACTTTAGCTGAAGAGATGCAAAGATTTCACATGGACAAATTTTCCAGCGGATATCTACACTCTATACTTTTAATTCATATATTCCTAAAGATTTACAAAGCTGTGAATATATTTGGCTGAGAACGAACAGAGGAGGAAAACCTTTGGAAGCGCCGTACACAGTCTCATTCAAAGTAATAAGTCGATATAATAAATCTTTTACAATCATAAATGTCCGACAATTTGTATAGTAATGTTTCCATTAACAGACTAAAATCAGCATATATTTCTAAAACTACAAAATTAATGGATTCTGTCGAAAGAAATCTGAAATTGAACAATTCCCAGTTTCATGTCGATGGAATTGATGATGAAAAACAAACAACTGAAACAAAATCCGGTAGAACCAGTAAATGGAAAAAAGTGAACATATTTTTACTACTGAAAACCAACACACAAAAAGAAAACACCAAATCACACTCCGTTTTCTGGAAGAAAAGTTATGTAGTGACACTAAGAGCAGAAACAGGAAGTTACCACTTTCATAGCTTAAATAAAACAATGATTTGCGCAATAGGCTCTACGCATAACTTTCGTTTGAAGTTGATTACATACAATTCTAAATAAATATATGTCGACCAATAAGAAATGAGCGCGCCTGAAATAATCAACAATTTAATCGGAGCCTCTTTCAACTTCGCTAACAATATAAATAGACCCCTGTATAAAAGAAAAAAAGAGATTCCAACAGGAGACACAGAGATAAAAGTCTAAAAGTTCAGGGAAATGGTGATGATCGGTCATTTTTAATTTTTTCTATTTTTTACTCATATTTATATATAAGTTATAACCATTTATGGGACACTGAAAATTTGTAAATTTAATCTTATAGCTTTCATTTAAAGCTGATTGAAAGCTTCAGGAAAGCTTTTTCATTTTTTTAAATTCATTTTAAACCTTACATGTGCCGAATTCGTGTGAGTACCTCTTTTAAATGGGTTGCTTTAAAACGAATAAAATCAGAATATTCCTTTACAAAAAATATCATGATATTTTATAAATAAAATGATTTTTTAAAGGAATATTCTGTGTTTAGCGGAAATACGAAACTGAAAGAGGAATTGATCATAAGGTAATTAAAAGAAATACACAAGAAATGCACTGAGTTCACCGAAGACGTTAAGTCTAAAAGTTCATGAAAATCGATCATTTTTACTTTTTTAAATTTTTTATTCATATTTATGTGTAAGTTCTAAACATTTACATTGTTCGTATACAGAAAACAAAAAATGATCGATTATTGATTGATTATAACGATCGATTATTGATTATTGATTAATATGAATGCAAAGACTCACTCACACACTTGTCGGTCATGAAAAAAATTGCCTGCACACAAACCACTTAAATTCGACTAGATAAACTTTTCTTTTCCAAGCGAGAGTGCCACTAGCACGCAAGTGGTTACAGAGGATTGAGAACAAAAGTAAAGGGGCGTGTTTGAGAAAAGGACATAGAGAAGGTCGGGGAACAAGCTCAGGGTATCAGATGTCGATTGACATTACACTTGAATATTTGAAGATTATAGTCATCGGGGAAGCAAGTAACGGGAGGGAAGTTCCACAGACGGGAAGTGCGGGAGAAGAAACTGTTTGAGTAGAAGAGACGGTTGCATTTAACCGTTTCGGCAGTGAAAGGGTGGGATGCCATCCCAGTAGCTCGTTTAAATTCATGTAGCTCGTTGGAACAGTTGCCGTGAAAATACCTGTAGAAGAGACAGAGGGACACCACAGCACATCTGTGGGATAGCGATTGTAGACTAGATGCCAGATCAAGACCTATCATCTTGCATATTCGTCTCTGGAATTTGTTGAGGACCTCGAGACGTACAGGGGGGCACCAGACCATATATGACAGCAATATTCCATGCAAGGACGGACAGTTGATTTATAGATTTGTAGGATGGACTCAGACGGGAAGAACTTTCTGACACAACACAGAGAGCCAATTTTCTCGTGGTAGATGAAGCTATTAATATATTTAATACTAAATTTAATATTATATTTAAAACTAATTTAATATTAAATATTAATATATTTAATACATTTCATGTCAGCGGACAGCGTGAGACCAAGCAGGTGTAACGAGGTGCTCTCAAGGACTTGGGCATCAGCCATTCTGATAGGAGGCAGGAAGGGTTCTCTGTAGTGAGTAAAGGGGAGCAGTTTTGTTTTGCCCCAGTCAACCACAGATTAGAGGTCCTTTTCGAGATCAGCAGCCAATTTAGTTTTGTCAATGATACTAGAGAGACCAAGCAGGTGTAACGAGGTGCTCTCAAGGACTTGGGCATCAGCCATTCTGATAGGAGGCAGGAAGGGTTCTCTGTAGTGGGTAAAGGGGAGCAGTTTTGTTTTGCCCCAGTCAACCACAGATTAGAGGTCCTTTTCGAGATCAGCAGCCAATTTAGTTTTGTCAATGATACTAGATTTACCATTAAGGCAGGAGGAAATAGTGGTGTTTTCCGCGTAGATGCCAACTTGGGAACTGATGACATGGTAAGGTCATTGATGAAGATCAGAAAGAGTATAGGGCCCAAGATAAAGCCTTGGGGGACACCAGCGTTTGTGATAAAGGAGTTGGAGTAGAACTCGTTTAAGACGACCTTCATTTCACGGTTTGACAGGAATGATTGTATTAAGTTAAATAATCGTCCTGTAATTCCGTATCCCTGAAGCTTACGAAGAAGGCTAGCATGCCAAACCCCGTCAAACACTTTAGAGATGGCTAGAGCCACAGCTCGAGCTTCTCCATTATTGTTGAGTGCTTGGTATACAAATTCAGTTATGCCCGTGAGCACGTCAACGGTAGATCGGGCAAAGCGGAAATTATATTGATTGTCCGAGTGCAGATTATGTGAAGTAAGGTGCTTAACCACTTCGGCGTTGAATAAAGCCTAAAAGACTTTACCAAAGAGTGGTAGGAGACTGATAGGATGGTAGTTAGACGAGTCATAAGGGTAACCAGAGTTTTTAAAGATTGACACAATAGATGAGGACTTTCAGCAGGTTGGAAAGCAAGAGTCGGTGAGGCAGTAGTTGTAAAGTTTAGAGAGGACAGGGGCCAATTCTGGAGCACATTTCTTCAGGAGATTTTTGTGGCCTAGCATATGTGCTGATTCCTTAAGTGTACAAATTTTCCAATGGTGTTCTCCTGAGCCGACCAAGCATAGAAATGAATACAATATGGGAACCAGTAATAAGGAGTGCCAGAGAAAAGCGATAATAACAAAAATTGCAATATGAGCACTGGTAAAAAATGTATGCTGAAGACATTAGATTTTTAATACCAGAAGTTCATACACAAATGTCCTCAAGGACACATGGCACAGTGGATAAAGGCGTTGGTTAGATCCAGTTCAGTACCTGGTTACGGCAATGGAGAGGGGAATTAACAGGAGATAACTGATAACTGACATCCATTAGACATGGCACGGGGAATTAGAACAGTCTACCCCAGTGAGCGAAATAAAGGGTTCAGTTCGACATTCCAACCAACTGAAGAAGGCCTGAACGTACAATGGCCGAAACGTAATAAATATGGGGACAAAGATTAGGACAATAGTCCAAATAATGTAAATAGTGTACATAATATCTCATCTCAGAAATATAGACAGATACTGAAACCTAACTATTGATAGAAAAAAAATTTTTACTTGCAAACAAGCAAATGGTCAGAGATTCGATGATTACGTAACAAAAACTGAGCAACTGCACATTCGGAGACTTATACAACTCCTTAGTAAAAGACATTCTAATAGTTGGTCTTAAGGACTTGCGTCTCACAGAACGCCTACTCAGGGAACTGGATTTAACATTGATGAAAGCAATTCAAGCTAGACAGGCTTGCAAAGAAAGGAAAAGGCAAGTTAAAGAACTCACAAATTCCAAAACCCCAGAAAGGAACATTTTCCTCCTAAAACGCAAATATAAAAAAAAAATAGACATGGAACACACTTTCAGCAGACTCACCAAAATACTGACAAATATGATAAACTATACAGCAAACAGTCCTACATAGTTTCCTGCAAATTCTGTGTCATTCCCCACTTACGCGGACAATGTCCAGCATACAACAAGTGATGCACAAAATACAACAGCAAAGGACACTTCGCCAGCTGTTGTCATTCACGAAAGTCCGTGGGACAAATAGAAATATATATTGACTAAGTTTATAATAGGTGACATAAATTCTCAAGCATTTCTTGGTGTTGATACCTGCGAGAAACTTCAACTGATGATCTATCAGTTTCTCCTGAGATCAATCCTCCCAGAAAGATCCTCTTTGTATTGAAAAATAAGCTGAAAGCATAAATGGACAGAATGACCAAAATTGGCATCATCAAAAACCAATCAGCAAACCTACCAAATGGGTAAACTCTCTAGTGATCATTGAAACGCATGCTACCATTTTAGCTGAGGAGAACTATTGTCCTTTGGAACGAGAGGCTCTCAGTGTTTTATTTGGTGCAAAAGATTTTACGAATTTGTGTATGGACATCACTTTGAAGTAGAAAACAACCACAGGCCTCTGTTATCAATCTTCAAAAAATCACTTACCAAAGCACCACCACACATCCATCGATTTATGTTGGCACTGCAACGATATGATTACACCCTCAATTACATCCCAAGGAAAAATGCAGCAGTTTCTGACAACCTATTACGTGCATATTTAGATGATTGCACAATCGAAATCTCCACTGAATACACGGATGCCCATGTACACCTGATCAACGAATCATGACCAATGATTGACAAGAAACTAAATACTTACTGGAAAAAAAGCAACTGACGAGTCACTAAAACTTCTAGCTAGATATTCTCTTCATGGTTAGCCTGAACCATCGATAAAACTGTTCTACAATAGCAGAGATGACACTTCAATGCTAAATGATCTACTGTTAAAAGGGAACAGAATAATCATCCCAATGTGGAGAGAACCGAAATCTTATCTACCCTGGATGCCAAGGCATTGAGAAGTGTCTTGCTCGAGTGAAAGATCATGTTTACTGTCCTGGCATTACAGCCGAAATCAAAGATGATAAACAACTGCAGCACCTGCCTTGATGAATGCCACCAATACCCTACTGAACCAATTATCACCTGTGAAATTCCGGAATTGCCATGGACAAAAATTGGCACCAACATCTTTGAACTACACAAAAAATCATACATAATTGCTATTGATTATACCACCAAATTTTTTGACATTTACAGTCTCCCAGACAAACAACCTCCCACGGTCATCAAAAGCATGTTTGCAGAATTCAGTATTTCACAGACTGTAATCAGTGACAATGGTCCTGAATTTAAATCAAAAGATTTCAAAATATTTGCTAAGGATTGGGATTTCCATCATGACATGTCAAGTGCTCTATACCAGGGGTTTTCAAACAGTGGTCCGCGGACCACAAGGGGGTCCGCAAGGACAAGATAGGGGGTCCGTGGACAGCAAAGACTTTTTATAGGTGATGTGAAACTTATAAGCGCTTATAAGTAACTTATAGGCCGATCATGAAATAAATTGATTCAATAAACTATTTCATAGATTTGATATACTAATATAATTTGTATCTTAAATTGATAATGATAATGGATTCTATTCATGCAGAGAAGGAACCAAAGGATTTGAATTTTGGATCTATTTTGCGATTTCCGGCTTTCTCATTGGCTGTTAGGCGTCACGTGTGATGAAAGTTACTTACATGTATGTTTATCGGTAATATCGCCAAGAATTGACAGTTTGTGCAAAGCCAAGCAAGCACATCTTTCTCACTAAGTGTCTATTAAAAAATCCTGTGTGTGTAATTGACAATAAAACTATTTGTTAAATACTATTACTGTTTTCATTTACATGTAAAATTAATATTTTAATATAACAAAATTTAATTTTGTTACATTTTGCAGCAACATGCAGCATTAATTTATTTGAACACTTATGTCTAAAGTAAGCTTTAAACCAGCTTTTATTGCATTAATGCAAAATTATATGTTATATTCAGCAAATATTCATGTATAAATTTCATAAGCGTTTATAAGGGGGTCCCTAAGATAAAGCCTGAAATATAAAGGGGTCCGCAAGTCAAAACGTTTGAAAACCCCTGCTCTATACCGGTAATGCAATGGTCTTGTGAAGCTCACAATCCAAATGGGTAAAAGCCGTCTGAAGAAAGAAATGAAAAGGTGACCAAAATCTATATCTAGCTATTCTTGCCCTATGAACTACTTCTCTTAATGATGCGCATCGCAACTCATGGGTAGAAATTTTCGATTGACCCTGCCTCGTATTAAACATCAAAACTAAAATAAATTAAAAAGATCCACCAATATCACCTCAGCTCGGACTCTACTTGAGCTCAAACCTGATGATATAGTATGGATACACTCAGATAAAAAAAATGTGAAAAAGAAAATGTTCTTAACAAGCTACAGTATCCCGTTCCTATTTGGTAGAGACAGATAAAAGAATTGAAATTAGAATTTTAATAAAATCCAAGCACCTGAGATGGAACAAATACATTGAGTCAATTGCTTCGTCCACTGCAAGGAAAGTTGGCTCCCTGAGCCGCGCCAGGAAGTTTTTCTCCCCGGAGTCGATCCTCCAGATCTACAAATCAACAATTCGCCCTTGCATGGAGTATTGCTGCCATATATGGTCTGGTGTCTCTTCAAACAGGGGTTCTTGATAGGCTCCAGAGGCGGATATGCAATGTAGGTGGCCCTGCCCTGGCGTCTCGTCTACAGTCACTTTCTCACAGACGCGCCGTCGCCTCCCTCTGTCTGTTCTACAAATACTTTCATGGAAATTGCTCCGAGGAGCTGCATTCGCTGGTTCCTAGACGTCATGAGTTCCAGCGCCTTACGAGGCTGGCATCCCGCTCTCACCCCTTCACTGTCGAAACTCCTAAATGTAGCCGTCTCTTCTACTCTAATAGCTTCATGCCTCGCACCTCTCGCCTATGGAACTCCCTTCCCTTTTCCTGTTTCCCTGTGAGCTATAATCTCCAGCTATTCAAGTGTAATGTCAATCGACATCTCCAGTTGCCTTGATCTATTCACTACCCTCATCCTTTCTTCTATCACTCTTATCTGATCTTGCTCTAAATTTTCTGTAACCCCTTTCGTCCTAGTGGCTTCCCGCCTTGCTTGGGGTGAAATGCTTAAAAAAATATGAAAGTGAATTAATGCATTTTTGTTCTTTGAGAACTTACAGCTGAAATATTAAACGCTATTTATTTATAAGATTGTTTATTTACAAGAATAATTTTATATTTACAACATGCTAAAAATGCTAACCAGCTAATACAATGTTTATCATTTATTAATTTAAAAAGAAATAAATATTTTTATTCATTAATTTATTAAAAACATGTGATCAAGAAAGTTTAAATAAACAGATAATGATGAGTAACAGTTATTCAAAATTTTGGAAACCAAAACATTTTCAAGGCATTTATTTCATGCAACAATTCATTTATATGTTTATAGAATTATGAATAAAAAACTTGTTATCATAGTTATTTATAAAATGATAGATAATAGATATTGCATATTTTGATAATTTTGTTATTTTTTTAAAAATTTGAATAAAAAGGTTTCTTTTCACAGTTTTTTCTTTATAAAATGGTAAATAACAATTTTTTTTAAATAGTAAACATCACATTATACTTGTTTCACATATTTTTTATAATCTTATAAATAAATACAGTGTAACCCGGATATAAGAGAGTTGTCGGGACCGGAGAAGAAGTATCTTATATCCGGGTTTCTCTTATATCAGGGTTTGGTCTATTTGATATACATTAACACAGGCTCTAATTCTGGACCAGAGATATTCTCTCTTATATCCGGGTTTCTCTTATATCCGGGTCTCTTATATTCGGATTACACTGTATTGCCAAGGGAGTGAAGATAATAGAGAATGAAAAAAAAACGTCTTTTTGTAAGTATAAAAGTTAAAGCTTGCCAAATCTTCTTCATAACCATTGGCAACAAGGCAGGCATTTGTTATTTTCTGATTATCTTGGTTTTTCAGTTCTCACCCACATTTCTGACCAGTGAAAGACACAGATTCATATACTTTACAATTTTCCATATTTTACAGGATTACGGCCTAGTGTATTAAATAGTTGCTTTGTGAATTTTGTGATACAGTAATTGTGAGTTCAATCCCAGACCAGGCATTACGTTTTGGAACTCAGTGGAAATGAGTGAGCAATTGAGCTGTACTTAAAATAATAACAAGATGAGATATCTGTAGACAGGAGCTGAAGAACAAAGACAATCTATCCCCATAGATTAAATAATGGTTTCAGTTTAGAATTTACTGTAGGTTAGCCAACTCGATATACACTTGATAAAGGTCAGAGGGTACAACAGTCAAAACATTGTGACAACAAAGATGGGGACAATAGTCCAAATATAAATAATTTGTATTTGGTTTCAATACTTACACATTTCCAATATTGACTGATTAGTTTCATGCACTATAAATAGTGACATGGTTAGAGTAAATTTTAATGTTTTGCATGCAGCAAAAAAATCTTTGTGGAAGCAGAAGTAAATGAAGAAATTTGAAGATCACTATTATCAGATGTGAGGACTTAGAGTGTTTTTACTAAAGTTCTATCCCACTCAGGGTGTCATAAAAAACATTGAACCCAATGTCTCTGGCAATTTTCCAAGAACATACAAACTTCAATACTGCCATAACAAGTGTCTCTTTTACAATATTAGACATAATTTTATTAGGATCAGAAAGTCATAACATGCAAGCTGCTAGTGGCCCACCAGTGAGCCTCTAGTGGTCTCTCAGTGTTAACATTGCTGAGATTTCACATCAGCGGTCTGACAGCAGGCCACCAGTGGTAATCACTAATGGCATACCACTGAGTGGCATATTGGTTTGGTTGCATCTAGGGTTATACTCTCTTGTCCAATTCAAAGATAGCATTAATATGCAATGCAGTAATCTTTGGTAAAGTATCTCACCAAATTCTGAAACACTACAAAATCTCAGCTTAGCCATTTTCAACCTCTCTTGTATTTATAATGATTGAAATTTACTGTTTCTTCTACTGGCTGGTTGTGGTGAAGAAAATGGTGACTTACCATAATAAAACAAATGACAGTGGTTGTGTGTTAACTACCAACAAAAAAGGAAGGTTCGCGTAACTTCTGCCTTTATATAGAGAGCATCATGGCAATTTCTGTGCCACCTCAACCAATCATTGACTTTCCAATTTAATTCCTGAACAACTGTACACAGATGGTTTTCTTGGTCTTGGCCTTCAGGCTCGGACAAAAGCCAAATTACTTTTAAGGGAACTCCTTGTACTGCAGATTCCAATCCTATTGCTGCAATTAATTTAGAAAGTCCTGATTTTTCTTGTTACTGTTGTTACTACACATTATCAGAAAATAAATTAAAACCAAAACACCTAAAATTCAATAAAACATTAGAGTATGGAGAATATTTTCTTAAAATTTTATGATTACTAAGAACTTAAAAACTGTATATAAAAAAAGGAACTCACATTAGTTTTCAATTATTTTTCTTATACAGATCTTACCAATGATTACAGTTTCTTTTTTTATTCATTCTCTAATTTTCTTTTTTAGCAATTTTCATCACTCAGTGACTTTAATATCATTTATCCAAGATATCTTTCTTCTAACCCATTACACAATCTTTCTAACTGAAATAAAAAAACATAAATCTCAATAACTATATAGTTTTTTTTTGTTTGTCTTTTTAAGCGTTTCACCCCAAGCAAGGCGGAAGCCACTAGAACGCAAGGGGTTACCGAAAATTTGGAGCAAGATCAGATAGGAGTGATAGAAGAAAGGATGAGGAGAAGGGTAGTGGATAGATCAAGGCAACTGGAGATGTCGATTGACATTACATTTGAATAGCTGAAGATTATATCTCTCAGTGAAACTGGAATAGGGAAGGGAGTTCCACAGGCGAGAGGTGCGATACATGAAGCTTTTGGAGTAGAAGAGACGGCTACATTTAGGAGTTTCGACAGTGAAGGGGTGAAAGCGGGATGCCAGCCTCGTAGGGCGCTTGAACTCATGAAATCTGGGAACCAGCGAATGCACCTCCTCGGAGCAATTGCCATAAAGTATTTGTAAAACAGACAGAGAGAGGCGACGGCGAGTCTGTGAGAAAGTGACTGTCGACGAGATGCCAGATCAGGGCCAATTATATTGCATATCCGCCTCTGGAGGCTATCAAGAACCCCGAGGCAAACAGAAGGGGCACCAGACAATATATGGTAGCAATACTCCATACAAGGGCGAATTGTTGATTTGTAGATCTGAAGGATCGATTACGGGGAGAACAATTTCTTGGCGCGGCACAGAGAGCCAACTTTCCTTGCGGTGGATGAAGCAATTGACTCAATGTCTTTGTTCCATCTCAGGTCAGCAGACAGTGTGAGACAGAGCAGCCGCAGAGAGTTGCTCTCGAGATAACCTAATTAAATAATTATTTGCATAATCAAATCTCACACCACTTATGAATATTTCTAATGAAAAGAATAGGCTGAAATTCAGGTGGTATATTTATATGAACATATGCTGAAACTTTTACCAATATTGGTTGGTTAACATGAATTTCAGAGATAAGACATTGACTTTGATAATAAAATCTGACCTTGACAGTATTTGTTGACTTGGTTTAAAGTATATCAAAAGTCCATTTCAGCTAATAAAGATCTTTTTGATTTTTCTCCATGTTAACAAAATGCTATTAAAAAAAAATTAATGAGCATTTTTGGAAAAAAAAATCCCAAATTGCAAGCTAAAAAAATGATAATAATAAAACAGAGTCTTAGTAATATCTGTTATAAGCCAACCATAATTGGTTGGCTTTTTAGTGCTGGGAAGAATAATGCTTTCCTGTACACAATTAGTCCAGACATTAATACACTAACACTGAATCTGAATAAGGAAAGACGAGGATGGCTGTGATCAGGAGGGCCGCTAGTAGCAATGTGGTGTGAGATAGTGTGGGGTAGTGTATCCTTGAGAAAAAACGGTTTTGTAATGTTGTCAAACTTTTTTGAAAGTTCACAAAATATAAGGTTATCTTTTGAGTTAGCCACAGTAGGACATAATGGAATTAGATTATGAATGACTCCAGGCAATTGAGTATTTGTCTTTGGGTCAGTCAGACAACGTCTGTGAACATCAGTGAGAAGATCAAATTTGTGTAAGAAGTCTGCCCCCAATATGGCCTTCTCTACATCCACAAAGACAAAGAAGTGGGTGAAACCCTGTCTCAAGCCCAAATTCAGTGTAAGGCACTTGACCATATATCTGGATGAGTGACTTGTCTACGGCCTGTAGGGTAAGTTTATGAGGGCCTTTTAACATGTCTGTCCTAGTTTTAGGATATTTGTGCACCACTGTCCACCAGAAAATATATACCAGTAGTGCAGTCCCAAACAAATAGTAAGCAACAAACATCTCCCACGCCGCGCATCGAGTCACCTTCGGTCGCTAGCTAAGGCTTTTCGCTGTTTCGAATTAAACAAATGAGGTGGGGTGGGGTGGAGTGTTGTCTTACAGTAATTAGCCCTATCCCCTGTGTAAGTAACACATTGGGTCCTTGCTACTAGTATAGGATCCATATCCTATATTGTTCTGAAAACTTCAAAAATTAAACAAAACATAGGCTCCAAATTAAATTACACAACTAACGTAATTTGATTGGTTCAAAAATATCACATGACATATCGTCGACTACATCTGCACGCCTAAACTTAATTTAACCTGATCAAAGGTAAAGTTGCGCCAAAATTTTAAAACATTTTCTGGAGCCTATCACGTGATTTATATTGCTTATATAAACAAGAAACAATTAAGAAACAGAAGATGTTGAAAATCAGCCGAAAAACCTACAGGCTACGTGACGACATTCATCATAACTTTCAATTGAAGCCCATACTATAAGTTAAAATTCCTTTTTAACATAACCACAGTCTATTTCCTTCATTCAATGCAAACTAAACTCACGTCGGCAACAACGAAGCGACAGATATCCAAACGTCAAAAACAACGTAAGTCCGATTCACACACACTTTTTCCAGGAACTTTCAACTGTTTATTTCAAATTCAAACAATTTTACACTGAACTGAATTTTTCCAAATTCACACAAATTACCTACAAAATTCACACAAATTACCTTACAACTTGCAGTCTATCAAACTGGAACATTACCTCACACAAAAATCTAAAAAGACAAGTTTATTTCATCATTTTAAAGAACATTCATAACTATTGTTTTGTACATTTGTTATATAAAAATCTATTTATTTGTACAATTTCTCTTGTCTGAATCTTCTTGTTTCTTCTTCTTCTTGTTATTTTGTGGCATTGTGTCTAATATAAATTGGACGGGGGGTTGGGCAATTGTCTCCCACGTGTTGGTGAGCCCGAACGCAAATGCACAAAATATCTTTTAAAACAACAATTTTGAAGATACAAACATGTCACATCAATTTCTCACCGATTTTTTTTTTAAAAAAAGAACATTTTAAGATTGCAAACAGCAGATGGATAAGAACGTAAACGAAAATATGGTGGCAGCAATTACAGTCAATTTGTCGGTCTACAACCAAACCAACGTACAGATTTAGTTCTCACAAATGAATATTATATTCAGTACTAAAAAGAAATAACGTCGCAAAATGGACTTTACGCATACTTCTTTGAGAAAAATTCCAACAGACCTGGCCATGAAAGTAGCATATTTGCAGAACGAAATGCCAACAGAAAAACTATATGACACACTAAAAAATGCAATTATCAGTCGCACCGGTGAATCAGAGGAAAGAAAACTGCATGATCTATTCAACAATTTAAACTTAGGTCATCTCAAACCATCGCAACTCTTACGAAAGATGAAATCATTATTAGGAAGAAACACCATGTCAGAAACGGTGTTGAAGAGGCAATGGGTGGATAAACTACATGCGCACACTACGCAAATCCTCGCTTCAATCCCCAATGACTTAGAAAGGCTAGCGGAAATAACCAAGATACAAGACAATAAACAGGAAAAAACGGTATTTACCACTGTACAGACACCTAAGGTTGTATCAATCGATAGCTCCGATGAATTAGCAAAGATAAAAGAAAGTCTAGCAAATATCACCATGCAGTTGAGAACTTTGATCAATAACACACAACAATTTCGGCATTCAAGCATCGAAAAGAAGTTCATATTCATCACACAGGAATAAAACAAAAACAAATCAAACTCTGTACCGAGAGAACAGCGTATATACGACACTTGATGGTAACATTGTAAATTCGGCCATAAGGCAAGGATGTGTACCAAGTCTTGCGATTTTGAATCTAAGTTTTCTAACACCCCAACACAATATCCGGGAAATAAGCATCCCAGCAGCAAGTAAGGACGACCTTTGCTGCTGGAAGAGATAAAAGATGTCGCCTATTTTACATCCGGGACAGCAGTACCGGATATTTATTTTTAATAGACACAGAAGTATAAATCAGTGTCATTCTACCGAGACCCAGTACGGTCAATAATAAATCTTCATATGCATAGGCAGCGAACAGATCAAGGATTGTAACTTAGGGGAAAATTTCGTTAACACTGGACCTCGGATTACGACGATCTTTCCCGTGGGTATTCACCATGGCGCAGGTGAAAATTCCAATCCTCGGTGCGGATTTTTTTGTCTCATTTTAACTTATCCCTAACATGTCGACACATTCACTAGATGACAATACAACAAAACTTAAAACAAAGGGTATCACTTCAATTTATACATCAAAAGGCATAGGTTCAGCATTGCCGACAGCCAATGGTCTGCATGGATTACTAAAAGAAATATCTTAATCTAATAAAACCTTTAAAGCGTCCAGACAAAATACGCCACAGCGCCAAGCATTACATTGAAATAACTGATCGGCCGACACGCGTATCACTACTTAGGTTACGACCAGAAAAATACAAAATAGCAAAAGAGTTATTCCAGCACATGCTTCAATTAGGAATAATAGGCCCCTCATGTAGTCCGTATTCTTCGCCATTACATATGGTACCCAAGCCTGATGCGGTACTTGAAGACCTTGTGGAGATTTTAAAAGCCGCAAAAACTGTTCCTGATAAATATTCAATACTGAACCTACACGATTTTGCCATAGGGTTGCAAGGAAAGAAAATCTTCACGATATTGGATTTAGTAAAAGATTACTACCAAATCCCAATAGCTGAAGAGGATATTAAAAAAAACTGCAATTACTACTCCTTTCGGACTATACGAATTTACTAGGATGCCATTTGGGTTACGTAATGCCGCTTGAACGTTTCAATGACTCATAGGCGAAGTTTTAAGAGAATTGCCTTTTGCTTCTGCCTATATTTTGCTTACATCACCAGTTGAAATAATACAGAACATCAACAACACGTAGAACAAGTTTTTCAGAGGTTGGAACATTTCGGTTTAAAAATCAACGCTGAAAAATGCACTTTTGCCGTTACAAAATTAAATTTCCTAGGACATGTTAAAGATGAACATGGGATCACATCTGCCTCAGAGAAAGTATCAGCGATTAAGGATTTTCTACAGCCAACATCACTATGACAACTTTGGCGATTTCTCGGTCTAATAAATTACTATTATAGATTCCTCTCGGATTGTTCCGGAATACTAGCACCACTCATTAATCTGCTACAAAAAAATCAAAGGAATAAGAAGGCTAAAATACTCATGAAAGACGAAACATTAGCTGGTTTTGAGGGGGGGGGCGGTGTGCAACTGAAACCGTTGAGAGGAAGGCCCGGAAACGGTGCACATTCTCTCCTGATGACCCCAGTTTAAATATAAATTCGAGAGGAACACATCAAAAGAAATTCAGTGAAGTCATATGCCGTAGTGAAGCTCGGTGGAAGTGTCATTGGTATGAGGAGCATTACACATTCAGCTCGCTTCAGGTGAGTTTCAATTACTTTCCAGTAATTTCCTTCTGGAAGCTAAAAAATCACTTGCTGACTTTATTAAGCTATCCTACATCAGCGACGATGCTGATTTGACACTCACCTTAACAACTGACCCTTCTGGCGATTCTATTAGAGCAGTACTTCATCAGAACCAACATAACTCGATAAAGAATCCGATATCATTTTTTTTCTGTGAAACTTAATACTGCACAGAGAAAATGCAGTACCTTCTCGAGAGAATTACTAGCGTTTTACGTATCTATACGACATTTTCGACATCTACTCGAAGGACGAACTTTCACAGTTTTACTTTTCACCGACCATAAACCACTCGCTTATGCTTTACATGCAAAAAACAGACAAGTACATATCCAGAGATACCGACAACTAGATTACATATCCCAATTTACCTCGGATACCCGATACATTAAAGGATCGAACAATATTGTGGCTGACACACTCTCCTGTTCCACGATAAAGTCTGTTGAGTCTGAACCCCTCAATTTCGATCTAATAGCGAAAGAACAGCAGAAACATATAAAACGAGACACGGTAAAATAAAATACTTCTTTAGAGTTAAAAGAACACCCTGTACCATTCGGTACAAAGACGTTACTATGTGACGTAAACACTGGTTATTCAAAACTTTATGTACCACCTTCAATGCGCAGGAGAGTATTCGAACATTTTCACAAATTTTCACACCCAGGACACAGAGGTACAGCCAAATTAGTTAGCGACCTTTTCGTCTGGCCAAACATGTGTGCTGACATTAAAAATTGGACTCAGACCTATTTAAATTGCCAGAAGACCAAAGTGAACAGACACACAAAGTCCCCTGTTGGGCAGGTTTACCAATTTATAAGTCAATTTAGTGGGTCCGCTAGCAGAAGTAGAAGTATATCACTACCTGCTCACCATAATTGATCAATTCACGCGTTGGCCTGTCGTTGTCCCTTTAAAAGACATATCAGCGGAAACAGTATCGAAAATTATCCTACTGGAAGGGATATCTATTTTCGGTTGCCCTTCGATGATAACTACAGATAGAGAATCATAATTTCAATCCACACTTTTCACCGAATTTACCAATTTATTGCGAGTCAAACACATATCGACCACAGTGTATCATCCTTATGCGAACGGCCTGGTTGAACGTTTCCACGGACAGTTAAAAACAGCATTAACATCGAATAATGATTCTAGAACATGGTTGAACATTTTACCACTTGTGCTATTATCAATAAGAAACGTAATTAAGGGCGATTTGGGTTGCGCAACCTCAGAAATGATTTTTAGAAAAACTTTAACACTTCCAGGTCAATTTTGCGTCAGAAACAAATATTTAAGACCGACTACACATTTTGTCCAATCTTTTAAACAGTGGATGAGCAACTTAGTGTTCACACCCACTAGAACTCAATCTTGAGACATTTATACTCCCAAAGATTTTCACTATTGTGGTTATGTTTTTATTAGTAATGATGCAGTTGCCTGACTTACAAAGACACTTATCAGATCATAGACAGAAAACCTAAATACTTTACAGTAGTCATATATAATAAACCAAACACAGTCTCAGTAGAAAGATTGAAAACAGCATACGTGGATTTACCTAAACAGACTTTCACTAGAAAAAGCGTCATGACCTCATCACAAGCAACAGAGACAGAAACTATTTCAACACCTGCAAGCATAACCACGAAATCAGGTAGAAAGGTACATTGGCCTACACATTTCAGAACATATATTATATATTGAAAAAATATTTTTTCAATATTGTATCAATCTGCAGGTGGGGTATATAGGATCCAGATCCTATATTGTTCTGAAAACTTCAAAAATTAAACAAAACATTTAGACAACTAGTGTAATTTGATTGGTTCAAGAATATCACATGGCATGTCGTCGACAACGTTCGCATGTCTGACCTTAATTTGACCTGATCAAATGTACAATTGCACCAAAATTTTAAAACATTTTCTGGAACCTGTCACGTGATTTATATTTCTTATATTCACAAAAAAACAATTAAGAAACAGAGGATGGGGAAAATCAGCCGACAAATTACACGCTATGTGATGACAGTCATCATAAAATAACTTTCAACTGAAGCCCATACTATAAGTTAAAATTCCTTTTTAACATAACCACAGTCTATTTCCTTCATTCAATGCAAACTAAACTCACGTCGGCAACAACGAAGCGACAGATATTCAAACGTCAAAAACAACGTAAGTCCCACTCACACACACTTTTTCTATAAACTTTCAACTGTTTCTTTCAAATTCAAACAATATTACATTGAACTGAATTTTTTCCAAATTCACACAAATTACCCTACAACTTGCAGTCTATTAAACTGGAACATTACCTCACACAAAAATCTAAAAAGACAAGTTTATTTCATCATTTTAAAGGACATTCATAACTATTGTTTTGTACATTTGTTATATAAAAATCTATTTATTTGTACAATTTCTCTTGTCTGAATCTTCTTGTTTCTTCTTCTTGTTGTTATTTTGTGGCATTGAGTCTAATATAAATTAGTGAAGGCAATTGTCCCCCACACCAGCTCTCGAGCGATCTCTACTTTTGTGAGCGGGGAATGCTAACCTTCTCTCTGTGTCTTCCATTCTAACCTCGCGAAGTTACGTCTGCCAAGTGGCCCAAGTTATCTGCTATTTTAGCCAGCTTTTTGACCGGTGCAGCTTCTTCACTCACAGCAGCTAAAAAACAGCGTGATACGCAGACGGCAAATGCTGGAGAAAAATATGACGTATCATGCCATCCTCATCACCTTCTCTGGTTAAATGTTGCAAAAGATGTAGAAATTGCAACGGCTTGCTGTCTCCCAATTTTTCCTCGTGCG
This sequence comes from Acanthosepion lycidas, assembly GCA_963932145.1. Taxonomy (NCBI): domain Eukaryota; kingdom Metazoa; phylum Mollusca; class Cephalopoda; order Sepiida; family Sepiidae; genus Acanthosepion; species Acanthosepion lycidas. The sequence continues at coordinate 79,779,460 of OZ010607.1, read as the reverse complement.
GGAGTTGTGACAATTTCTTTTGCGGTGACATAGACGTCCTCTAGGTTAACTCCGCTTTTTCGTAGAAAAAAAAAAGCATAACATGATGAAAAAAGGCCCCAAACTCAATAAAAACAAAGTTTTGTTATCAAAATGTTTGTTATTAAGAGGAAAGATTGTTATTGTTTTTATTTTTTTTAATTTTTAAATCCTTTCTAGAACGTTTAAAATTTTGGTTAACAATCTTGTTTTGTTTACGTCAGCAGCCGAACCAATGAAAAGGTTAGTTTTTTGCGCTTTTTTCGGTAAAGTGAAACACACATTAATTTGGAAATTCTCTCAAAAATCAAATAATAGACGGATTTTAATGAAACTTTCAGGACATATTCAAAAATGAATGAAATTATTTCTGAAATTTTTTTTAGAAAATCTTGGCACCGCCAATAATTCCCTAAAAAAGAAGAATAGCATGATGATAAACGGCCACAAACTTAATGAAAACAAAGTTTTATCTTCAAAATATTTATGTTAATAAGAGGAAAGAAAAAATTATTTTTTTATTTATTTTAAAAAAAAATTTCCTCCTTTCTAACACGTTCTAAATTTTAGTAAAAAATCTTGTTTTGTTTTTGTCAATTGTGTAAGACTTTCACATTTTCGTGTAGCCGTTTCGGGTAAAATGACACATTAATTTCGAAATTCTTGCAAAAATCAAATAATGTTCAAATTTTAATGAAACTTTTTGGGCTTATTCAAAAATTAATGAATTTATTTTTTAAATTTTTATTTTTGGAAAATCTTGGTAAAAATATTTTTAAATCTGTTTACCCGGCCCCAACGTAAATTAATTTCATGAAATTGTCTAGAATTCCAAATCGTATTAAAATTGTTTTATATTACTTAATTGAAGACTATATTTACTAAGAGAAAATTAAAAGGCTTAATACAAATCATCACACCAAAACTTTCAACCATAATTAAAAATATTTTTTGTCCGTCAAAATGCTATATATTTGGTTGGTGCAAAAATAATGACGTAATAATGTCGTTTTTTGACGTTAAAAAATACGTCAAAAAACGACATTATTACGTCATTATTTTTGTACCAACCTAATATATATATATATATATATATATATATATATATATATATATATATATATATAGTATGGCGTATCGTAAGTGATATTATGGTTAAAAGGTCACGTGTTTCAAGGCTTGTCCCCCTTAGGAAAAACTTCATGACATATAAACATTTCTGGCTGCAGCTCATTCTTTCATTTCACTGCTTTCCCTACGTTTCAAAGGGCTTCTTTTTAAATCTGGAAGCAGTGATTTCCAAAGTTTTTATTTCCTGCTTCACAAATATTTAAAATTTTTTGATGTAATCATCTTACTTTATATAGTGTGTATACATTTCATAGTGTGTGTCATGCATCAAATAATTTGTTTTATTTATTACTTTTTTACTTAAGAAAAATAATTTAATTTCTTTTTAGTTTTTTAAGTTTTTTTTTGTAAAAAAAAAAAAAAAAAAAAGGCATATTTCATTTTCATTGATAATTTATTGGCCATCAGGTTAATTTGCAGTATTGTAGAGGACCGGGGGGTGACTGTTGTTGAATTAGGGACACGTGCTGTTTATTCCTGCTGTAAGGTCCAACTACAAGAACAATGCGGACTCAAGTTGAGTCCAACGGAAGATGCAAAGAAAACAAACAAGACCGATATATATATATATATATATATATATCAACAAATATTTTATTTACATTATTCGGACTATTGTCCTCATCTTTGTCGCCATATTTATCACAACGTTTCGGTCCGTTGTACGCTCTGGCCTTCTTCAGGTGGTTGGAATTTCGAACTGAAACCTTTATTTCGTTCACTGGGGTAGACTGTTCTAGTTCCACGTGCCATGTTTGATGGATGTCAATTATCAGTTATCTCCTGTTAATTTTCCTCTGAAAGTTCTCCACTGCCTTAACCGGGTATTGAACTCACGCTCTTTGGGTCCTGTCACATCTAACCAATGCCTTTATCCACTGTGCCATGTGTCCTTGAGGAATATAGACAGACAACAAATATTTGTATTAAACAACAAAATTACAAGTGACAAAGACATCAAAATCTGTGTTTGTGTGTGAACGTAAAGAGTTTGTATATTGATGAATGTTCGTACGTTCGTGTATGCATATTTTTATGGCGTTTTCCCACAAGTGGGTGAAAACGCAGATTTTTGTGAGAGATCACATTTTTAAATGTGTCCAATGAAAAGCAAAGTGAAAAGGTTATTGAATGTTTTGCAAGATTCATAAATATAGTAATTCATATTATCTTAACACTAACCCTGCCGAGAAAACTTTTAAATTCTGTTTTACACAATGCATTTTTTTGTCAGACATCCCAAAGTTCATCTGAAAATAAATAAATTTTTAAACAGGGCATAAATACATAAACCCTTTCAATCATTAAATTGACAGAAGGTAACATTAAATGTTTTCTTCTTTTTCTGACATAGATTATGTTTGTTCTGCAAAGGACATAAATTACACGCACACTTAAGAGAACAACTTAATTGTTCTATTTATAATGCACTTGTTTTGAAAGAATAAAGAGTTCACAAGCTTAGATTAAATGAAGAGAACACTGAGAATAAAGAGAAGTTATATTCCTGTTTTAACATATGTTTTGAAAGATTAAAACTTCCAGTAGCTCTTGTTTAATTGGAAAGGAACTTTAGAACAAGGAGTAAACAATATATTTTGTTGTGTATAGTGTGCATTTTTTAATGATTCCAATGGGGGCAGAAAAAAGAAAGAGCTCTTAGAAATGTTAAAAATAATATGTTCCATAATTAAATTTTGAAAACAATTAGGAAAAAGAATGTTTTATTTTTCTATGCAAAATATGCATGTTTTTGTCTTTGGCAATTCAAATCAAAAGAAACATGATAAAAAGCAAGTAGGATATTTTCTATGGTATGATGTGTATGTTTTCAAAGATTTCAAAATTAACCAACTCCTATGAAATTAAAAGAACATTTTATATCAAAATTCTATAATACAACTCAAAGAGAATAATTGGAGAAAGGAATAAATATATTTTCCTTTGTATAAAAAATATTTTCAAAGATTTAACAGTCTGGCAACTCCTAAAAAGAATACCTAGAAAACAGACAACATATTTCATTGTATAATGAGCCTATTTTAAACATGACATAATCTGGCAACTCTAAATCTGAGGAAAATGGGTAAATTTAATATTCAACTGTGTATAAAACATAAATTTTCAAATCTGGCGACTCATTAAACTAATTGATCCTTAGAATGAATTATTAAATACTATATTTTCTTAAAATGCGCACGTTTCAAAGAGCTGATAATTCAGCAGCAATGCAAATTAAATGAAGACATTCTTTAAAGTAACAATAAATGTAGTCATTTCATAAATACGCTGCGGATAACGCGAAAGCATAACCTTTAGAATAAAAAATACAATATCTCCTGGGTTTCATAGGATCTGTGAAATTTAGAGTATAAATTAGAAGGAACAAAGATATGTTTCCAGTATATAATCTGCATGTCTCGAAAGCATGATAATTTGGTAACACATTTTAAATCAAGAGAACCCTTAAAAGAAAATATAAATACTATATTATCCTCTGTATAAGCTTCATGTTATAAAATGCTAAGCATTCAACTGCAATTCCTTTTAGAAAACTTTTTGAACAGAATGAATTCTATATTCCTCTGTACAATGTCCATGATTTTAGATTCTTGAAAATCTGTCAAGAGGCTCTTGGAAGAAAGAAAATATAATTTCCTGTTTATAATGTGCATGTTTAAAAGGTTCAATAACATTTCGATTCCAGTAAACTAGAAGAAAGTAAATACGATTGTTTCAATCGTTCAATTATCAGCTCTGTAAGTTCAAATAACAAAGAAAGAATTTAGATGAGATTTTCCTGTGTATAATGGTAAAGTTTTGATAATTGACAACATATTTTAAATTAGGAATATTGGACTATTTCCTCAAAAATGAAGAGATTTGTGGCAACAGCAATGTATTTCTAAAGAAGAATGCTGAGAATACCAAGGACCAAGTATTAAGTTTTAAAGGAAATTGGAAATAAAGTCACTCGTACTTAGAATTAGAAAGAGAAAGTTGAAATTTTGGGGATATAAAGAGGAAAGTTGGTTTAGGTAATTTGAAATTCACAGGACATTGAAATTAATAGGGACGGAGAAACAAGACCGTGTAAATGGATGGTGTAACAGGGGGTAGGAATGACAGTAAAAAAAAAATCCCCCTCCCCGCAAAAAAACATTGCTAGCAGCTACAAAGCTATTATCACCCATGTTCTGAAGGGAGACAACGCATTAAAGTACAAGGGATATAATTTTGATTGTGTAACAATCTCAGTTATCTCCCTTGCATTAAGTAAAATCTCCAATACTTCATCAGTTCTAATTGGTTCTTGCACAATGGCAATTGCGTGGGTTGTCCTCACCCCTGACAAAACAAGTATTGCACTCCCTTCCAGTATTAAAGCCCACTCTATGTATTTTATACATACTGATGTAATTAGAGTAAAATACATTAAAGCCAGTATAATCAAATTTGTATTTACTGTGAAAGGGAAGATGCCCTTCATTATTTATTATTTATATCTTTTCTGGAGTCTGTCTATATTTCTGAGATGAGGTATTATGTACAGTATTTACATTATGCGGTGGATAAAGGCGTTGGTTAGATCCAGTGACAAACCCAAAGAGTGTGAGTTCAATACCCGGTTAAGGCAGTGGAGAATTTTCAGAGGGAAAATTAGCAGGAGATAACTGATAACTGACATCCATCAAACATGGCACGTGGAACCAGAACAGTCTACCCCAGGGATCGAAATAAAGGGTTCAGTTCGAAATTCCAACCACCTGAAGAAGGCCGGAGCGTACAACGGCCGAAACGTTGTGACAAATATGGCGACAAAGATGAGGACAATGGTCCGCATAATGTAAATACTTTATATTTTTTTATTTGAAATTTTATGCCATAAATACCTAGATTGCTTGGAAATTTTACGTTTTTAAACATTAGTAATTAAATCAATTCGAAAATACTTTCATTGGTTATATTCTGTGTTAATAGGAATATATACTTGATAAACACAGTGGATAAATAAGTAATGGTTTATTGTAAAACCAGTACAATAAGGAATAAGGTAACAGTTATGCACACGATTGTCGCAAGTCAATCCAGTAGTGAGTGCTGCTATTGGAAGGTCGGTAATTCTTGTGTAAGTCTGAGTCGTACTTAACAGATCCCAGCTAGTATATTTAGCTACCCCCACATAAGGGTTGCATGTGGCACAAGGCCGGTTTAACGTGGATTCTCCAAGCCTGTAGGCTCGGCCAAAAATATTCCCTTTTTGAACCCACATAAATGGGTTCAGGGTCAGTCTACCTCCCCAAACGAGACTCTGCCCTTCGGCGGAGTCTCGTCCGAGTTCCTCTCTGTCTGAAGGCAGAGAGTTTGACTGTTTAGCTGGAACAGGTCGCAGGTTGTATATTTAGCTACCCCTCCCACCACCACCACCACCACCACGAGGGTTGCAAGTGGCACAAGGCCGGTTTAGCGTGGTTTCAGGGGCAGTGTACCTCCCCGAACAAGACTGCCCTTCGGTGGAGTCACGTCCAGGTCCCTCTCCGCCTGAAAGCAGAGTTCGACAGTTTAGCTGGAACAGATCGCAGCTAGACTCTGTAGTCCGTTGACTTACTGATACTTATAGGTAGTTACTACCTATAGTTTAGTTATTCATGGGTGTGACAGGTTATTCCATTACATCACAAACAATATATGCAAGGTAAATTAACAGTAATAAGACATAGCAACAGTAAACGTGTCAAAACATTCACAAACTAAGAATTGGAGTTGACTCACAAAAACAAATGTGACTAAGGTGGAGGAAACCAAACACCAACCTATTTTATTGGCTAGGAAAATATCCCAGCCTGCATTTGTGTGATTCTGCCTATAAAATCAGAAGAGGAATGTATTTTGCAGTCACTCCTACAATTGGATTTATTCACCATACAATGCGATTTATTTTAGTAAAACAAAAGTGTTACGTTTTTGTCCATCACTGTTTGACTTGTGAATATTGTTTGAATATTAATGTGTTTTCATTGTGTGTGCTGGCGTGGGAGCCCCTCCACTGTGACAGAGTCTCCCCCACTGTATCAGCACCGCCTATCAGTATCAGTATCAAGAAAAAGATATCAGAGGAATACAAGGCCCTGTAGGAGAACTATACTCCATTTACCAATGTCAATGAATTTCTCTCACTATATCTGAGGCCCTGGAAGCTATGGCAACAAAAACTATTTCCCTGCTGTTGACCAACAAGGTAACACATCGGCTCATTGGTGTTAGCAGGGATACCAAGGAGGAGGCATTAAAGAGCCTCCAAATAATACCAAAGATCTTGGCCAGGTGGTCTAACACAATATGGGACATCCTGCTGGTGAATTAAGAGAAGACCAAGAAATTGGTAGGCAGTATACTGACAACAAAGTCAATACGACTGCAAACAGAGTGTATGGGCACCCAGACGACCATGATTCCATTATACACTGTGCCCATGGACCTGACAGAGGAACAACTGGAAGTCTTTTTCTCCCAATTTGGACAGGTAAGGGATATCTCAGCAGCAGCTAGAAAAACAGGCATTGTGACGGGCAACTACATCTTGCAAGTCACAATGACCCGGAAGAACTTTTTGGACATTTCTGACATACTATCCTGTCAGGGAAGAAATATTCTGGTGACTGTGGAGGATCGCCGTCCCCACTGCTGGTTCTGTGGTGATGCGGGGCATTTTTCAAAAGACTTACCCTGAGAATAATCCAGCACCAACACAAGTAACATCATCAACACCAACAGTACAAGCAGCACCCAAAGAAGTGGTGGGGTGGAAAAAGCAGTGCCCAAAGGAGCAGAAGCAGAAAGTACTACTAAAAGAGTAGCAGTCTCAATACCAGCAACAGAAGCAGTCTCAAGCAACTACGGAAGCCATTGGAGTCAGTGGCTCCTCCACAGTTAGACTTCTGCCTGAAGACGGGGGAGATAACTCTACAGCAGTGCTCCTCTCTGAAAAGGGGGAGGGAGGAAGAGGAAAAGAAGGGCATGAAAAAAGAAATCTGTTCAAAGTAGGGCAGAAATGGCCCTGGTAGAATCCAAGACCCAATTCGCCCTTGCTTCGCCAGTAAGATCTAAACATCTACCGGGTAAAGCAATGAACCTCCCTTCTTCCCCTTCTAGGGCTCCATCTTCTACACCCACAACCCTTCCAAGAAAAAAGAAAAAAATCTTTCCCTAAGGAGGAGAAACTTTGCCTGGTGAACAGGCAGGCCCTTGAGAAGGACCATTCCTTTCAGAGAAAAGCCCTCTTGAGGCCACACTTCAAATGTACCTCTGTGGATGGTAATTCTACAAAGGATACCAGGAACTTTCCAAATGCCCCCGGAGTGATTAGAAATACTGGAGGGAACCTCAAAATGTGGAGTCACCTGGTGGGAGCAAAAGACGCAATCCTGAAGATCCAGATGGTGCAGATTGAGACTCCAGAGTTGAAAAAAATGGCTGAAATATTTGTAAGGAGGGCCTCAGTGTTGCTCCCCCCCATCACTATATAGAGCCCTAAAACTTACTTTCCTGATGGACATTGACAGTATTGTCTCAGACGGATGAATTATGTCTGATATTGGTACCGGAAGTCTTGGACAATCCATCAAGGTCTTGACTCCCACAGATTTCCATCCAGTCAGCATCTCAATTAATGCCTATCTAGCCAGCTTAAATGTGAGGGGCTTGAGAGATTGAGGTAAAGCTACTCACTTGCTTTGTGATCTATGGTTCTTTGGTGTAGATGTGGCTGTGATCCAGGAGATAGTATCTTGTCAGGAAATTTTCCTAACACTGGCCAGGTGACTCCACACAAATCCATATAGTAGGAAAGAACACAATCACTTTCTCTCTCTTTTCAACTATAGGATGTTGTAATGATGTATCTCATTTTACCTTCAGGGAGATTTCTTAGCATCTAGGCATACCATGTGTCACATTCAACACACTACACTTTATCCTTTTGTGAGCTATATTACACTGGTCTGTGTGTGTGTGTATAAAACTCAGGTACATATTCATTTTTCTTTTTAAATGTTGATATATTCCACTGAATGCCATTACTAACCATAACCCCTTTTCATTACAATTGCTGATCACAATGCATTTTGAACACACAGCTACAACAAAATGGTTACCAATTACAATACAATTAAAATTGGCTAATGTACTTGATTTTTCATACACACTTAAATTTTATTAGACATTTCAAGAATTATACATACATCATAAGATATACACAACATCCACACAGCCAATGATAACAAAAACAAACACAGAATTCAAAAATAAAATAATGATTTTACATTATTCCACTTTCAAAATTTTTGATGATGCCATATACAATGTGTGTGTGTGTGAGGGGGGAACAAATATTCGAACACATACAAATCTTTTAATTTATTGTATTTCTAAATAATGAATAAACCTACTTTTCATATAATTAACTGTATACAGATGCATATTAACTAAATATGCATAGAAAACAGAAAATTTTTGATTAAATAAAAATAAATCTCATTTATCCATTTTTATGGGTGAAAAAAATATTTGTACAATGCAAATTTCAGATTTTAAAACGTTTAAATTGCTTTAATATTCTAGATTATTCAAGTGGAATATTCCAGAATTTTCCAGTAATGTTATCAGTAGTTATTTTTAGCCTAAAAATACAAACAGAACATTCTGGAATTGATATTCGTGCAAGAAGGTTATCATCATGGCAAGAGATAAAGAATTGACAAATTTGCAAAAAGAACTGATTATTAAGCTCTGGAAAGAAGGTAAAAGTTACAGGAAAATCTCAGACAACCTGAATATTCCATTTATTACCATTAGTTCATTCACTGCAAAGTATTAAAAAAGTCAAAACTGTCAAAAACCAAAGAAGAACAGGTCCTCCACAGAAAATTTCTTCAAGATCTTTGAGGAAATTAATGTCAAATTAAACAAAATACAATGGTTACTCACCAAGAGTTGCAGGATGATTTTCTTTCATCAGGAATCTGTGTCAGTAAATGGACAATAAGCAATGAAATTCCTAGGAAGAATCTAAAGTCATGCTCCCCTCGGAAAACTCCACTGCTACTGAAAGGACACAAAGATGCCAGGTTGAAATACATTCGTGAACATAAGGATAAGGTAAAATCATATTGGGAAAGAATATATTACAGACAGACGAAACCAAAATTGAGTTGTTTGGACGTAATTCTAGAAATCCTGTATGGAGGAAAGATGGCAATGCTTTCAAAGAAAAGAACATAGTTCCAACAATGAAATTTGGTGGTGGCAGTATTACGGTTTTGAGATGTTTTTCTGCAAAAGTTACTGGCAACATATCAGTAATAGATGGTAGAATGAATGCTGCAACATATCAAAATATTTTGGAAGCAAATTTAATGATTTTGGTTGAAAATCTTGAACTTCCTCCTGATTGGATCTTCCAACAAGATAATGATCCTGAGCACACTGCAAAATCTATGAAGAAATGGCTTGCTGAAAATAATGTACATTCTCAGATTGAAACCCAAGCGTGAATTTGTGGTATTATTCAAAAATTCAAATCCAAACAAACATCCCAGATTTGAAGACCATATGCGAAGTAGAATGGAACAAAATACCAACTAAAATTTGCAAATCATGGAGAACCAGAAGCGGTTGGTTGCTGTAGAAGTAAATAAAGGCTATTCTCCAAAGAATTAAATGAAGATTTTTTTTTTTTTCTATTGTATGAATACTTTTTTCACACATTAAAATGAATAAATGGGATTTATTTCTATTAAATCAATTTGTTCTGTTTTCTATGCATATTTAGTTATTATGCATCTGTATTCAGTTAATTATATGAAAAGTATCTTTATTAATTAGTTGGAAATACAATAAATTAAAAATTTGTCTGTGTACAAATATTTGTTTCCCCCACTGCATATATACAAAACACTTTGACTACTTTCATTTACTCCCAAGCTGTAATCCACTTACAAGGTAGAAAATTATTTTTTATTTGAGTAACTGAACAAACTACTTATAAAAAGTTGCTTATTTATAACAATCACAAAATACCAGACTGGAAATAGTTTTTTTTGTAATTTGATTTTGACAACTGAATATGTAAATTATTTATCTCTCTAATTCAGTTTGGACTCCTCCCTGGTCTTTTAGTAGATATTTATCCTTTGCTCCCTGTTTAGGATTGGGTTTCAAGTTCTTTCTAAAGTCTTCAAAACAAGAACCATTAATTTCTGTCTGAATTTCTGGGATGAGGAGTTATCCTTATTTACACTATTTATATTCAAACTATTGTCCTCATCTTTGTTGTTAACAACAAGAAAGGTGAGGTCTATAGTCCAATATAAATAGTGCAAACATGAACCACTAAGTTGGGCAAGATATAAGACATATGCTGGTAGATATAAATAATAAAACCATATTTATTTGATGTCACAGTTTACTTAATATTTGTAAACACACTCAAGGAGATGGAGAGCCAGACAACTTTAAATATATTTGATTTTTGAATAGACACAAAATCTGAGCTTTATTAGATAAGCTTTAAGGACCTTTAGTGAGGAAATCCATGTTCCAAAGCATGTTAATTCTTTCATTACTCCTGATCTGGCGGCTTGGCCTCAGTCACTTTCCAATTGCTGTAAGATTGCCTATATCTTTTCTATAAATACTTTCATTATTGGAATTTAATTTGAAAACCACAAATACAGTATTTTACAAGTACACATTCTAGGCTATTTTTCAGTCCTTGCTCCAACCTTTTTCTTACTTTTAAAACTGGCTCCCAAAGCATTGATCTTTATCAGAGATAAGAATATATTTTCTAACTAACGAGAGAACTGGAAAATATAAAAAGGAATTCCACCACCATTATTCTTTCCATGGTGCCATAAAGTCAAACCTCACAGCTTGTTCACTCCAACCTTTTTCCTCGCTTTCAAAACTGGCTCCCAAAGCCTTGATTCTTATCAAAGATAAGAATATATTTTCTGACCAATGAAGGGGCCAGGAAATTTGTGTAACAGTTTTGGAGGGAAAAGTCCCCGATTATTCTGAGCCTACTAAATCTCCATAAATTTGTAGAATCTTCACCTATTTGGCAGTGAACATTCGACCACCATCTGTGAGGTCGGCGATAGTGAACACCAGTCAACTTCGGAGCCAGTTTCAACAAAGAAAAAAAAGAAAAACCGCCTACTAAAGGGCCGTCAAGAACAAACGTCAGCCCACTATTAAAGATCAGTTGAAAGCTGCTTCCTTTCACCTACAAGACTTTTGTCATTGACCTACGAACTCACTCAACTGCAAAATTCCTATCTACCAACATTTTCCTACTCTGCAAGAACTTTGAAGAAAACTGTGAGTGTTTCTAATCCTTAACAAAATTCTACTCACTTGAAGAACTTTTAGGTGCTCATAGAAATATTTTGAGCAAGCCTTTTTTATGTTATGAACATTTTCTCTTCCTTTAAAGTTAAAGGAGCTTTTCTTTTCCTTTTCTTTCTCTCCTAATTGTGTTTATCCCTTTACCCTTTTTTTGTATATGTACGTAAATATTTTCTTCTTTTATTGTTACATACCAAACAAGAGTTTTGAGTCTTTCTTTATTTGTCCACTTAAAAGAGAGTTTGTCCACTCTAATCTAGCTGTTTTTATTCAATTTTTCTCGCAATTTTTTAACCTCAAGCCTTTCATGTGGGAAAGCCCGGACAAATTTCCCACATCATGGTAACTGTTTGGATGAGCTCTTCACTATGATACCTAGAGTTTTTGAATTTAAGTGCAGTACTAGACTTGCATTGAGATCTCATCAATTTACTGTTGAGCTGGCTAAGTGTAGCCATAAATACTATGTTAATAGAATCTACTGGGTCATGTGTTGGTTGAATCCAGTGATTTGCCCAAAGAATTGTGAGTTCAATACCTAATTAGAGAAGAGGTAAACAAAAACTTAGAGAGTTGAATTAAAAAGGAGATTATTGATAGTGAGACATCTGGAAGAAGTATGGCATGTGGAACTAGAACAACCTACCCCAGTGGATGAAATAAAGCACTCAGTTTGAATAACCTGAAGAAGGCTGAAACCTTGTGAGTAGGGCATTGAAGAACAGTACAACAGTCCAAACAATGTAAATAGTGTAAATAATTGCAATACCTCATCTCAGAAATATAGACAGATATCTGTCAGTCTTTTATAAAAACAAAATTAAAAAACCAAGTATCATGTAGAAGAGAAATACACAAAATTAACTTTTATATGAAAGTCATTTAGAGTATTTTGCTAAACAAAATTGACAGCTCATTGTATAGAATTCTTCTTTCAAGTGCATGAAAAATATAGGTTATCTCCCCTTGATTGATAAGAAATACCCCCCCCCCACCCCCGCAATGAGGAAGATGAGTTCATTCATCTAACAAAAATGGGTAAGACCCAAATTTAGGCACCAAATAGGTTTTAGGAGCCAAATTGTTTTTAGGCACCAAAGGTGGGAGGCTTGAACACCAGTGCGGTAAATAGACATGTTTTAGTCTCCTCCAAAGAACAGGTGATGTTGGCTACAAGTAACCTGCATAAAACATTGACAAGCAGCCATCAGAAGAATATGATCAACATCAGATAAGTGTTTCAATCAATTTAAAACAGATACAGATATTTGGAATTCGTTCTTGATGCCATGAGAATAACTGCTAAAGGAATATGTTTAGCAATTCTCTCCTCTCATTCTTGTTGTATAAATGTATTACTTATATAAAATATGCCTTGTAAACTGTTCAATTGTCTCGGCTTTTGTTCATCTGCTATGATTCATATGCTAATTTTCCCCTAAGTGAAAAAGTTGCTAGTTTTCTTCTAATACTTTTGGTAAACAAAGAAAATATATAAATTTCTCAATGTTCTATTTTTGACTTGTCTCTTACCCAGCTCAGCTAGACAATTCAATCAACCTCACTATTTCTACACACACCTTTTCTACACACACCTTTTCTACCTGCTTTAGTTGACTTCTTAAAGAATGCTTCTTCATCAACTGGACACTTCGACCATTCCAAGAATCTTCATCTTTTATTCTTTTTAAACAAAAGAACTTTGACAAACTCCAAAGTTACATCTTTTGCAGAAATGGAAATGCGTAACCTGGAAGACAGAACCTTGTTGTTGCTGTTACTATTGTGGAGGTTAATTCCTTCTCTGCCTTGACAAATGTAAATTCAGGTGAAAAGAATACATTGAGTATGGGTAAAAAAATGTATAATTTATTTACATATATACAAAACTAGTTACTTTTATCTGTTTCTGTCGCTAAGACAACAGGGAGAGAGAATGGTGAAATTAGAAGTGAAATAGACATTGCTGATGGCTGTCATTGTTGTTTTTTCTTTTAGCGCATCAGTGCTGACATCAAAGCTGGTCTGTCTTTGGGTATGCTTGAATTAGAGAATATATAGCTGTCAAGCAGCTCCAAATTAAGATTTTTATTTTTGGAGTAGGAGTGGCTCTGACTGGTCAATAAATTGTTCATTTTGGTGAAAGCAGATGTATGCATATAGCCTATGTGTAGAAAACATATTTATTAGGTCACCAAGTGGTCAACATCCAGTTTGTGTAGAAAAATGTAAAAGGCATAACATATCTAGGTCATTGTTTTGAATATTTTTGTTAGCTATCCTAGAAAAGAATTTGCCTTGTAAAGTTGACCTCTTTTTTCAATCTTTTTTAGGTGTATAAAATAATATTTTGTGCAGTGTTTTATAATTTGTAAATTATTGAGCCTATTTGTAAATACAAGTTTTTGTTTTATTATTCAATTCAAACAAGTTATTTTAATATTTAATTCATTGTTGTTTTTTCTTTTTTAGTTTTCAGACTATTTTCCTATTGGGGAAAATGCAAAAGAATCCTAATAGGATCTTTTCTGTTAATTCACCACAAATAATGTATAGTTACTTATTGCAAATTAATTCACCCATGAAATTATAAATTTTAAATCAAAATTTGTTTAGCTTGCCATGAAGTTGCTGGAGTTAATGCAAAAATGCATTGACAGGGAGAATGGTACCAGATCAAACAGCTTCCATATTATGGGAGTCAAATCTGAAGCTGTATTACGTCAGATTGTTAGAAAGGATGACCGCAGTTATATTCATCTGACTGTAAATCACATTATAAATTTCGCTGACTCAAACACCAGCTCACATGCAAACAATTGAAAGTACCCAGTGGAATGCTAAAATGAAAAATAAGTCTATATTCGTGACTCAACACAGCACGATAGACTCTTATTTGTATGAACTATTTTGGAGATGTAAGGCAAAAAATAACAATGAATGTATTTTTAAACAAATTTTATAGGATATTTTGGTGTGAATTTCAGTAAATATAAATTCTTAATATTTTGTGTTGAATTAACAGAAAACATCCTACCAATATTATTTAAAGTCCATTTCAACTTACAAGCCATCCTCATGGCAAAAAATTGCTAAAAATATATATTACTTAATACCAGTAATAAAAAGAAGAAAAAAAAAAGACAGAAAAGTAGAGAGGGTGGAGGAGAAAGAGGAAGCATTCAAGTGTGAGAGGGTTTCAAATTTCATGTCACTTTCCTTACAAGTATTTTTCAGAGACACTAGCAAAAAAGACAAGACTCTTATGCTGAGTGAAATTTGTAAAGAAACAAACATGACAAAATACTTTTACAATATACAAATGGCCTTGCACAAAATTTCCTGTGCTTCAAACAGGTTAGCAGTTCTTTAAAACTACAAATCTGTTTTCTCTTTGAAAACAACAGGTCATGAAAAATGAATTTTTTTGTAACAAATGAATTTTAAGAACTTTCCTATAGCACAACAGTTCCTATAAATCAATCCCTTTGCAGCAAAAGAAATTTACTTACTTCAAAAGTTATCAATTCAAAATACTGAAGGTTCAAAGGTTGAAGTCAAAGTTCAAGGTGCATGAGTAAAGTTTGACCAACCTCAAGCAAAAGTGCTTTTCTGGGTCCTTTCGAAAAATATTCAGATTTTTGGAAAAGGCATTCTCAAATATGAGATAAATTCTCACAGGTGTGGAAAAGACATTTGAATGAGAGAAATTCATTTTATAAAAGTCATTTATATACAAGATAAAATGCATGTGTTTAGAAAAGACTTTTGCATATCAAATTTAGAAGATACTTCTTCAGCAGTAGCCTTTCACCATCCCAGGTCACCAATTTCTCATCCGGGTAGTTGAATCCTTTCTTTCAGATGATTCCCTTTACACACCAGATACAGTCAATCCTTTCAGCAGCAGATTTAACATGTATTACCTGATATGGTCAATTTTTTCTCCACCTGAGTGGTCATCTTCCCTCAAACAAATAACTCCAACTGGATAAAAACTCAAATAAGGAGTATGCTTTCTAACTCTATTAGAACTGGGAATCACTATCCAATCAAATCCCACCCATTAGCAATTAAATAGAAAACTGAATATTTTATGGCCAGGTGAAAAGAAAAAAAAAAATACGTCAAAAAGTTTCAGGTAAGAGAGGTTCACGTGATGTAATAATCGCCATTGACGTTCAGAGACAAGTTGACGTTAACAAACTTATCACATACAAATGAATTGATGAGTATGGGAATCCGCAGGTATTTTGTTTTAATTTTTATCTCATTATTTTCACAAAATATTATTTTTTGATTCAATGTTTAGTTCTTGAATTAAAATGAAGTCGTTATTTTTATTTTATGACTTTTTAACGTTTTCATAACTCACAAATCACAATGAATTCGTTGTTTTACAATGCGTTTTTGTTGAAATTAAAAAATAATTTTTTGATCTTTTAATACAATAATTTAATCACTTCATTTGTAAAAGTTATGAATCTTAAACACTATTTGTTTACAATTGTACGTATTTTTTTTTCATAAAATTTAACTTAATACTTTATTTTTATTTTAAAATTAAATCCTGAATTTGATTTGGAAATCCATTTTTCTTTTGGAACGCACAAAATTTTTTTTTTTTAAAAAAAGACATTTAACAACATTTTTATTTTATAAGTTTAACAATGGAAAGTTTAGGTTTTATGATTTTATTTTTTAAATTCAGTTTTTAGTAAAAAAAAAAAAACTTATTTTTTTTTCTTTTACTTATTTATACTTCGTTATCAAACAGAGACATTGTTTTTGAAACCTATCACATACTTAGTATTTACTTTACTTGTTTGTCTGAATATTTATAAATTTTCCAAAGAAAATAAACTTCAGAAATTTTTTGGCTCCTCCCCATAAAAAAGGAGTGAAGTCGCTATTTCCTTTTTTATTTTTTAATACAAAAAAAGCCCGATTAAAAAACAACATGCAGACATTGTAAATACAATGTTAGAATTATTAAAAATTTATTGAAATTTTATGTCGTATTTAATTTCGAATAATATAAAGTTTTTTTTATTTGTAAACACTTACTGAAATGAAAGAAAATTAATTTTCCCGTCCCAAAAAATATTCATCGAGATTAAGTGCGAGGCGAATTACGGTGTTGAGCGAAATTTTATTCCTTTTAATAAAAAATACTGGAAACTGAAGTCGGTCTTCAGGCTTCTTCGCAGTTTTTATTTAATAATTAATTGATCCCATATTCAAGAAGAGGAATTGCGATATTATAAATATTAATCAAATTCCAATTTTGACATCGTTTTTTGTACAATTTTTTCTTTTTTTTTTTTTTTTTTTGAATATGGTTTGAGCGCACGTTTTTTTTGTTTGTGTTTACTTTTTTCTTACGTAATCATTTAGACTAAAATATTTAAATTTAGTAAATGTAAAGTGTAAAAATAACCCGTAATTATTGCATTTTTTTAAAGTAAAAGCTCTAACAATCACTTTAAAAAAAAAAATCAAAAAAAATCTATCCTTTTAGTTAGTAACTTTTAAAAATTGTGATTAAAGCGTTACAAAAAAGGTCTTTATTTTTCTTAATTTTCAACAATATTAAGTTGTTGGGGAAAAATTTAGATTTATTAATCAGTTTATTTTTATTTAATATTTTATTTTAAATTAATTAAATAATTCGTTTCGATAATCATTGCCTTGGCTATCAAATGAGCAATATACTAAAATGAAAAATCTACGAGTTATCTCCCTTGTAAGTTTGCATGAATTTCCCTCTATTTTTTATTTATTCGCCTATAAGAAGAAAAGACACATTTTCTTTGAGTAATTTAGTTTAAATTTCATATCAATAATTGCAACTAAAAAATGCAACTGAATAAAAGGCTGATTAGACTTAATTTGAGAGGGAAAAAAGTCATGTCAAGCCTTTTAGAGATTTTCCAGGTTTAATTTTTTCCTAGACTCTTTTTTAATTTTTTTTGTGAGGAAACGTCCTTTTGCTTTTTTGAAAATAGCAAAGAAGAAATTGAATCACAAGTTGGAATATAGAAAGAAAGTCTCAATAATTGTGTAATAACTTTTGAAATAATTAATTACTTAAATGAAATGTAATATAAATCTACTTGTTTTTTTTCATCCTCCGTACATCAACAAGTTAAAAAAAAAAAAGCAATTGATGCATCCGTGAATATTTCAAGACTTAAAAAAATATTTCATGTGGTATAATTTTCTTTATTCCGGATTGATTTGATCAAATTCTATTAAATTTGAACTATACAAGGAAAAATAAGTGCAAGACTAAATGATTTGATAAAAATCTCTTCTTGACCATAAAAACAAAGCACCTGCTGTTTACATTATCGACAGATGTAGAAGTAAAAAGGTAAATTTTAAATATTTCCTTATCCCACAGACACAGTAATATTTATTTTGCAACTTAAGTTATATATTTATTTATTTTTTTTTTTTTAGAACTAATTTTGTGTCACGTATCATTTTTTTTTTTTTATTTATTTCATTTTAATTTCATTCACGCATCCAAGCACTTTTATAGAACTTACTAACCGAACGGTAACCAAACAAAAAAACAACGTACTTAGATTAAAAAAACATTGAATATTGATTTTATTATTTCACATGGAGACTAATTTTTCCTTTACCTTTTCAACCCATTCGTCAAATTAATTAATGGAAATATTAATATTCTGATCACTTTTTTAAACTTTTTAAAAAACTTCTTTTTTTTTTGTTTTCTTTTAACCTTTCCACTGATCATAATGAATGTCACGTTGTTCTTAGTTTTATGACCAAAACAAAATGTTGATGTTTCTCAGCGGTTAAGCTTATAATTTTATAAGTAAATTAAATACGTTTTTATTAATTTTAAATTACTTTTCGCTAAATTTAATGTTAAGTGTTATATTTTATTTTTAATCCATGAAAGAAACTGCTTACAAACAAAAAAAACTCTTTTCTATTTGATTTGATTGAGAATTTTTATTTGAAATTATATAGCAAAGATAAAATGTTTTGAGACATATACACTTTTCGAACAAAAATATTCTCCTTAAATTATTTTTTAAGTCACTTTTCAGATCAAAAGAAATAATTTTTTGTTTTGTTTTGATTTTTAAAGACACCTGCTGATAAATACTAAAAAAAGCCATTGTACTCGAATCCTTTAAAAATTTTAGGACCATTTATGATTGTAATAAAAACTTCAGAAATATCTCTGCCTGTATAAAGTTCTCCCTATTTTATTAATTTGGTTTACTTTTAAAATGCTTATTATTATCAAAAGTTGTTAACTTTGCTAGAGAGAAATGCAAAATTTCGTGAAATCCAAATTTGCATAAATTGAGATAAAATTTTACTGCATGAATTAAAAACTTCTCTGCTAAAACAAAAAACAAAACTGTATTGATTTTTAGCAGCAATGCAAATTGATAAATTTTGATTCTATACTGGACAAGATGTCTTGATAAAATCAATACAGATAGGACATTAAATTTATGGGAAATTCTGAAAGCAAAAGATAAGCTTTTTCTCATTTTTTGGACATGTAAGAAAATTTTTTTTTTAAATTATCACAAACAATTATAATTCTATTTTTATGATAGCTTTTTTTTATCAAGCTAAAAAATATATAAATGCTGTAGATTTTTTTTTTTTTTTTTTTTTTTTGTAAAATATTCCATTATTTTATTCTGTTTAAAAAAGATTGAAACCATTTTAAAACATGGAACATGTTCTATCATGGAGGTAAGTTTGATTTCTATGTCTATACTTTCTTGCAGACATTTTACTCTTGTAGTTTTAATAAAATTGTTTACTGACAAAGAGAAAAATAATTATAATATTCCAGTCAACATCTTTCAAGCAATTTGTAATGGCTAGATGGTATTTTAGTCATTATTTCTATTTTAAAAGGTGAAAATCAGTAGGAATTAATAATAATAATAAATTATCTTTTGAACTCTCAGCATGTAAGTGGGAAGTTTTCAAAAAGAAACTGGAATTCTTTTCTTTATTTGTGGTGTTGAAAAAGAGTTATTGAAAATAGTTGTTTTTATCTTAAAACAGATTTGTTCTTTTGTACAAACAAAAAGAAAAACATCATAAATCTGAAAGCAAGTAGGTTTGTGATTTCTTTTCCTTTTTTTTTATAGATGTATTTTCATAATTTGTATCAAAGATGCATGTTACTTGAATAATTTTCCTACTTGTGAGTTGTTGAGGATATCTTGTGAACCTGATTGCTAATTTCATAAATTAAAAAAGTGAAAAAAATATTAGTAAATAGCTGCTAGAATAACCACCATAAAATATTCCAGTCATTTCATGTGATTTTTTGTTGTAGACATTTGTTGATTGACAAATATTTGATGCTTAAATGTAAGAAAGTGACAATATATTTTGAAACCAAGCAGCAATTTTTCCTTTACGCATGTTTAGTGAAAGGCTAACAAGTTTTTTTTTCTTTAATTTTCCTACATTTCAAACCATTATTCTAGTTCCCAGGAAGAATTTGGACATAGACTGTTCCATGTGTTCTGAATACTCTCAGCTTTCATAAAACATAGTATTTTGTGTGTTTGTGGCATCTGTTTTATTTTTTAAATGTATTTAGTATGTTTTTTCTTAAATCGTATTAAATTTTATTGAAGTTGGGTTGTTTGACTTATCTGGTTAAGGCTTCTAATATTTGTAGTCATGTTTTGCAGTTGATGTAGGACAGTGTTTTTGTACTATTTGTTGGATTTTTTATTTTGCTGTTGTGTTTCTTAGCGATAGGCTATTTCAGTTAGCTTTTATCAGATAATAGGTAATTAATTAGCATGATAATGTGACAGTGTATGAAATGTTGCTTGAATTATTAAACTTGCTTGACATGAACAAATGATTTTGTAGATACCATTGGTTTATTGATTTTTTTTTTATTTCTTATTTAATCATTCTAATCCTACTACAGTTTAATGGTGTTTTTTTTTTTTTTTTTTTTTTTTTTTTTTTATATTATTGTCATTTTCTGAAGTTTAATTTGTTTGTAATGTGGTTAAAGAAATTTAATGTTTTTCTATTTCTTAATTTATTATAGAATATTGTGTTTGTAAAGAATATTAAATGAAACTAGTAAACCAGAAGTTATTTGTGATTTGTTTTATAAAATTTCAGTTGAACTGCAGTGTGTTTAATGCATTATGAGAACAGTTATAGCTGATGTATGATACACAAGTCTATATTCAATCAGTATTGACTGGGTTACTATGGAGAAGGGATATGATATTGAAAGACCTAAAACCTCTAGGGATCTTTGGCTAAAAACATCACTGATGTGTGCCAAAGCATCAATCCAATGTAGTTCATGAAAAAATATGCTCTATTTATCAAGTTATTTCTGTTTGCTTCCTGTTTTGTATCACTTTGCTCATTTGCTATTGCAGTTGAATAGGTTTTGAGCTGGTACGATTTTTTTTATACATTTCTACCATTTCCAGGCTGGTTTTAAATTCAGTTTTTCCTTCTTCTAGACCAGTTGCCAACCAAGGCTATAAGACCCAGTCTGTTCTGTTATTTACCCATAGCTGGGGCCAGGGGTGGAGAAAAGTTGAATTCATACCTTTCTCAAAAGCAATAGCACGTAAGTGAATGTAATGAACTTGACTGGAATTCAAACTCAGCTATTTTATTAAGTTAATGTAGAAATTCTGATAGTGTTGGAGTGATAGGTAAACCTATAGTGACATTGGCTGTAAAAGGGGATGTATATTGTACAAGATAGGAACACTTTCTTGAGTTGTTGGTTTTATTTTTGGAGTTGGAAGTTATGGATGTTAACAATCAATATTTTTGTCTCTGACAAGTACATAATTATCAGTAATACTGAAATATTTTGTAAGAGAAACTGTAAAAACACAATAAATACTAGAATCTTTAAGCATGTTAAACAAACCTACCCAGCATCAATAAAATTTAATTCAATTTAGGAATACAGACACTAAATATAATTAATAACTTAAAAACACAACTCACCCTGTTGGCTGGGGTTTTTGAATATGCCAACTGCACCTCTGTAGAGGGGTAAGTCACCCTCTAATAAAGGCATTCTAGTTATGACAATAAACTACTTCTGGCAGCAAGCCCTCTGATCAGGTGTTTTTGAGGAGTGTGGAACAATTTCTTAATTGCTGTTTTCAAGTCCACCTTGACCTGGTGTGGTAGCACATGTTAGGGTCCCAGTGAGGGGCAAATAGTTGATCCCCAAAATGGGGTCAAAACACTATGAAAGTGTAAAAATAACAGCAATACATTTTTGAAAAAAAAATACTACCAACAATACATTTGACACTCTGAAAAAACTACTTACAAAGATAAGTCAAGGAAACTTGATCCACAAACTGATTCTTACAAAGTATACATATTCTACTTCTATGAACCTGTCCTCAAAATGTTGCTGTCATTTAATAATAGGTCGATATGCTGTAAAAGAAAATAAACCAAACCAAACTTAAAAACACAACACAATAAACTTATGAATAAAGACGTGCTACTTGGAAAAAATCAACATGGCACCCATGGAAACATGGAGACAAAGCACTTAACACTCAAATACCATCACAGAGACAGAGTACATACCCATAGGCACAAAAAAATGAATAGAATGAAAACATATTTACAAATTGTTAAAGATATATATATATATATATATGTGTTATTGAGGTATGTGTTATTAAAGATTATGGAACTTTTCCATTTAATAATCTTTCAGTTTTTCTTGCTTTCTCACAAGTTTCTTTATATTTGGGTCAAAGTTGTTGAAAAAAGATTCCAGTCTTTGGTTTTATATGAATATTGGTGAAATATATATATTACATAATAGAGAAATCCAAGATTTTCTCATGAGAATAGGCAACTTCAGCTTGTGTCAATGCACATTTTTCAACTCAAAACCCTATTTTTGGGTTGATAGATGTTAGTGCATTGACACTAGAAGAAATATTCTATTTTCATGAAGTAATTTGGGATTTCTCTATTATCTAATTTATATGCTCTGTTATAATAAATACATTGAACTCTTTGTGGATCAGTTTTAATATTTTATATTATCAGGATCCACTTGGATTATATACCAACAAATTTATTACCTGCACTATATATATATATATATATATATATATATATATATATATATATATTACATACACATGAATTTAAAACTACTTCATGGTGATGAAGTGATTGCACTGATTTATACAAATAATCTTTATATTTTTATGTGTAGATGTTTCTTTTCACTTCTTCTTCTTTAATTGTAGGTTTTTTAATATAAAATAAAAAACCTTCTGAAACATTATTTTTATTTCCTTATAGGTGGTCATAGTTTTATTAATATAAATTAATATATGTTCTTTTTAATGTAGAATATAATTTATACATTTCCTAATTCCTAAAAAGTAAAAATTAAAACAATATATGTCTTTTAATATATAAATAATTTTGAAATAATTTATTTTTCTTTTAATATAATATATAATCCCTTAATATTAAAAGTAATAGTGAATTTGTTAATCTTCCCCTAAATTCCTACTTATAATTTCTTGATAGTAGCATAAGGTAATTATTACTACATAAGTCAAGGTCATATCAATATGTGTCTACTTCCTTTTACCATCCTTTATGCCTAGTCATCATTGCCTTTCTCTTTATTTTCTTCTTTTTCTTCTTTTTTCACTTATTTCCTTTACTCTTTGCCTTTTTTCTTTCTTTCTTTCTTTTTTCCACTGCCTTATTTTATGATTTGCGTTAGGATTTCATTTTATTTCATATTATCTTTTACCTATAAAGGTTTGAAAATCCTTGCTAATTTAGTAAGGGGAAATGATCATCACCATGAATTAGTTTTAAATTCCTGTGTATGTAATTTATATATGCTCTGTTTTAATAAATACATGGAGCTCTCTTTGTGGATCATTTTTAATATCTTATATTAGGATTCACTTGAGTCATATACCTATGGATGTTTACCTGTGTGTGTATATAATATATATAAAATCATTTAATTCTAAGCAAGGCAATAAAGCCGAAAAGACACTGTGTCACAAAAGAAAAAAAGAAAAGACTTCATCTCTCTCTCTCTCTCCTACTGTCATAACAACAGGCACAGTCTCCACTTCTGAGACGAACTTCCCTCCTTCTCATTCCATCCCTTTACATAGATATTGGTAACTTGCCCATGTAAAACACCAACAAGCCAGCTGCCAATCACAGTTTCGGCGCCTGCCCACCTCCACTCACTTTGGGGGTTTCAAGTTGACCAAGCAACACACCACATGCCCCCCTGATCTTAAGATCACAAAGCTCCTCAGCTTGAGAGATGGTCACGTCTGTCTGGTGACTGCATCCGCATATACACAATTTGCACGCTTGACACATTGGGATGACCACACATGTGCGAACTCACTTGCTCTGAGGTGGCAGATTTCCAGATTCATCTTGTGTCTCACTGCTATGATGGCACACCATGCAACTCGGGGCAGGCCTCTTCTGCTGGGCACTCCTGAGCGGGATGACAAGGTCCTTATCCTCGGGTGAACTCTCATCCATTGAGCTGCCATCCGACTTTAAATACACCACTTGTGCGCCATCTTCAGAGTGACTTTCATCATCTGATGACAGTTTTAACCCTACAACTAGCTGCAAGTCTTTAACATGACAAGGCACGCCATCGACCCACACTGACTGCAGGCTGATAATCTTGGTAACATGCCCCATTCTAAGCTTATCTGTACACTTGCTGTGTGGGGTCTTAACCCACATTACGTCACAAATTCTGTATTTTGCTTGCACATCGCTCAGAGCCATTGTGATGTCAATGCCTTGCAGCCATAAGTGATAGGCGTGCACCATGTTAGCCGGGGCTGTTGTTGGTGAAACACCATCTTTAGGTGTCGCATTATACCAATAAACTGCTTTGGGGATTGAACATCGCTTCCTGGCTGCAATCACTTTTATAGACTAGTGGCTCCTTTCTACTATGCCGTTTCCTGCTGGCATGTAGGCACACTGGAACCAAAGCCGCACACCCCACTTCCTTAAAAACTGAGGAAAACGCCGCACCATTATCTGTCAGTATTTCTGCAGGTGGACCCCGGTCGTAAAAGATGGACTCCAATTGACGTATTATGCTGGTGGTGTCCTGCCGATTCAGCATTCGCCAAATGGCAAAGCGAGAGGGGCCACAGTCATTAATAGTCAATTAGAGCTGGCTGCCAACATGCGTAACATCTATCCCCAGCCTGTTCCAAACATGGGTAGTACTCAAATTTCCTTTTTGTTATTGCACCGGTGCCAGGTCAATTGACTGGCACGTCTTGCACCTTTGCACTACTGTCTTAACATCTGCCTTTTTGACTGTTGGGTCAACCATCTTCGAGAAGTAGAGCATCCATTTAATCCCGGGATGCCCACACTGTTCATGTATGCTCATGATTCGCTCGAGGTCCATACTGAACGCAGAAGCCTTACACGGCAGCTGCAGAGGTTCAGACTCTTTCCAAGCCACAGTCGACCAACGCTGTGGAACGTGAGTCAATGCATCTGCTCTGTTGACTGCTGATTTAACTAACGCTACATCTACAGACAGGTTGTACTCTTCGATAGTTTCAGTCAGCGTGGTGAGCCACCTTTGTATCAACATCTTGCTTGATGCCTTGGTGGTCAGTCACACTCTTCCACTGTGCATCTGATATCCAACACTGAGTGCATGCTGAGTCCGTGACAATGTGTAGCACTGTTGCTTGCCATTAGAGCACCAGGTTAACCCCCTTCAGAGTGGCGTCTAGTTTGGCCAGGTTTATGTGTCGTGCATCATTTTCAGGTTGTAACCAGCAGGTGTCTTCTGTGATGGACCCATAATCCTCAAGGGTGACACCCATGGCCAACAAGCTGGCATCCACCCAAACAGTGAGCTTGTTCCCCTTAACACACCAGTCACCTCGCACGAGATCATTTTGCATCACACTCTCCATAGTTTCAGTTATCATGCATCTTAGGGTAACGTCGTGCACCTTGTTGTCCCATCCCGATGAAACAGAACTCGTGTGGCGCTTTGTGGCTGTTGTCACCACTCTGAGCCAACCACATACAGGAAAATGGCTTACCAGTTTCCCACACATGGAGAAGGTACTTCAATGAGTGATCACTGGCAGGACTTCCGGGATGTCACTGCATCGCCTCCAGCAAAGTTTTTCTCTATCACTACTGATGTGTAGTCCAAGTACATTCGCTCCATCCTGCAGCAGCTCTGGGGCCTTGCACACCAAGCCAAAGTGTTCTAAATGTTCCTTAACCCTTGTTGAAGAGGCCACGTTTTCATTGATGTAGACATCGTCAATGTAGGATGACATTGCCCTTCGAATTCCCTCATCCTGTGACCACATTCATAATCACTGACATGATTTTTGGGGCCGCATTAAGACCAAATCCCAGTCGAGTGAGGCAATATTTCCGACCTTTTACCATGACAGTCTGAAAGGGCCAGAGTGATCGGTGGACTTGGAGGTTGGCACTTCTTAAATCGAGAGTGGCCATGTTGCTCCCTTGCCATTGCCATTCCCGCAATTTCTGGGCACAAACGTCCGCATTGGCCATATACGTATTTTACAAAGTTATTCAATTCCCTGTATTCCATGACTGGTCTCACTTTCCTCTTATTCTCTTGCACTATTGCCATCAACGGAGTTAGTCCTCAAGGCGGCCCTAGCTCCTCCTCGGGGTACGGTGCAATTCATTTTCATATTCACTCCTGATATGCTCTGGAACTGGGTACTCTGCTATTTTTATTTTTCAGTGGCACGTGCATTTGGCCACCCACCCACTTCCACGTTGCAGTCCATACGCGTTTGCACTGGTCTAAAGTTGCACTGAAGTCAGGTTTGTTTATTGCAATGGAGGCTCTGAGGGACACGTTCTCAGCGACAAAATTCACCTGACCTGAGCCACTTATATGGACTCCTCCCAGTTTTGCAATCACGTTGACTTCTAACAGGAGGTCGAGCCCTGGCAAGGTTTGGTGTACAATCAATACCTCCACTGTTACCGGGCATATGTTGTTGATTTTCAGCTCCACTGTTTCGACACCTAGGCTGGTAAGCGTTTTTCTGTCGGCAGTTAAAATCTGTGCCTTTTAGGTCTCCACGAGCAACACGCTGAATTGCACATTAGTGTCTTTGAACACCCGGAGTCCACTTGGGCCGTGCATCTCCGTCCATCAACAAGCAGTTTAATCACAGGTAGTGCCTCAATGTTGCACTTGCCCGGGGAGGAGATAGGTGGTGGCGTCTTTTCCCCTGACTTGTTTCCCAGGCACTCTGATGCAAAGTGACCCGTCCTTTGGCATCTGAAGCACCGTAACCTTCGTCGCAATCGTCATACTTGGTTGTCCGTCCTCGTTGCATGTCCCTGGGTGCAGCCATTATTCAAGTCGTTGGCGTTGGCACACGGACAACACTCCGAGTTTCTCCCGTTCTGGTCAGAAATTACTTCCACGGCATCTGCACGTGGCCGCTGGGATAATTTGGTTTACAGGTCAACCAGGATGGCTCTCGCTCTCGCATAGAGCTGGTCTAATGTCAATGTTTCCATTTGCACCAACGCCCGAAGCTGCTGCCTGACATGCTGTGGCAACCCTGCAACAAACGCGCAGGCTATCCATCTTTCAGGTGGTCTTTCTCCAACCTGGTGAGCCAGTTTTTTGAGTGTTGCCAGGAATTCATCGACTGTCTCTCCATCAGGAAGTCACTACATTGCAAACTGTTCAAATGCTACGAATGCATCTACGGCGAACACAGAGGTGAGTGCACACTTGATTTCCTCGATATCAGCTCTCTGCTCTTTGCTGAGTTGCCGATACACAGTGAGAGCCCCACCAGTCAACCGCAATGGGAGAACGTGCCCGACACTTTCTTCATCTGCCAGCTCACAGATCATCTCTACTTGCTTGAGCCATTCATTGGTTCATCTGATGCTGCCCCTCCAAACTCAGGAATCAACCACAGGTTGAAAGGCCTCCTTGCCGTTGCTGCTGGATTCAGATAAAGCATGTCAACAGCTGAAGTTTGCCGAAATAGCTTCTGTTGAAATGTGTCACAAAAAAAAAAAAAATATTTTGTCTCTCTCCTACTGTCGTAGTGATGGGCACAGTCTCCACTTCTGAGACAAACTGCCCTCCTTCTCATTCCAGCCCTTTACATAGAGCTTGCTACACAGCTGCTATCTGCAACAAGACAAAAATAATTTTGAATTATTGGTCTTAAAGTTCAACCTTTTCTGTTATAATACCGACATAATTAAATAGGAGGCATTACTTTCATATGCCATTAATATTTTAAGCATACTTAAAATCATATGAATATTATACAGATAAAATATTGTTTTAAGACATGCTATATTTATGGGTAAAAGTGCTCAGTATCAGAGATAGAGCATATGTAATTATAAAAGTGGACATTGAGGTCAACACCAAGTGGTGAGTTTCATGCTTGAATGCAATCTTCATGGCATGAAATGCACTGAGGTCACCACTTGGTGGAGACCTCAGTACCCACTGATATATATTAGTTGTATATATCTTTTGTAATTTAGTTTGTCTTTGTAATTTACCCCTGAAGATGATCTTAAAAAAAGTTTAAAAAAAAACAAAAAAACTACAGCACCTTCCTTGATGAATTTCATCTTTACATCAAGCATCTGATTAGACAACTGAAAATGATCAGTATAAAAATAAGTAGACATAATATGTCTATATTATTCAGTGAAAAACACACACACATTTCTTTCTTTTGTTTTTGGATCTGATGAAGCCTAGAAAGATCAACCGGCCTGGGTATGACTGTAAACTACATCTGTGTCCTGGGTAGGACGATAAACTACGTCCAACAGCAAGGCCTTTGATCAGGAGGTTTTGAGGAGCATTGAACCACCTCTTAATTGCTGGTATTCCCAGGTCTACCCAGACCCGGGGTGGTAGCACCTGTTAGGGTCCCAGCTATGGGCAAATAGTTAACCCCTAAACTGGGGTAAAAACACTATGAAAGTGTAAAAATAGGTTTTAATACCAGAAATACTTTGTAAAAAAATTATTAACAGTAATACATTTTTGAAAAAAAAATATTGCCAACAACACATTTTTGAAGGAAAATATTACCAGAAATAGATTTTTGACAAAACAAAATATTACCAGCAAAAAAAATTTGGCAGCATTAAATAACTCATTGAGGTTGATATGCTGTAAAACAAAGCAAACCAAACCAAACTAGAAAGGTGAAACATATAATCAAATCTAGTTTCAATGAAACATTTTTCATTTGTCAAATTTCTTAAAAACTTATGGGGGATTCTATTATCTATTTATATATATATATATATATATATAGTAATGAGGAGGATTTGATAATTATATTAATCGATTCATCGAGTCTGATAGAAACCTCAGGAAGCACTGGACGGCCGTTTCGTCCTATATTTGGGACTCATCAGCAGTGCGGATCCCCTACCGAGGGAATCGAAACCCCGACAGTTAGGTTGGCAAGCGAACACTATAGCAACTGCTCCGCCGGGCCTCGGTGACGAAGAGATTGCAAATCAGACTCTAAGAAGTGCCGCTCACTCCCACATTCCGTGGTGGAACTCAACTGAGATTCTCTCTGACCATAGGACTGAGCCTCCTGGAGCCACGACTACTCTCACCAAGCCGCTCCAACTGGAGCATTAGAAGCTGGTTCAAGCGATGATAAACACACATAGTAATGAGGATTTGATAATTAATTATATATATATATATATATATATATATATATATATATATACACACTAGTGAGTCTTCCAATAATTAAAACATTTGAAAGTATTTTATTTGTATTTGATATAGTTCTCATAATTTAAAAACATTGAATTTTAGAAGAGTATCTATTCTGTGTGTATTAATCTTAAATGTTACTGAAATAATGGCATTGCAATTTTTGTCAAGTGTTTCAGTTCTTGCTTTTATTCTACAGACAACCAAGCCACATCATGAGGGACAAAGGTTTTGAGCTGGAAACAAAATTAGTTCTTCTAAACTTTTACGAACATGCATGTCATGGTCGTTCCCATTCCTGTGACCTGACTGCACAATATGGTTTTGCATCATCTGATATTGCTGGGGCTGCTCGCAGATACAGGTCACTCCCAGAATCTTCAAAAGAGAGATCTCCATTAAACCATGACTCACCTCAACCAGATTCTGTAGCTGTAAGATTGAGTAGGTCTGATCTACGACCTGAAATACTTAATATGCGTCTTTCACAGAACAGTAGTGAAATATCTTCTGGAAGTTTTGATAGTTCCAACACAGACGCAGATGATGAAATGGAGTCAAACCCAAGTCATGGCAGCACCTTTTCTCAATATAACATGACAACATTTCCTCGTAAAAACAGACTTTCAACAGTTTACAGTGAAAGTGAGCTTGCTTTGAGCCCGGAAATCCACTCTGGCAGAATTCCTCCGCCTAACAGTTTTCCTCAAGTATTTAAAGACTCTACCGATGACAGTTCTGACCTCCAAATAGATGGTCTGGATGGTGATGATGATAATAGTAGCATCTCTTCAAATTCTGATGATGAATTAGACACTTTCCGAGAGGAAGTTCGACATATGAAGAAAGATTTGCAATTACAAAATGAAGGTATGTTTTATGAATTGCGTTTATAATGCTTTTGCTGGTGTGTTACTCTGTACAATCAAAGTATTATATCATGAGTCAAATTCTTTGCTACTTTCCATAGATGCATGTCTTGTATTTATATATCGATAAACAAAAGCTGTTAGCATTGAACAATGTATAATGCGTTTTTAATTTTCATTGTTAGCTTTAGTTTTGGTCCTTATCATTTACTCCATTTTAACACCTGATATACACTGTTTGAAAAGAAAAATACATAAACTCATTTTTTTTCTTTTTATAAATGTTGTTCTTCATTATATATACAAATTGTGTATGAAAATTTTTTTTTTTTTTTTTTTTCCCATCATTAGAATTAAAGTCTTTAGGAAACACTCCTGACAGTGAGGGGCACTCGAGGCCGCTGTCTCCAATCTCTGATGCTGCAAGAAAGTTGGGCAAAATTTCTGATGAAATACAACAGACTTACGGGCCAAGGATTGAACAGTCAATGTGTAGAATTTGTTTAGAACAGCTGACATATGATGAATTCTGTAATGTAATCAATAGCCTTTTGGGTCCAGCAGAAACTAATTGGATAATGGTAAGAACTAGTTTTGAGAATTTTCCAAAAAAAATTGGACTTCTGTACAGGCTGACTTAATCAACTCCTGTTAAATTTGAATAACAGTCAAATGAAAGTTTCTTGCAATTTTATGCAAAACTCTTATCAAAATCATTACACCAATTGGGATTTACCAAATCCATTCAGCAGAAAATTTGATAAAGTATGAGATTTGAGCTTACTGGACTTTGCATTGTTTACATTGTCAGGGATCTGTGTAAATGTTATCTGCTTATCAATCGCTCATTGTTTAGGACCTGAATATCAGTTTAAAGATTAATTGACCAAAATTTCATCCTAATGTTGTAATTGATTTCTCCATTATCTTTAGAAAATCTAAATTATAATGCTGTTAAATACAAAACTCTGCAGTATTCTAATATAATTTAGCAAAACGTATAAAAAAAAAAATATGAATCTAAATTTGAACTTTTTGATCATAAGTGGAGCCTGGAGAAAGACTGAAAAATAAAAGCAAATACACTGTAGTCACACAAAATTTATCATTTGATTTAAAAAAAAATATACAAAAATATCTAATTTTAAGTTTTGTTTTTTGTTTTTTTAATAAATGCAGGGTGTCTTCAAACTTTTTGCCTATAGTGTACATGTCTCACTAAAGTTGATTCCTTTTTTTTTTTTTTTTTTTTTTTTTGCAAAGCTTATATTAAAAAAAAATGTCAACAATAGAAAACTTAGAAAAAATACATTGCTTATTATTCTTAAAGAGTATAAAAATTTTGAATAGAGTAGTAAAGACCTTTTAACTCGTGTTTGTAGTATTATAGATTTTATTACATTCGTAATTTCTAACTTTATTATTGTTTTACCATCCAGATATCTGCTGTAATGTTATTCAGTAGGAGTTGTGCACGTTATTTTTTCAATCAAGGGATTGATTATATGAGTCAGATTGTTGAATATACTACCAATTACCTGGAAGATGTAGCTGCAGACTTCATTATTAACAATGGTGGTTGGGTAAGTTGTGAGCTTATTCTTTTTTTTTTGTTTCTGTAAATTTTATGAGAAATAAAATTCACTTATTTTTCTAAAAAAAAAAATCCTTAAGAATTACCAGACCTATCTTTGATTTTCTTATAAATATGCTGATAGGATTTTTTTTTTTTTTTTTTTTTTTTTTTAATCATTTCACCTCAATCAAGGCGATAGAGCCACTAAGATGCAATGTCTAACTGGCACTGAAAAAAATGAGATGTTAGTGAGGAGAAAAGACAATAAAAGAAGATGGCAATTGATGTTGCATTTAAAATCTTGAAGCTCGTAGGCAGCAAGGAAGCAATAAACTGGAAGAGAATTCCAAAGGTGAGGAGTACGAGAGAAAAAACTATTCAAATAGAACTTAGGGGGATATTGAGTTAATTCGATGAGACCTAGTTGCTGAACTAGTAGTATGCTTAAATTCATGCTGTTGAGGTACCAGGGATGAAAGCTCATAAGAATTTATAGAAAAGACACAGTAATAAGTAATAGTATTTTAAGAAGTGTTACCAAAGAAAACTAGGAAAGTGAGAAGAAAGTATTAAACATAAACCACAAGAAGACAGAAAACATGGTTATTAGCAAAAGGACCATCCCAAAATGCAAATTACAAATCAGGGATACCAAAATCAACCAAGCACAAAATTTAAATATCTGGGAAGTGTTCCTACAGAGAATGGAAAATACAACACTGAAATCCCGAGACACATTGAGATTTTATAAACAGGAATTTTTTTTTTTTTTTTTTATTTCACCTCAAGCATGGCAATAAAACCACTAAGATGCAAGGAGGTTATTGAGTGTGAGAGAATATGAGTAAGGAACAAGAACAATAAAAGAACAGATATTAAGAAGATAACAATGTCGCATTTAAACTTTTGAAGATCAAAGTTGACTGTAAATCAAGAAGCAAGAAGAGTTTCACAAGTGGGAAGTACAAGAGAAGAAACTATTAGCATAGAGCTTATGCTTATATCCTTTGCCATTTGTAAATGTTAAATGTAATCTAATATAAATATTGTATTGTAAAATATCATAAGCATTAATAACTTGTCATTTTGTTTAACTAGTTTTTCATTATACCTAATGATATATTAGGGCAGGTTGATTTTTTTTATGTTGTGTGAAAAACTGGGTTTCTATGTTATAATTACTGACACTAAAACTTCATCACTTTTACCAATTTTTGAGCATTTAATTTTAAAGATTGTCTGAAAAATGTACAGAAATACGTAATTTCCACAGACAAGTGATTGTAGTGTTCTGGCTTCAAGACAAGAAAGAACAGAACTAAGTCAGGCGAGACCAAGAAGTGGCTTATTTTATTGGCTAGGAAGAAATCCCAACATGCATCTGTTGTGGAGGTGGGTATGTTTTTGCCGTCATTCCCTATAGGATTTGTTGCTCACTTAGTTAATGTGAGTAATTATTGTTCCCGGCATTCCTTTTAGTTATGATCCTTGTCAAGATTCCCAACCTCCCCAGTTTGGTTTTTGTCTTCTTTTTATCTTGACAGGATCAGCTTTTGATTTTCTCATTCTGTAATTTATTTTCTCCATCCTTTGCCTCTAGTGAGTGAGCTGTTTGATTCTACTTATCAGCAGAATACAGTCGGGTCACTCTTACTTTTGTTTGGTGGATGAGTCTTACTAACGTTTTATTTTAGTTTTAATTTTTGTTGTATCGTATTTTCGTTATTGGGTTCATTCCCTCCCCCTCATTTTATGATATATATTTTTATATATATTCTTGTAAGAAAGAAACAAAAAAAGACAATTTGTATATTATCAAATTTTTATGCCATTGGTATTTTAGTAGGATCCTTGTGACTATGCAATATTGTTGTATATGTTGGATTGAATGGTAATTGATGAGTTCTTGTGGTGATTGAGTCCATTGTAAAAATGAGTGGGTCATGAATCAGAATAGTTAGGGGTAGGAGAGTGATGATAGGCCTTTCCCCACTTCCCTTATGGCCTTGTGCCACAAATCAATGTAAAAATCATTAATTAAATAAACACTCCCTATAAGATTGGAACCTATAAATTTAAATTCAGCTGAGCTTAAAGTTCTGACAGATTTTTAATGTATTGTCATTTTTTTTGTTTTTCAGACAACTGTTAATCAGTTTACTGAAAACCAGTTGTTGGAGAGTGACTTTTCAAATTACGATATTCCTGATTCGGACAATAACCCATCTCAAAGTTGGCAAGCTCAAGAGACATTACCAAACCATCCAATTAATGCCAACATAAGCTATGATGAAAGGCATCCACACATATCAGTACCATTAGAAAATGTCAACTTTCAGCCTTCGGAAGATATTACTTCTACAAATAATTTGGATCCCACTGCTGTTGTTGCTCTAGCTGCTGTTATATGTGCCAGTTTTATATATTTTACCAACTGACTTCTTTTTTTTTTATTATTCCTTGTTTTTTTTTTGCTTTGCGATATCAGAAACTCCTTGTTTTATTTTTAAAATATTATGTGTTTTTATTCTTTTAAAATTTTTATAAAATTATTATTAAATAAATGCATAAAATATGAATAACTAATTTATGATAATAGCAGCCTTTTTGTTGCAATTTATTTCCTGTATTTATTCTTTTGACTAATTTAAATAATTTGAAAATCTACTAATCTGATGGTAACAAATGAGGTTGTTTGGCTAGAAATCTGATAAATTCAATGGAAGAATTTTGATGGCACCTGAGATGAGTTTTGTCCATGAGCCATTCATTTGTGTATAAACTGCTATGAAACTGATTTATATGAATTCTATTCAATGCTTCATTTAGAAAAATTTCTAATCTTTTTAGGTAAACTTCTATCCATCCATCCAACATATTTTTAATTTTTCTATAAATATGTTTTTTATGTCAATTGAGAATATAATGTAAGGTGATTGGATTTGAGTATTATTTTTATTTTATCATACAGTTTTATGGTAGTATTGATATATTTTGGTAACAGTATTTACCACAAATAAGTATCATTTACTCTAGTGTGTAAGTTAAAACATGATTTTTGCTAATATGAATCCATATTTATTTTTAATAATTTTATAATTGAACTGGTTAAGAAACCTCTTTCAATTCTAAGTAATTTTCTTGGTATACTGTGATAAATTTTAATATTTTATAGAAAAAAAATTTTTTTATTATTTTATTTTTTATTATCAAATTCGCCCCAAGCAAGGCAGTAAAACCAATAAGACACAAGGGGTTACTGGGTGTAAAAGAATTAGAAAACAGGAATATTATTGAGAAGCAAGAAAAATAGAAGACTAATCAGGCAGACAGTAATTTAATTTAAATTGCATTTAAATTTTTGAAGATCAAACCTAACTGGAAAGCAATAAGCTGGAAGAGTTCCACAAGTGAGAAGTGCAAGAAAAGAAATTGTTAGCGTAGAACTTATGGTTACAAATAGCTAATTCAACTGTAAATTGATGAGACCTTGTTGCTAATTTAGTAGTGTGCTTAAATTCGTAAAGTCTAGGTATCATAGCAAAGAGATCATCCTAACAATTACCATGAAAGTATTTATAGAAAAGACACAGGGAAACAACTTTATGATGGTAGGAAAGTGACTGAAGCTGAAAATTTATAGCAGGTGTACTGGACCATATTAGGTGGCAATATTCTAAACATGGATGAATGGCAGACTTATAGGTATGCAAGATAGATTCAGGAGAGAAAAATTGCCTAGCATGACACAAGTGAACCAACTTTCTTATCAGCAGACCTAGTAACTGATTCAATATAATCTTTCCACTTCATGTCAGCCAAGAATGTTAGCCCGAGACGGTGCAACGAGTCACTTTCCTGGAGGTTAACCTCAGCCCTGCTCTGATGGAAGGTAGGAAGGAGTCTCTCAGATGAGAGCAGTTTTGTTTTAGAGGTGTTAAAATTAACTAGCCATTCTTTGCCCCAGTTAACATCAGATTGTAGGTTATTTTTTAAATCAGCTGCCAATCAAGAAGCATAAAAATATGAAACCAAGTGTATTTTTACTTCAAAATCTAAATAATTCAGTTCACTCTGATATCTAAAAATTTACAGCCTATACTACAATTAATATCAACATAAATCCGTTATGTATTAATCAATGAGGATTTTTGTTGAAACTCACAAATTTTTTAATGTTCATTTATCCATTCTGAAAGTGATTCAGTATTTCAGTCAGTAACAGTTTCATACATTTTCTCGCAATTTTTACATCCTTGAGAATCTAGACACTAACTTGTTTCAAAACTATCATTTCAATTTGAACCAATGAAAACTTACTTTTAAGAAGGTATGTTTCCTTTCTTTAAAAAATTCCTTTTAAATAAAAAAAAAAAGAAAAAAAAAAAAGAGAAAATGATTGATTACTTTGTAAAAAAATAAATAATATTGTAATTACTTTCAAACTCCAATAAAGGCATGGAAATTTGTGATGTCACAATCTCCTGGAGTTGTTGACATGAAATGTGAATAATGTCATGTGATTCAATTCTATGTATTCACTCATAACAAAAGATGAATAATTTTGACATATGGGAATTATTAGAATAAATATTATCACATTGGGTTTAACTTGAAACAAAAATTCTAATAAAATATTGAATATGTGCCACTTAATTTTGGTTTTAATATGAATTACCTGATGCAGGTTGGTGCAAGTATCTCGCCCCTCTCCCAATTCTATGATACAGGGCCCCTCACTCTAAATAGATGAAGAATTCAACTAGAAAAATAAATACAATGTATCTAAATACAAATTAGACATGTCATAAAAGATCATTCCATCGTAAATCAATGTTTTGCAGTAATTTTTGACATCAACTTGGGATTTTTTTTGTTAAAAAGTTTAATAATTTAACACATTCAATATTATGGATAAAAAAAAGTCCAACAATTATTTTAAGACATTTTTATGTTTATACAATCTTTTTACAGTTACAAATATTTAAGTAAAATGTCTTAAAATAATTGTCAGACTTTCTCCATTTCATAATGTGTGACATCATTTGTTTACACCATGAGCAGATATGAATGTATGTGAGAATCATGGAAGATTGTAGTTTAAAGACAGTGAAATCGACCTTTCTAACCAAACACTCCTCTGTGGCCAAATCGGTTAAAGGCACATTAGTCTATATGATGGTTCCGTATAGCATACAGGTTCGATTCCTGTTGGGGGACGAATATTTTCTACAAAAATTTTTCAGACATTGAGGCCGGTAAATGTTGTTTAATACTATTTATTATAAACAGAGCATTTACTTAAATATTTGTATCTCTAAAAAGAATGTATAAACATAAAAATGTCTTTTATATATATATATATATACACATACACGCACCTAGTGAGCCAGGCAAACCTACCTAGGTTTCACCTAAACAAATCGTCAGGGAAAGTCAAGATTGATTATTGCCAAATCAAAAATTCAAGGGTTTTTCGAAACGAATATAGTTATCTATATTTGTATGTATGTATATGTATATATATTTTGTGTGTGTGTCAACAGCAGGCAATGTAAATTTCATAAAGTATGTATGTTCACTGCAGTAGAAAAGTTAATTTTCTTTTCTCAAATCCACATTTAACTCATGGTGCTGATAATATATAATTAATCACTTCATATAAGTTTTCATAAACTTGAATTTCTTTTAAGGTTAAATTAGTGTCCATATCTATTGCTTAATCTTTTCAAGTGAAAAACCACCAGTTTTTCCAAAGGAAATCTGTTTCATGTTATGTCATAATGGCCAATGTTGCAACAAAAGTACTTGATTAAACGAAAATAATGAGCAACATGGAAAAATTGTCCCATTAATATAAAAATTAGAACTTAGATGTATACTTGTTTTTAATTACTGAAGTTTTTTTTTTTTTTTTTTTTTTTTTTTTTTTTAATTTATTTAAAAAATTCTGTTTGTGCTGTAAATTTTAGGATTAGGTTTTTTGGAAGAAACTCAAAATTTTAATCCTGATATATTCTTTCTTAATTACCTAATTATTTTAGTGAGGCTTTAATTTTATTTTATAATAATGTACAAGATCTGGTCAAAAAGTATCGGTACTGGTGCTATAAAAAGAAAATGACAACACATATCAATTCAGAATTTAATGTCCACTGCTGAAGCATCACACTTTATTCAGTGTTTCCATTGATGAAACCATTCCTGGAACTCCATTTTTGGGATTCTGAACAGCTGCCTTATCACATTCTCTTGGATTTCCTCAATGGCTTAAAATCTTGTCCCTTTTAAGTGGGATTTGATTTTTGAAGAGGAAAAGTCGCAAAGGGCAAGATCTGGGTGAATACAGTGGTTGTTGGACATGGGGAATATTGTTCTTGGCCAAAAACTGCTGGACAAACCATGGTCAGGGATCATCCTCTGCACACTTTTCTTGCAAGCACTGCTATAAACAATGGAAGTGAGTGAGAAGGTTATAACTTTGTGCATGTGCTACAGCGTTCAATGACAGTCTGTGCCAAGTGGCTTCACTCTGCATACTTTAGCTCCATTGCCATAGCAGCACTCCCTTTACTTTTAGATCATAACTTGTACTTTATTCATTCTCTTCTTTGATCGATGTATTGGATGAGGAGATGTATTGTAGCCACATATGAATTGATAGTGCTACTATAATAAAAAAAAAAAAATTAAAAATGTCTAGATCTGATTTAATCTGATTTAATGAATCCTTCTTATCAAATCATATCTTTTAAGCTTTATTTTTTAACTATGGCTAATGATGTTAACAGTTTAACAGTCCTAAAACATGAAGAAAAATTGTTTCACATGTCTATTCAATTTCTTGTTATCTGATTTTTACAATGGCTATCATTTATTTTTGTCCTTTTTTATACCCAAAAATATGTGTGTTTGTAGGATGCATAATAGTATCAGAAAGAAATGTGAAGATAACGAGACAGTCGAAAAACTATAAACAATACATTTCACTGAGAGCGTCTGCTCTATCTGGCTTCTTCAGATTCAAAAAGAGACAAAAGGAAAAATGTGTTGGCATCTGTGAATATGTTTATATATGTACAAGTATATACATAAAAACATTCTCTAGTTTTGATGAACTGATTCAAAACCAACAGACACCAAATGGCTCTCTCACTCTCACACACACATATATGGCAGCAAGGCCTCAAATCTGGTGATTGGAGGTTTTGAGGAGTGTGAAACCACTTCTTAATTACTGTTGTTCCCAGGTCCACTCTGACCTGGGGTGGTAGCACCTGTTAGGGTCCCAGTTATGGGCAAATAGTAACCTCCATCAAACAAACTCTATGACAGTATAAAAACACCAGTAATACATTTTTGTGTAGTAAAAATAACAGCAATACATCTTACCTGTAATTGAAGGCATAAAATTGTCCAAAATATTTATATTTTGGTATTAAATAACTCACAGAGGTTGATATGCTGCTAAACAAAATCAATCAATCAACCAACACACATACACACACATAATTTGCATGTGCAGCAATTAGTGGAAAGTGTTCAATATCTGTGATAGAGCTAACATATTCAGTTACATGGTTAGTAGTTTGTAACCCTAGGTTTTACGCATTTGCAATCATCAAACAATTGTCTGATGATCATAAAAGCGTAAAACCTGGGGTTACAAACTACTATCCATGCAACTAAACGTGTGTGTGTGTATATATATACATATATATATAGGTAGCATGTTTTAATTAAGGCATGTCTTATTAAATAATTTAGACAAGTTTTGTCTATTTATTTTTTATATGATCCTCTCATATTCACAGACAAGCATCTTAATGTCCTTATTAAAGGAAGAAAGAAAGTTACTACATTGATGCATATTCATTTATTCCAAGTACTTTCGGCATTAGCAAAATGTCATCTTCACGGTCTTGTTTTATCTAACTCAAATTTTTTGTGTTTATCTGAAAATTAAATTTTTTATTTCAGAAGTGAAAAACACTAAACTTAAGTACTGTACAATTTTTAAATTTTATGTCAGCATATGCGTGAAGTAGCATCAAGGGAGGGTAACTAAGTTATTAAGATGTCTATTTTTAAAAATAAAACTATTTAAAAGCTTTCTTTCTTCCTTTAATACTGATACTAAGAAGCTTGTCTGAATATGAGAGGATTATTTTAAAAATAATATAGACAAAACTTGTTTAAATTTATATATATATATATATATATATATATATATATATATACAAAAAGGCAAACACTGGGGTCTGGCCATGGATGCGATAAGGTAATTTGATTTATGGCCTCCACTTATCCTTAGAGATTCCAACATATTTTTCCTTATATACAGTTTTGTCTTTCTTTCAATCTAACCTGAGGAAGCCAAAGAGAGCAAAAACACTCTCGGCAAAATGTCCTGTTCGTAACTTTTCCAATTTGTCTCATTATCTTCAAAAATTGTTCATTTGTTTTTTGTTTTTGTTTTTTTTTAAAGTACAAGACAAGTTATTACATTTAATTATCAGAAATTACAATTTTTTTTCATTTGTAACAAGCTACTTGAGGAAAGGACTTTAAAATAAGTAGTCAAAATATAATTTCTCTTATAAATAAGACAACTTCATGTCATTCCCCTCCAAATACAAATCACTAGTTTTAATTTTTATTTTTATTTTGTCTTTAAAAAGAATAATAAAAATGATACACATATTTTTTATCAAAGCTTTTTCTAATAAAGATTCATTTTTCAAGACTATAATATTTTTGGTAACATATTTACCATATTGTACTGCCATCTTTTTTTCTGATTATTCATACAAAGCTAACTAAAGCTTTCATGGTGCTGACTTGAAGGTGCTGCTGCTATAACATTTTTCTTTTAAAATAAAATCATATTCTTAGTTTAGAACCAATGCCTCCTCCAGCCATCAGAATCTCTACAATTTTTTATGTTTTTGCTATTTCTGAGAAGATTTTTGAAAAGTGATCATATCCCATTTTAAACACTGTCTACCTGATTCCTTCTTGTTTTTAAACAAAACAAAAAAACAATTTTGTAAAAATGAAATTTAAAATTTTTGCATATTGTAAGAAATTTTGAATTTGTAAGACATTATTTTTTCATAATTACTATTTTGATTTACTAATTATCATTTGTTTGAATTGTATAAAAGATACTAATTCAGGGTTTTCAGTTATGCATTATTATAAAATGGTTTTTGGGGAAAAATCTTAACTGATTTAAATAAGATCCCAAAACAATGGAAATAAAACAATAGGTGTTATTAATGTATAATTACTACACAGCACAAATATTGAACTGATAGTCTTCAGGTAATGTAAACTTGTGCTTTAATAAGTTGACCTGTTCCACCTGCAGTTGAAATGGGTTCTATATCAATTTATGGTTTTTGACTGGGGACAGATCAATCTATTTGCCTGGTGAACCTAGATCAAATCATACAAAGGAAATTCTTTATTCAGATATAACCCCTAAAAAAAAAAAAGTAATCCCTAAAAAAATGTTTGTGGCATCATGCTCAATTATTTTTTTTTTTTTTGTTCTTTTTTTATATTAGAAAATACTTAGTTTTGAATATTCATTTTAATACCAAACATGGATGTATCAGTCATCTTTTGTTTCAGTTTATGTTAGTTGTTAAATCAGACACCTTTATAAGTAGATTTCATTTGTTCTAAACCTTATGGTATTTTTTTTTTATTTTACCACACATACAGTTAAGTCAGGATCTTACAACACTGGAAAATTTTCCAAAAGTTTTTTTTTTTAAATCCCACATCCATTAATTAAAAATAAAAACATTGTCTGCCTCCAGTTTTTGTCATTAAATAAAAATGCATAAATTAAAAAATCATTGTGGAACTTTGATATTTGTAACTAATATGAATTAATATTTCTAACATTGCTACCTTTTAAATACATTCTTTTCATGTGGGAGAGACTGCTTTCATTTTCTGTTTAAATTTATTCATTTATTTATTGTTAGTGCATTTTGTGCTACTGTGATCATCACTCCCCTCCATCTCACAAGTGTGATTCATGGTGACAATCAAAGCAGAACAGTGCAATAGCTTGCCAGTTCCTTTTGCACCAGGGATGTTGAGGTTATCCCTGTCCTTCCTCTCAGAATTTCCTCCACTAACTGATAAAGCAATTGACCTCAAAGGCTCAGCTCCTATACCCAGGCTGATGACTGGCCAATGACTTCTTAGCACAAGTGGGTTTGGGAGAGGCATTCCTCTTCGCTGGTTGGGTTGAGAAACCCTTTCAACTGCCCTCACACAGTTTAGTCAGCAAGTTGATGCCATTGACTGGGATTTGGTCATCACAGTGCCCAAGTGACTTCTTGGAGCCATGTGTGAGAGTTGGACGTAGGCAGTGCACCAGTTCCACATTCCAATTCACCTGAGTAAAACATGGTCAACTACTTTGCTGCAAATGTACTACCACTGACGATACACTCATAAACACATATTTTACACTGAATGTCTGAGTAAACAGTTTGTCATCAAATTTACTGCTTATTATTACTTGTTAAATTAGGTTTCATTAAATACTGAAGAATATTATTAAAATTTACCAGTGATTCCAATTAGATTTGAAATTGATTCAGTAAATTATCTCTATTATATCTGTTTCCACTGAAATTTAAAGCAAAACATGGGGTATTATATTTCGAAAAATATGAGTGATTTTAAAGTCCTTGGTATGACTTAACTATGTCAGGCAGCAAGGCCTCTGATCAGGAGATTGGAGTTTTTGAGGTGGATGGAACCACTTCTTAATTGCTGTTGTTCCCAGGTCCACCCTGGCCTGGGGTGGTAGCACCTGTTAGGGTCCCAGCTATGGGCAAACAGTGACCCCCCCTCCAACCCAAACTGGAGTTAAAACACTAAAAATATCAATAATACATAATTATAATAAAATGACCAACAAACAAATGACCAATTTTATTTGTAATTGAAGGCATACAATTGCTTTCAAAATATTTAGATTTCAGTATTAAATAACCCATAGATGTTGATATGCCACTAAACAAAATCAACCGAACCAAATGAGTAATTTTCAGATGAATTATTAAGACATCCTCTTTACAAATGATTTCTCTTAAAACACCTGTTGCCAAAGGTAAGGAAAGAAAAAAATGTTTGTGAACATTGAAAGTCGTGATTTTCAAATCTTTGCCCAAACTCTGTTCCTTTATTTAATGAATTTTGTGGGTTGTATGTGTGAATTTCCTTTTCACTTGTCAGAGATAAGGATTTACAATTGACAAGAAGAGTTAGATTTCATTCTATGACAAAGGAGCTATAGTATACCTTTGGCTTTTGTAATTTTTTTTTGAAAAACGTTATCCAAATTATAAACAGAATCTATTGGTTTCTTCCTCTTGATACTGCAGTATTAAAATATTTAATTCTTGAAAATAAACTTTTACTGCAAAACAAAAATTGTTTTTTTCCAGAGTACAATACCTGTTCAAAATTTGTTCCATTTTATACACCAATCTCTCTTTATTAGCCATTATTTTCATGAATGAACCTGGAAAGACAGTTTCATGGTTTTGTTCCATGAAATAAATACTTTTAGAGAAGCAGTTTCTCTTCACTTCTTTAAGATATATTCTTTTTGTAAAATGTTTGCTTTTAAATAGGAAGGTTCACTAAAGAACAGTTTTATCATCATCCTCATTGATGAAAGCAACATCAGTTGAGTCAAAGTTTTTCTCTGCTTCCTTATCAAAACTCATTTACAAAATGACCAAATTATACTTTTCTCTTCTTCTTTTCTTTTATATGCTATGTCTCTTCAGAACGTAGGCGATCGTGGCCTCCACATCTTCCTGTTCATTGTTGCTCTTAATAAGTTTTGTCTTTTTGCTATTTCTCCCAAACTTTGTTCTACTATCCATTTCCTCAAGTTCATCAAGTATGTTACACACTGGTTTTCTCTGTTCCTCTTTCCCTCAATCTGTCCTGTGAGTATCAGATTTGCCAAGCTGTCCTTCCTCGTTACATGCCCAAGAAATGTCAACTGCCTCTTCCTGATGTTCAGTATAAGTTCCCTTTTCCTTTCCATTTTCTCCAAAACCTCACTGTTGTTCATATGTTCAGTCTTTGGTATCCTCAGCATCTTTCTGTAGAACCACATTTCTGTTGCTTCATGTCTCTTCATCTTTGAGGAGATTGTCCAGCATTTGCTGCCATACAAGAGGACAGATATAAGTCAGCATTCAAAGTTCTCAGACAAAATTTACATTTCTATAAAAACTTTTTCTAAGTTTCTCTAAAAGGAAGTGTGAGATGAGTGATTTTTAAATTAAGATGACATGAGCATTTTTGTTTTGTTAATATTTCATTGGCAAACAAAGATATTTATACTAAAATGGTGGAGTTTGTTGGAAATTCTGTCACAAGAGATCGTTAATATTAAATATTTGCTCTTAACCTCATTTTTTTGGTTCTCCTTCAAAACTTGGGTTGTGGTGGTTGATGTTTATTCTTAAATAAATTTGTTGTTTAAGGTAAATCTGATTATTTACATCTGAATAAATGTCCTCCTTTATTATAACATTTCAGTTCTTGTGTCCTCTGGCCTTCTTCAGGTGTATCTTGATTTATGTAAAAATGTCTTTTACCATCACAACATTTTGGCCATTGTGTCCTTTGGCCTTCTACTGGTGTATGTTGATCTATTTTCACACTTCAGCCATTGCGTCCTCTGGCCTTCTTTCGGTGTATGCTGATCTGGGTAACTTTCAACTGAAATATAATAATCACATCAAAGATATGCATATTAATCTGAATATAAATAACTCCTCATCCCAGAAATTGATGTAGAAAGATATAACTGATGTTTTAATAAGAAAATTATTTTTTTCTTTTTTAATATGCAAATGTACACTTTTTATTCTTT
The DNA here is from genome assembly GCA_963932145.1 of Acanthosepion lycidas. Taxonomy (NCBI): domain Eukaryota; kingdom Metazoa; phylum Mollusca; class Cephalopoda; order Sepiida; family Sepiidae; genus Acanthosepion; species Acanthosepion lycidas. Next base: position 79,734,677 of record OZ010607.1, on the reverse strand, counting down.
CTTTTTTTTTTTTCACAAAATTATCAATGTTCCACTGGGTACTCAATTTTATATATTATTATGTCATAATGTCTCACATTACAATGAATTTGAAATATACTAACTTCATTAAACTTTACTTAATGATTTAGTATTGAAACAAATTTATTATCCACTGATTTTAGCTATCTTCAATTTTTTTGTTCTGATTTACACACAATTGACAGCTGATTCAAAAAAAAATTTTTAAAGTAGAAAAAAAGGAAATTCTTTTTAAAAAACAAACCACAAATCTTTCATCTTTTATTGAAAATTGAAAGGTATATAAATGTTCAAAATTGTCATGGGAAATTTTAATCAGTCAGGTGTGTTTCGTTTTTTTTTTTCTTTAAAAAGGACAACTATAGTCCTCAAAGTAACAATTTCAGGAGAATAATATTTTTTGTGCTTAATGTTTAGTATATAATGGTTTTGATAATTTAAGCATAATTCTTATGAGTGGATTTATGTATGTTTGTATGTGTAGATTGCTTAAGTTATTAAACAAAAAGTATTTAGAAAAAAATGAGATTTGAAAAAAAATTGAATAAATTTGCTAGAGTAAAATATATAACACAAAAAAATGCATTTGTGGTTCTAGGAGTGGGGAGCTTTAGTGCCTATAACCACTTTTTGCTAAGACAGAACTTAACAGACAATATTTGACCTCTTGGCCTCAGTCTACAGACAGTACTATTGAGCTATATCATTTGTCTAAAATCATTACTGCCATTAATTTTCAAAATAAATCAGAAAACTTTATTTTCTGAGTGTCTGTGGTTTTTGTTTTTTTAAACATTTCCTTTACAAACTTTTATATAAGTCTTATATATAAAAAATAAATAATAAATATTTAAAAAAATAATAATTTCATGAGACGATCAGAATATATAGAATTGGGAATCTTTGAAACTTAATATCCGATTCACTTCCACCACTTTTAACTTCTGATTTAGTTTGCCCTTATTTTATTTATTTTTTTTTTTTTATTATGGTGCCCTGCTTGAAATATCACCCATTATTTATATAAATTGATTTTGATATCCACTGAAAAATATTTTCATTTTTTGAATGAATTTACCAAGAAATGGAAATAACTCCAATGATTTTAAAATGGATTTATAAAACTTGGTAAGATTTGTTGTAAAGTAAATGTAAATTTCTGAATAAAATAAGAGTAACTGTTTTGCAGAAAATAATATTTTTGATTAGTTTTACTAAGACAAAAAATGATTAAATTCTTAAAATATAACTAGATTTGTCTATATTTCTGAGATGAGGTTTTGTAACTAATCTATTTACATTGTTCAGACTGTTGTCCTCAACTTTAAAATACAACGACTTAAGGAATAAGCATATATGCTATGCCACAAAAATCTCCTAAGCTGGACAACCATAGACATGAATACAATATGGGAACCAGTAATACAGGGAGCTAGAGAAAAACAACAATAGCAAAAATTGTAATATGAGCTATGGTAAAAAATAGCTGATAGGTCATTAGGTTTATAAATGCCAAAAATTCATTCACTGATGTACCTGAGGACATTGGATAAAAACGTTGTTTGAAGTAATCCAGTTACTTGACCCAAAGAGTTGAGTTCACAGCAGAAGTGTACAAAAACTTGGAGAGTTGAATTACTAGAAGGAAATAACTGAAACTGAGATATCTGGAAGAGACATGGCATGTGGAACAAGAACAATCTACCTCTATTGAATAAAGGGTTTGGTTCAAAATTCCAAAATATATATTACCTGAAGAAAGCTGGAGAGTACAATCGCTGAAACATTGTGAATACAACAATAAAGATGAGGACAACAGTCCAAACAATGTAAATAGTAATTACTAGATTTATTTTGTGTTTTTATATTTACTGAAAATAAAAACAGTTCACAAAAGATCTTGGTGAATCGTTCATAAATTTCAAAATGCAGAACATGAATTCCTTTTATAAACACAAAAAATATGTAGTTATTTTTTTTTTTTTTAATGCTGCAAGTTTTTAATGCAGAAGGGGAGATTTTTCTAAAAGAAGATTTTTTTTATTAAAAGCATCCAAGCTCGATTTGTGAGTAGATGTTTTCTTATTGACCTTTATCACTCTGTTATTTACTGCACAAAAAGTTTATCCTGTCACTGAAAGTGACTCTGATCTATGAATTTGAATTTCATAGCTGTGCTGCTATATCCTGCTATGGCAACAGAAAACACCTTTGAGTGAAATTAACAATAAGGTTATTGAAATTGAGACGGCTTGAAAAAGAACACAGTGGAAAGGGAAGTAATATTAATAATGCTGAGTACTAATTAAAGTAAATTGCCTTGAGCTTGAATATTTCGACTCGTGTATGTAATCGGTTTGTTATTTACTGAACTTTATTTCAGCTATTTTATCACATGATGTTACCTGATGGTAGAAACAATACTTAAAATTAAAAATGTAATTCTTTACCAGCATTTTTTGAAAGTATTTCCATTAGTTTTAATGTTTTATTTTGATCATTTCTTATCAATATGATTTCTCAAATAGATTACTTTCTTTTCCAACAGCCAAAAATTTCTGAAAAATCTTGGCACATCATTGTTTGCCTTTTTGATAAATGAAAACAATTGTAAATAAATATAAGTAGGTAACACATGGTTTATTTTTAAGATTTTTTTCTCTTTCTTATTTGTATCATTTGGCATTTGAAATACATTAAAATTTGAGCTTTTTAGGAATTAACTGAGTTTGTTGTATATAAAAACTTAATTTTTTTCATATCATCTCTTACTGTTTTTCCAATTTTCTACCTCATGTTTACTCGTGTTTTTTTCTGTTCTATTGTCTTCCTTCGGCTTACAGTCATATCATGTTGAAACATCAATTCTCGTATGATCACCAAAGTTATGTTGAGCTTGGTCAGTATGAGTGACTGCTTGATAATACCATGTGTAATGGATAATAGCATGGAAGTTCCAATTCCAGTCAGGTTCATTATATACACTTACATGCAAATACCCTTGGGAAAGGCATGAATCCACCTCTCCTCCCCACAGCTATGTGTTAATTTTTTTTTTTTTTTTTTTTTTTTTTAAGTGTTTCACCCCAAGCAAGGCGGGAAGCCACTAGGGCGCAAAGGGTTACAGAAGATTTGGATCAAGATCAGATAGGAGTGATAGAGGAAAGGATGAGGAGAAGGATAGTGGATAGATCAAGGTAACTGGAGATGTCGATTGGCATTACATTTGAATAGTTGGAAATTATACCTCTCAGGGAAACTGGAGTAGGGAAGGGAGTTCCACAGGCAAGAGGTGGGAGAGATTAAGCTATTGGAGTAGAAGAAACAGCTACATTTAGTAGTTTTGACAGTGAAAGGGTGAGAGCGGGATGCCAGCCTTGTAGGGCGCTTGAATTCATGAAGTCTGGGAACCAGCAAATGCAGCTCCTTGGAGCAATTACCATGAAAGTATTTGTAAAAAAGACAGAGGCGACGGCGCATCTGTGAGAGAGCGACTGTAGATGAGATGCCAGAACAGGGCCAATTATATTGCATATCCGCCTCTGGAGCTTATCAAGAACCCCGAGGCAAACAGAAGGGGCTCCAGACCATATATGGCAGCAATACTCCATGCAAGTGTGAATTGTTGATTTGTAGATCTGAAGGATTGATTCCGGGGAGAAAAATTTCCTGGCACGGCACAGGGAGCTGACTTTCCTTGCGATGGACGAAGCAATTGACTCAATTAGTAGAACATGTATGTTCTTAAAAATCAAAATTTATTTAAATCAGGCAAATATGTTTTAATTAGGAAAAAGGTTGATAATCAATAAAAAACAAAATCAACCAGTCTATAGTTTTTCTGTTATTTTCTCTTTTCTGTGTCCCATACTTTCATTTGGCTCTTTATTTTAATCAATCTTTTTAATCAGTTCTAAGCAAATCTTCCTGTTTTCTATGTTTACTGTTTGGGTGATCGTTTCTCTATCTACATTTTTTTGGAAATCCATTTCTTAATAGTCAAGGTTGTTTCTGTAATTAGCTTATTTTGGTCTTAAAAAGTATTCAGGATTAATATGAATAAATATTGCTTAATTTAAATTTGGCAGACTTGGACCTTCATGCCCACAAAAAAAGTACAGTGTCAAACCACACTTATTTGAACTACCTTCACTCCTCAGCAATGTTTGTTATTTTAAAACTCAATGGTTAGAATTGTAATATGTAAATGTAGACTTTTATGTTCTTGAGAATTTATATAAAAAATATTAAACAAAATTTTTTAGATTGTTTATTTACAAAAATAATTTTATATTTACAAAATTCTAAAAACTAATGAAGTATTTATCATTTACCAATTTATAAAGAAATAAATGTGAAAATGATTTTTTATTCATAAAATTATAAACATTTACGAAATTATTAAAATATGTGCACCAGCTATAAGGAAATCCTTATTATTTACTAATTTATAAAATTTGAATCTGTAGTGAGTGCAAAATAATAACTCCTTTCACCCACTTTCTTTAAATTAGAAGGACTGAGGAAAAAGAAAGAAAAGGGATTCATGAGTCTATGTGAAATTTTCTTTGGTCCGAAGACAATGTCACATAGGCTTGTGAATTCTTTTCCTTTTTCTTCTCAGCTCGCTGGTCAATTTCTGTGAAGGCAAGATTTTCATTCAGCCAAAGAAAATTTCACATATGCTCGCAATTTCCTTTTCTTCTTTTTAGTCAGTCCTCCGAATTTGAAAGGAGTGGCTGAAGAGTTATAATTTCACACTCACTACACATCAATTGGTAATTACCTGATGTTTTGTCAACAATTCCAATTAAAAAATCTAATGAATAAATATGTTTATTACTTTTGTTGTAAATTCTCAAGAACAAAAAAATGTATGAATTTACTTTCATCATATGTTTAGGTTTTATTAAATTTCTAATCATTGCTTTTCTAAACAATAAACATTGCTGAGGGGTGAAGGTAGTTACAATAATAGAAAATGGAAAAACATGTCCTTTTGACACTCCATTTTTTTTTTTTGAAGGCATGAAGGGCCAAGTTTGCCTTAAATTATTGTACAAATTTTCACTATATAAATATACTTGTTATTCATCTGATAGAAGTTATTCTTGTTTTATAGTCATTTGATTTATTCCATTATATTCATTTGATATATCTCATGTTTATCATATAACTCAGGAAAACTGTTACTGTTCTTTAGTAAGTTTATCATTTATTATAACCTCAAAACTTACTGTAAATTTATCATTAGCTGTGATACTGCTTGTGAAATGATGCAGAACTACATCATACAAATATGATCTATTAAGAAATAGCACCTTTTTTTTTTTCAACTATGCACTTTTAAATCAAGGGAAATAACTCTTTAATGCTTTGTACTTTAGTAATTAATCTGATTTACACCAAACAATTAATTATATCTTCATGGACATTGATTCTGTGATTTGAATATATATTTTGTTGGTCAAAAGTCACAAACATAATTTTATCAGCAGAAAAAAAAAACCATTCCTACTTCTCCTGATGTATCTATTTAAGTCTTTGTTACAAATGTATAGAACATGTCAAAAATGTTAGAATAAGACTTCTATCAACTTACCCTGCACACATTCTTTTTTTTTTTTAATTCTAAGTTTTTCTTATCAACTTTGAATTTGGAATGTAATTGTTGTTTTTACCACCTGCTACTTGCATTGATTCATGAAAAAAAGCATTTCTGTACAAAAGAGAATTGCTTTAAAATCATTGCGGTTATTTCAAATTCATTCTGTAAACTATATAATATTTTTAGTATATTTTTCCTTTTTTTTCATGTATTGAGTAATTTTTTTCTTAATGTTTTTTCTTCTTATATAAATTTGAATCAAATTCAAAATGTTTTCAATTTCATTGTTGTTTGTTGATTATTTATATTACAGCACATTGAAAATTTCTGTTTTTTTTTTATAATTTTTTTTAATCAGTTTCACCCTAGCAAGACAGTAAAGCCTACTAAGGCACAAGGGGTTACAGGATGTGGAAGAATTAGGTACAGAAACATTAGTAATGAGCAGGAAGAGAAAAGAGTAATCAGAAGGACAGTAAATAGCAATTGACATTGCATTTAAATTTTTGGAGATTAAAGTTCGCTGGAAAGCATGAAACCAGAAAGGAGTTCTGCAAGCAAAAAGTGTGAGAAAAGAAACTGTTAGCATAGAATTTATGGCTATATCTAGCCATCTTAACTGTAAAGTTATGACATCTCAATGCCAGTCTAATACTACGCTTAAATTCAAAAAGAGATTACCCAAACAATTACTATGAAATTATTTATAGAAAATACACAGAGAGGAAACCTTACGACGGTGGGAATGTGATTGAATCTGAGCAGCCAGACGAGGACTGATAATATTGCTGATTCCTTTTTGGATTTTATCAAGGAGCTCAAAGTAAATAGGAGGGACACTGGACCATATATGATAGCAATATTCTAAGCATAAATGAATGATAGACTTCTAGATATGGATGATACATTCTGGTGCAACTGACCTAATGATGGATTCAGTAGTCTTTTAAATTCATGTCAGCTTAGAATGTTAACCCAAGAAGGCACAATGAATCACTTTCCTAGAGGTTAGCATCAGCCATGCTGATGGAAAGCAAAGAGGATCTCTCAGGTGATTAATGGAGATAAGTTTAGTTTTGGAGGCATTAACATTAACAAGCCATCTTTTGTCCCAGTTAACAATGGACTTAAGCTCATTTTGGATATCAGCTGTCAATTTGACCTTATTGAAGACTATTGAGACAGGAGGAAATGGTTGTGTCATCAGCATAGAGCTGTTTGGTTTTACTTACAAAGTTTTTGATTCTGTTCAGTTTTTATCATTCATTGCTGTTTTAGTTTATTTCAAATATAAGATTCAGCTTCCATAATTTCTATCTTTTATCTCAAAATCTAATAAAGAAAACTTGACATGTAGATGAAAAGGGTTTCTTTCTGTTATTCTTCTGAATCAAGATCTATTTCTGGTTCGCAAATACATTTCACTAAATAAATTTGCCATGATGTCAGCGCTAAGAAAGCAAAACCCAAAATAAAAGAAAGTTGTCTTCCGTGCAAGGGCTCCGACGATCACATCCAGTTCACAAAAATCTAAAATGCAATAGCCAATCATGAACTTTGCTGACAAACAAAAAAAAAAAAAAAATGATGTGCCTTGGAGCTTGCACCTGTTAAACTACATTCTTACTATAATTTCATTTTTAGTTTGTTTTCTCAGTTCATCTTCCCACCCCATCATTTAATGAATCAGTAAATTTTCATATAAACGGACTTTATGGACTATGAAATTAAATTTTTACATCATGGGATGTTTTGTAGGTCCTCTGCGAATATGCAGTGTTATGGTATATGCAGGTTTGAGTGGTGATGGATGAGTTCCTGTGGTCAATGGGCAAATTGTAATGAATGAGTGGGTCATGATTCTGATTAACTAGGACTAGGATAGCTAATGAAAACCAGCCTCGCCTCATTTCCCCTTTGGCTTTGTACCACAATTTTGCATTTTTTATGAAATAAATAATCTTATTATAATTTGCTATTGTAAGGTTATTGTTATAACACACACTTATACTTGGTATAACATAATTCATTAAGTATTCTCTCTCCATAATGCTTAGGCTATTGCTGTAATGCCTGGTATAGTTAGTATGAAGTCTGACTCCAATACAACTGGTATTTACCTAATCCTCCCCACAAGGTAGGATGTGGCACAGGGACGATTTTTAGGTCGGGTGAACCCGAGCCTGTAGGCTCTGGCAGAAATTCCCCATAGATCCCACATACATGGTGTCATCTTTGTCTACCTCCTCAGACAAGACTCTGCCCATAGGCCTAGCCTTGTCTGATCTCCTCTCTGCAGGCAGAGAATTCGACAAGTCAGTCATCAGCCTGACAGCAAACTGCCAGACTCCAATTTGATTACTCACAACCTCATACCATGTAAATTTTTATAGTATTGGATGAGTTCATAGAGTCACTGGGGGTGTACTCTTTACTCCACAACACTTCTTTATAAATTACAATATATAAGTGGACATTGAGGTCAACACCCAGTGGTGAAAGTCTGTTTCATGCTTAGATACAGTCTTCAAACATGAAAATCGCTTTTAAGCAAAAAACAGACAGTAGCCACTGGATGTTGACCTCACTGTCCACTATTATATTTACATACACTGTATTCTTGATATCAAGCACTTTAACCCATAAATAGCTTGCCTAAATACATCGCCATCTTTCTCGAAAGCCATTCTTAAAGAATCTAACTTATATCTATCTAATACAAAGAGTATGTGCATAAAAAGTTCAATCGCAAATTAGAATGGAATATCACCCCACTGCGCCGACTGACTGCACAAAGGTGAAGATATTAGAATTACTCCTACTAGAGAGACACACATACACAGTTATGAATACACATTACCATCCAATTCCTGCTTAGGCATGCAAGAATCTTTACAAATTTACATACATATAGAATTATCTACGGTTTTAATGCAATTGATATGTGACTGACCAATGAGAATTAACCCAAATAAAAATCTTTTTTACTCTCAATCTCTGATGATCTGTATTTGATCTTTAACTCATATATATATATATATATATATATATATATATATATATGTGTGTATGTGTGTGTGCCTTTTCACACAATTATGTATATATTCTCCCATTTGATCAATATTCATTGTTGAAATTTTAATCCTTGTTTGTTATTTCCCATGCAACCATACGCTTATAACATTTCTCAGTTTTTTTAAAACTTTTCATAGTCAGTGTTTATTCATCGGAATACTATAGTTAACATACTGGCCTCATCAAGTAAACATGGCCTTACATCAGATTTGTGTAAGCCAAATAAATCAAGCTTTCTTTTAAGTTAATTTCTTGGTGAGAAAATGAATAAACTTTTATGTTCAGTAAACACTATTTCTGTCTGCTGTGGAATTGGGCAACTCACATGACATTAAGAATTTCAGTTGCTGTGCAATTTTTTGAGAGGCTGACACATCCGAACAAGGGACCCAAGCTATTGAGAGATGGGTGTTTTATCAAGTTACCATTTCTAGATAGATTGCTAAGCAAAGCTGAAGGACTTTTATCTGCCCAATAGCACATCAACCAGTTTTTAATTCTGAGTAGTCTTTCTTCTAAACTGGTTGCTAACCATGGCTAAAGAGTTACTCTATCTACACATCCACTGTTCAGAACCACTGAAACTTGAATCTAAGACATTTAATTGCAAGCTTCTTACAATCAATTTTCTTTTAAAAAAGTGACTGCATATTTTTAAAACTTTTTTGGACATTAAAAATCTTCTTGAGGGTAAAAAAAAAACTTAATTAATGCAATAGAAACATATTTCTGTCTGTATTTCTGAGATGAGGTATAGTAGTTATTTACACTATTTTCATTGTTTGGACTGGTGCCCCCATCTTTGTTGTCATATTAACGACGTTTCGGCCGTGAGGACACATGGCCCAGTGGATAAAAGTGTTAGTTGAATCCATTGAGTTCAATAGCTGAGGTGAACAAACCTATAGGGAATTCTGAATTGAACCCTTTATTTAATCTCCGGGGATAGACTGTTCTCGTTCCACTGCTCATGTCAAAGATTATCGTCTAGTTTTTTATGTTCTTTTTTATTTGTTCACCTGTTTTCAATGAATGCAAGTGCACACTGCCCAATCCAGGAATTGAACTCACAACTACTATGAACTGAACAAGGAGGAACACTGGAGAATTAAACGTCTTAAAGAATCAGCGCATATGCTGATGCTATGAGAATCTCCTTAGTAGGCCTAGTATAGAAAAATATATGGGAACCATTAATGAAGAAAGAAAGAAAAATGACAGCAAGGCAGCAACAGCAGTGATCAAAATATGGTGCAACAGAAGTTGCAACATAATCAGCAATCACGTTAAGTTTAAGGCTCTAAGTTTACTACAGCAAATTTGGTGACATAGTGGTTGTGAGTTCAATCTCTGAGTCGGGCAGTGTGTACTTGGAAATGGGCGAGCAATAACTGAACACTACTAAAATGAACTAGACGATATCCCTAAACACGAGCAGTGGAACGGGAACAGTCTGCTCCTGAGATTAAATAAAGGGTTCAGTTCAGAATTTGTAGGTTACCCAGATCGATATACACCTGAGGGTACATAACAACAAAGACGGAGACAATAGTCCGAATAACTATCAGCATTTTCTATCCACTCCCACTTTTCCCATTTCAAATTGTCATTGATAGTGAATATATATTTACTTTCTTTCTTACCAGTCTTCTCTCATTTTAATAAATATGCCTGTTTTTATAGAATTCATTTTTTATAGTAATAGCAATAAAATAATTACGTTTTAATGACTGCAAATTATTATGATTTAATACAAAACTAACCTTCAATAATCAATATTAAGCATTTGGCTAAACAAGCGTTTAGATTTCAGCCTTAAAATATTTGATCTTGCATGTTTTTAATAAAACTGATTTTTATGAGATGTTAAAAATTAAATGCAAAAATATAACTAGATTATAATGGCATTACTTATGATTTTCTGCAAATTCTATACATTTATTTATTTTTTTATCAAGAATGGAATCTCAGAAAAACTTCCAGAATATATTTTAACTTAATCTTAAACCTGGATTGTCTAATTCAGAAATATTGATTAAATGAAATTTAAGATGGTGCAATAAAAATATAAAATGTTGGAAATTTATTGAGCTATTCTCATGCAAGACATTTTTTTCTAAAATAAAAAAAAAAAAAAAAATATGGTTAAAAATCACAATTGTCCGCATTTAGCCAAATCTTCAGATTAAGGTTGTATAGAATTGTCAATATTTGTCTACTCACCCCCGTTAAAAATAGACTCTTCTATAAGAATTAGCTTTGACCAATCAACACCACACATTGTGAAACTCGGCTTGTTATTGGTCGAGACGACCCTAGAATGTGTATCCATGGTCAAAAATCTGTTTTCCCGCCAGGCCACTGGGAGCCTACTTTGGTTTCCCAAATCAAATAAAAGAACGAATTTCAGGCAAGTTAAAGGCGAATCCGGTCCTGCGCGGAATTTCCCTGCCTGGGGCTACCACCTCAGCCAGGTATTCTGCCTATGCTGACGACGTTTCGGGTCTTGTGTCGAGCAGAGCCGAGATTGACGAAGTCAGCAAAGAGATCAGTGGCTATGAGATGGTGACAGGGGCCAAGATCAACCGCGATAAGTCTGTGGGCTTGCGGTTGAGTGCGTGGAAGGGAGTTTCTCTTCCCGGACCTTTCCTCTGGACGGATGGGCCGATCAAGATACTCGGCGTCTGGTTCGGTCCTGATCTCCAGTTGGAAATGAATTGGTCGGAGGTGCAAGGGAAGGCCGAGAGCGCGGTTAATCTGTGGGCTCGGAGGAGACTTTCCCCGAAGGGAAGGACGGAAGTATCTGTTTCATACATCTATCCGATACTCCTGTACCGACTTTCTGTACTTCCACTCCCGTATGCCAGACTAATTTTATTAGTACGGACCTTGTTCTCTTTCTTGTGGAGAGACAAGGCCCCTATGGCATCTCGCGAGATCTGTTGCCTTCATCCCTCTGAGTGCGGCCTGGGTATGCCTAGCATTGAGATTCGTCAACATATTCTTCGCATCACCTCTCTAGACCGAATGGGTCGCGGATCGGATGAGGAGGGTGCCTTTTGGAAAGAAGACGTCCGCAAACATTTCCCGTCCCTGAGAAGTGTGCACTCGTGCGAGGAAGAGGCCCGCCGTACACTCCGAGCCGAGTGCTTCTTCTATCGCGACGTTCTCTGAAGCTCCTCTTACGGGCTTCGGATGGCCTCTCCAACGCCCAGGCGTTGTCTCGTAAGGCATTGTATCAAGTGTTAGTTAGTGGGGCCGTTCAAGATGATCTGATTGGCGAGATCGGTCTTACGAAGCAGGAGGCTCGCTCGATATGGCCTTGGGTGCCTGGGTTGAAATGCCTCAATAACGATGAGGCATCACTCACCTGGCCGGTGATTCGTGAAGCCCTCTGGGTCGGCAAGAGACTTTGTTCAGCAGTCTTGGAGAAATATTCAAACTGTCGTCGCTGTACGGGGGGAAGTCGAGACCATTGGTCACGCCTTCTTTCAGTGCAGGGCGGTAGTGCCGTTGTGCAGGTTTGTTGAAGGCCTCATGGTTCGCATGCTGCGGGGAAAGTTTTTTGTCCTTGAAGCCAGTTCTGTTTGTAGCAATGTGGTGCCACAGATGACGAAGGCTGAACACTATGTGTTCTGTTGCTTACTAGGAGTTATGAAAGTCGTGATTTGGACGACGCGTCAGAAGGAATTCTATGAGGGCGAGAAGTTCACTTCTTCCCAACTGATCTTGTTCTTTAAGCATCAGCTTAAAGTCAAGATTAGGATGGAAAGGCGGCGGCTCACCTCATCAGAATTTGGCAAAAGGTGGGTGAATCTTGCGTGTATGTGCCGAGTAAAAGGGGCTGACCTTGAGTGGCATCTCCTCCCCCCACAGTCGATATTTGTAAATAAGGGGAGTATTTAGGATTTTCATTGAGTCAAAGAGGTATTTTGGTGGATGTAGTAAGAAAGGTATGGATAAATGTGTTGTTTTGGTGAAAGGAATATTGTTCTGTATGATAGGGTCAGTGATTGTGGCTAGCTAAGTTTTATATTAAGACAAATGATGGCTGTCCTTTTCCACAACCCCCCTTTTTGGCCTTGTGCCGCATTTATTGTATATATACAATAATAAATATTGTCAGATCTTGTGAGAAATTCTGCAATTTAGGCTACTAATGGCTGGATTGTAACGACCAATGAAATTGGTCGAATTTTGATTTGGTTTTTTTCGCGGGCATTTTTTGACGGCTCGTGCCCTTTTGACTTTAGTTGCAGCAATTTCGCGGAAATGTCCGGTCGCATTTTTTAATATTTTTGCAGGGCCTTTAGCGCCCTAAAATCAAGCCTAAATAATTAGGCTATGACTCTTTCTGCTTTCAGCAACCCAATGTGGTAATTCTACAGAGACGTTGTCTTGTCTCAGCTTAATTTCAACGAGGCTGTAGAATTCAGTCATTTATTGACTGTCGTCGAACGTGTACAATTACACGAAGAACTTTTCCAGTGATCTCGACGACAGCCGAACTTCAACTTCGCAGAGACTAATAGGGTCCCACTGAAGTAAGACTACCTACTCACAGAGAACTACCCCACCCTGTTCCCAGGGGCAAGAAAGGGCAAAATCCTTTTTTGCAAGGATTCAATAAAATTTGTTGTCTCAAGGTAGGCCTTGTTCATTGTATGTCTTTCTTGTCTCTGCCAGGGTTGAACTGTGTGCGAAGAAATTCTCACATAGTTTTAATTGCAAAAAAAGATTTATTGTTGCTTAAATTTTATTACTCTATAAGTGTATTTAATTTTAAATTCTCAATATTGTATTGTATTATAGTTAATTTAAATATATATCATATGCAGGTTTCTGTGTCTGCTTTAAATGGTTTACTATTTGTAAAAAAAAAATATTACTAATTTAATTTAAGTTCTCGTCGGGGGGGTATTGTTAAAATTAATTCCCTTTGACCATTAATTTGCTGTCGTTCTAAAAAAAAGGTAGAAACGTTCTTCTTGTTTTTTATTATTAATCCTGTTCTCCCCCTTCCTTCTTCTTCCTTAATGGGAAGTTGGCGCCTATTTGACTGCCCAACCAGTTGCTTCAATTTCTCTCGTTCTGTGCGCTTCCCTTGAGCACTTTGCTAGTTGGAAGTTGGTGTCGACCGTAAGTTTTGGCTTGAACAATTTCGTTTTTTATTGTTTTTTCTGCCTGCGGGCTAATTATAATATGGCTTTGAAGGATTTGTTCGCCAAGATTGAAGCCAAAAAGTTTCGTATTAGCAGCACTGTGGAGTGGATAAAAGAAAATGGTGCTAGCTTGACTACTATCGAATCAAACATCTCTGTCATCGACAAATGGTTGACAGAGTTAGATGATTTGATGGATCAGTTAATTTTAAAGTCTCCCCCCCCCCGAGGAGAGACTGAAATTGTGTAATGATTCGACACAATTTTCTTCCAACATCAGAGAACAATTACCCAAATTAAAAGCGGGAAACGAGAGTAGCGAGACTGTTCAATCAGTTCCTATTAGACCCTTAGGGTTAAATCTTGAATGCCCCATTTTTTCAGGGTCAAATTCTTCAGATATTTTTGAATTCAGGACCTTCCTCGGACGTTTTGAATTTTGTGCATCTAACTTGGGAAAGGCAGACAGGATGCTTCTATTGAAATCCAAGTTGGGAGGGCAGGCATTTGACCTAGTCTCCAGCGTGGATATAACTCCAGAAAATTATGACCTAGCTTTGGCTAGTTTAAAAGATAAATACTTAAATCCGTCGTTGATTAAAAACCGAATATTTGAGGAAATTATTCCTCCTTCTGAACGGATAACTCATTTTAAGGAATTAAAACTTTTTCTTCAACGAGTAAAACTCGATTTAACTGAGTTGGATAAGTCCTTCGGGACAGATTTTTTCGTAGATAATTCTACATCTGGGGCCATTATGGCCCACATTTTATTCAATAAATTCCCTAACAGTGTGAGAAGGGAAGTAATGAATAAATCTAATGAGAGATTTCCCTCTCTATCTTCCATTATGTCTTTTACTTTTGACATAATTGATATTTTAATGGCGGCTCCTTTGGATGAAAAAAGGCGGGAATACTGCTCATACAATATGGCGGCTCCTCCTTCTTCGGAACACAAGGCCAACATGGCGGCAGGGTCTTACTCCAAGTTCGCTAATGTAAAGTAGGGCATGAATACCTTCAAAACTCCCGCTAATAATGGCGAAGTCTTTAAAACCTGTAAATTATGCAAGGCTCCGGATCATTCTGTTTACCAAATACCAGGCCTACGAAGATAAATTTCAGAGGGCCAAGGAACTTAATTTGTGTACCAAGTACCTAGGTGGACACTTGGATTCGCATTGCAAGGGGATTAAGGGATTCCCTTACCCTTGCGCTTTTTGTAGGCTTAAGAATCACTATTCTATTATGTGCCCTAAAAGTCCCAAATCCTGTGTTGGAAGGACTACCTTAACGAAGCGGGGAAGCTGCATTTTCCCTGTTCTCAAAACTTCTATGAGGGTAAATAAACACCCCGTTTACTTCTACTGCCTTTTAGATACAGGCAGCCAGAGATCTTTCTTTTCACAGGCTATTTTAACCCAGTTAAATTCCGGGGTAAAATTTAAACCCAGATCGGTTGAGATGCCTGTAAATACTATGATTGGGAGTAGTTCCTTGAACCTTCAGGAATTTAATGTTTCCCTTAAATTAGGTTTTCAAAAACACTTTATTTCCGGCTTTATTTGCTGGGGATCTGAATCTGAGGTTCAATGTGGACAGGTTTGATGAAATAACCTCTAACTTTTACTTAACTAAGGAAGGTTTTCGTCTGTCCAGGTTATAGTGAACTAAATGGGTCTGCTATTAATGGCATCATTGGATTAGACTTGATTCAACGGATTAATAATCTCCGTGTGATCCGATGCCTCGGTGGTAGCGCTTGGAAAATCTCCAAGTATGTAATCCCCTTTTGGGGAAGGAAGAAAGTTTTTATCACATAATACTGTTAAGGAAGAGTTGCCTCTCTTTGATAAGGTGGTGAATTCTCTTCCTCCTTGTCATTCTTGTAGAATAACAAGACAATAAACAGCACTTACCGGCGTAAGAGTCCCAGCTAGCGTCCAGCTGGCAGACAAAAATAAAGCAGGTTGTAACTTAATACAAACCCTGATGATTTATTATGTTTTTTATACATAATTGTGGCACGTGGCCGATGAAGGGGAGGGGTAAAGGCTGGTCCAAACTAACTATCCTATACCTAGCTAATCAGATTCACGACCCATTCATACATTACAATTTACCCATTCACCACAAGAACTCGTCCGTCACCAAACAATCCTCCAACCACCATAATACCGCATCCTCTCAAGGGGAACCTACCAAAAACGCACCCCACACCATAAAAATTTGATGATAATACATAAAATACATAAAATTTTAATAATGATAGAATGAGAGGGGAGGGAGATGAACCCAATACTCAAATAAATATAAACACAAAATACAAACTAAACATAACAGATGTTAGTAGGGGACCGTCCAACCCTCAAAATAGAGAGGCCGCTGTATTCTGCCCAGGGGACAAAATCAAGAGGCAACTCTCGCTAATGGAGTGGGAAGAAGGCTAAAATATTATGCGGGAATGGGAAAATATAAAGCTGACCCAGTCGAGATAAAAAGGGGGCCGAAACAAACTGGGGAGGTTGGGAATCTCGACTTGGATCATAATCAAAGAGTAGCCGGGTTACAGGCCAGGAACAACACTTACTCACATTAACTAGGTACACTGAAGCTTGTCTAATCCTAACCAAGGGGAGGGTTCCACAGGAAGCCACCCCGATGTGCAATAGGTTGACCTAGAAGAGAAAATCAAGGCTAGCCCCGGTCACACGAACCAAGCTCGCCTCTTTTACCCACCTTTCGCTAAAGACTGTCGAATGCAATCGTTTTCTATCAGATCTAATCTTCATCTTGAGCTGATGCTCAAAGAATAGGATTAGATGCTGATGAGAAAGACGGTTGCCCCGCAAGACTTCCTCCTTTCGCGTCGTCCAAATCACCATTCGAGCCGTGGCCAGCAGCGTCAGAAACACCATTCGTTTCACCCCGGAATACGGGGGCGACACATTGTCACACGCGTATGCGCGATCAATGGACACAAGCTGTTCGGGAGCGAGACGAGCCGTCAGCTCGCCGACATGGTCCCATAAGGGGCGGACCCGGGGGCAATGGTAGAAGGCGTGCGCAGCCGTTTCTTCTAAGCCAAGACCACACCGTTCACAGTCTGGCAAATCCGCCAAACCCCATATGAAAGCCTTGTCGTTGAGAGGCAGCCGATTCCGAGCCAATCGCCAGGTAAGCGAAAACTCAGGGTTACTGAGGTAATCCGCCGCTGGCGCCCAAGACCAGTAGGAGCGATACTCCTCCTCCGACAAGCCGAGCGTATCACGTAGGGAATCCTTCGCGGGCCCCTCCACTAATCCACGATAGAAGACCTTCCTAGGCCGTGACAGGTCACTGGACCGGGGAATGGCCCTCAAGGCCGACCGACACTCGCGGATGAAATCCGACTCGTCCCGGGGTTTACGACGGCGCTCAACCCTCGAGATGGGGGGACTGATGGTAAGGCTAGGGAAGGCGTCCCTAACAATCCCCTCCAGAATCGGATCTCTCCCAGTCAATGCGCGGCGTAGGAAAGCCAACCTAGAGGCACGGACGTGACTCAAGAGGTGCGGCATTCCCAGCCCCCCATGACACGGACGTTTAGTGCAGACTCGTCTGTCGACCCTGTTCACGCGTCCCCTCCATAAAATGGAGGATAGCGATCGCTCGAGCGCCTTCCAATGGGTCCCACAGAGAGGAAGTACAGACAATCGATAAAGAATCAGGGGGAAAATGTATGTAGCACACACCTCCGCCCTGCCCTTCACGGACAACCGCCGTCGATTCCAAGTCTTGCCGGCAGAACCGACCTTTGCAAGTACTTCAGACCAATTCTTCTCCAGCTGGAGGTCCGGTCCAAACCACACTCCAAGAATGCGGACAGGTCCATCCGTCCAACCGAAGCGGCCCGGGAGAGCGACCCCCTTCCAGGCACCTAACCGCAAGCCGGAAGACTTGTCGCGGTTTATCTTGGCCCCTGTCACCTTCTCGTACCGGTCAAGCGCCTTCTGTACCGCCTCGATATCGTCCCGGGACGACACGAAAGCAGATACGTCATCGGCGTACGCGGAAACCCTGGCTCGAGCCCCTCCAGGAACGGCGATTCCGCGTAGGGCCGGACTGCCGGTCTCGTCCTTCAGCCGGCGAAGGAGAGGCTCCAACGCCAAAGCATAAAGGAGAGGCGACAGCGGACAACCCTGACGAACCGACCTAGACAGCACGAACGCGTCCGACAACCTTCCGTTCACCTGTACCACAGCACTGGGGGAGCGATACAGGTGGCTAATCCAGCGGCAGAAGTTGGGTGCGAATCCAGCGGCCTGCAGGACAGTAGCAAGGTAGCGATGGTCGACCCTATCAAATGCCTTGGACTGATCCAAATTGATCAGCGCGGCTTGCTCGTCGTCTTTTACACCCTCTATGATCGTGCGGATCAGATGCAGGTTGCTCTGAATTGTTCGGCCCCTCACAGAACAAGTCTGCTCAGGTCCCAACAGAGACTCGGCAACTGACTGCAAACGCTCCTGCAGGATCTTGGCCATAATCTTTAACTCTGTGTTTAGCAGAGTTATGGGCCTGTAGTCATCTAGTTTCCCCCCACCACCTTTGCCCTTTTTCAACAGAGTGATCACGCCCCTGGTGATCCGGTTGGGGATGGACCCCGACCGAAACCAGTTGTTGAACACTGCAGTCAAAATCGGAACAAAGATGTGCGACAGCCTCAAGTACAATTCATAGGGCAAACCATCCAGACCGGGCGACTTGCCTCTGCCGACCTTCTTCAAAACCGCGTAGACTTCGCCCTCCGTGATCTCTCCCTCGCAGCTAGCCACTTCAGTCGGCGAAAGCCGAGGAAAGTCAGCCAAATAGCTACGAAACTCCTCCTCACGGAGACCAGGCTCCTTGGTAAACCGGCTCTCGAAATGGCGCCGAAACGCCTCGCACATGTCGTCAGTGGCCCGAAGAGTACGCCCCTCCGGGGATTCGACTTCACGAATGTAACGATCGCCACCTCGACGGACCTCTTCCCTGCGCAGATCTGCGCCCAAATTCACAGCTTCGGAAGACATCTTGCTTAACTTATGTCTAATTACCTGGCCCATGTACCGCTCGCTATTCGAACGATCCAGGGCCTCCTTAGCTAAGGCTATCTCTAGGGGATCCCCCCCCCAGCCACCGCCCGGGAATAACTAGACTTGAGTGTCTTCACCTTATCAGCTCTATCTAGAGCGAGCCGTTTGCTGAAATTAGTGGTGAAGGACCTAATCCTACACTTAAGGCGTTCCCACCACTTATTCCCGATAACCGCCCCCACTAGCTCCCGCTGCACTAGTCTAATTAGCTGTTCCCGAAAGTCCTCCCTGTCCAGTAAGGACAGATTGAACTTCCAGTACCCAGCCATTCTAGGCCCACAGTCTAACGCCACCCGGGCACAAACGAGTTTGTGGTCCGAATAGCCTACCCAGTGGAACGTAGGGCAATCTAGTAGATCTATGTCGGCTCTTCTAACTAACATTCTGTCAAGGTAGCTAACTACCTTGTCAAAAGGCCAATTAAGAGCCCACGTCCACATTTTCCCCCCGGGATGATCGACCCGGTATCTATCGACGGGACCATAATCGTCGATCAGATCAACCAGGCTACGATCGCCCCTTCTCCCGCTAGCTCCCCGCCCCCTGTCTAACTTGGGGTCCAGGATGGCATTCCAGTCCCCCATTAAAACTAGGCGCGTTGAATCCACTAGGAACGGCCCCAACCGCCGAAAAAACGAGACCCGCTCCTCCCGGTCGTTGGGCGCATAAACCGCAACGACTCATCTTAATACAAACCCTGCAAACTAACTGATGAATCAAGCTGGTATTTATATAGAAATACCTCCACTCAGGTACCAGCAGCCAATCACAGCCCAAGCAATGGACTATCCCACTTTAGCACAATGAGATGCTCCATTGCACCATAAATAGCTCTCTTCCTCAAGATTGGATTATTTTTTATTTTACCTCAGCTTGCTCCACAACTGAGTGTTTATCTTGACCACGTGATTGCTCGACATGGCGCTGCGAACAAGATTATTGACACCCGAAAATTGGGAACTCTTCTTCATTGAAGCAGGCATATCCACTGACTCGGCCAAAACTCATGCAACAAGGTTTGCGGATGAGAAGCTGACAATCGAGAGCCTTCAAATGCTGGATCGATCTATGCTTAAGGAGCTGGGAGTCACTTTAATTGGAGAATCCCTGTGTATCATCAAGCAGGCTAAGGAATCCACCACCCAGGCAACCCGTATTCAGGCACTAGCAGCCAAGCCTCCTCATCTCAATCTCGAGATGACACCACAGCAATTCAGGAAGTTCCGAATTGACTGGGATGTCTTTACCAAGATGACGAATATGCCAAGCTCCCAAGCTAATATTCACTTATACAATTGTGCTGATGAAGCTGTGCAAAACGCCATAATCAACACACACCCTGACTTCTTTACCACTGATCCAGATAAGCTACTTGACATGGTAGAAGCATTGGTCACCCAGAGGTCAAGTCCTATTGTCCATCGCCTTGCTTTTGCCTCCATGTTTCAGGATGCGGATGAGCCAATACAAAGTTACCTTGTCCGCCTCAGAGCCATAGCCGTTGATTGTAACTTTACCTGCCCCTCGTGTGAGCATGACCTGTCTGATATATACATCAAGGACCAGATCATCCGTGGAATAGCAAATGACACACTCCAGGCTGACCTACTGGCCAAAGCTGGGGCACTTAAATCCCTTGAGCAAAATATCCGTCATGCTGAGGCATTCGAATCAGCATTGCGAGACCAAACCTCAATGGCCGGCGCTTCAGATACAGCTGCTGCTCGGTTATCAACATACCGCAGACAGAAGGGTACACCACAAGCTAACAAGGGGATCCGTACCAGCACCTATGGCAACTGCAATGTTAAACCAAACCAGCAGGCTTGCTTAGGTTGTGGCAGCCACCAGCATAGCACCTCAGGAACTGGATCCCGCCGGCTAAAATGCCCAGCATGGGGACAAACATGTAGTAACTGTGGGAAGCACAATCACCTATCGAGGGTATGCCGGGCTAAGAAACTAGCTCAAGCGGTCAGGAAAAGCCCAGAGGCTAATGAAGCTGCCATGGACACACTTATTGCCCACATCACATTCAATCAAACGACAGGCACTTATACATCTAAAGACACGTGCCAGGTAAGGGAAATTGATGCGTATGTTGTTCCGTTCTCACCAAAACCGGATCCCAGACAAGTTAAGAATATCCCCAGAAATCACAGCACTAGGATGACGATCTTTCCTGACAGTGGGGCCACCATATGTCTCGGGGGACTTAAGCACCTTCTGAATATGGGGCTCACTACCAACAACCTCATTCCATCAAAAAAAGTCGTTCGAGCTGTGGGAGGCTTTACACTTGTCTGTCAGGGTTGGCTCCCTGTGGAATTCATCGTCCAAGGAAGAACAACTAAACAAGCCCTATACATATGCAAAAAGATTCAGCGGCTATACTTCAGCAAAGCAGCCTGCATTGATGTAGGGATACTGTCCAAAGACTTTCCTAAGCCGACGACTACAATATTACCCCAAACAGCAATGCAACACCTGCCCTCAACAAGCACACATAAAAAATCGGACGCAAGCACTAAACAATGTAAAGTCGAGGGACAACTTCCAACGCGTCCCAAAAAACTCCCTTTTCCCCCAACAGAACAAAACATTGATAGACTCAAGAATTGGCTATTGAATCAATTCGCCGAAACGGCGTTCAAGAACAATGGTGAATTCCCACCAATGTCTGGCCCCACTGCACATATACACCTCAAAGAAGGAGCAGTCCCCAAAGCCAGACATAACCCAATTCCTGTGCCTTTTCACTTCAAAGAGCCCGTAAGACAGGCCCTTTGGGAAGATGTGAAAAGGGGCATCATAACCCCAGTACCCGTCGGCATGCCCACTGATTGGTGTAGCACTATGGTAATTACCGCCAAGAAAAATGGCAAACCACGAAGAACCATAGACTACCAACACCTGAATTCACAGTGCAAACGGGAAACACACCATACAGGGTCACCATTCCAGCTAGCACTACAAGTGCCACCTAAACAAAAGAAAACAGTGTTGGATGCTGTTGATGGATATCACTCCATCCCCTTAGATAAAGAGTCCCAGCCACTCACCACCTTCATTACAGAATGGGGAAGGTTCATGTACCTGAGGATGCCACAAGGTTACCTAGCATCTGGAGATGCCTACACCCGAAGGTATGATGAAGTAATAAAAGACATCCCCCGCAAAGTAAAAATCGTAGATGACACCCTACTCTATGACTCTGACATAGAAGGAGCCTTTTTTCACACCTTCGATTTCCTCCTTCATTGTGCAAAAAACGGCATCATACTAAATAGAGAAAAATTCCAATTTTGCCAAGACACAGTGCAGTTTGGTGGCCTCCAGATAACATCCTCTGGTGTAACCCCTTCTAAATCCATGCTGGAGGCAATATTAAGCTTCCCAATACCAAAAACGCTCACCGATGCCAGATCATGGTTTGGTCTGGTCAACCAAGTCGCTTGGGCATACTCACTGAGCCCAGTCATGCTTCCATTTCGTGATCTCGTAAAACGAGACTCTCACTTTACATGGAATAAAAGCCTCGAGGATGCATTTCAGCAGTCAAAGAAGGTAATAGTTGACTTAGTCCGAAAAGGCATCGCAACATTTCAAAAAGAACGAATAACCTGCCTTGCCCCAGATTGGAGCAAAGATGGAATGGGCTTCCTACTTCTACAGAAGTATTGCTCATGCACCACTGACAAAGCTCCAGTTTGCTGCCCTGAAGGTTGGCGCCTGATATTTGCTGGTAGCAGATTCTGCATTGATGCTGAACGCAGATATGCACCTATTGAAGGCGAGGCAGCAGCAATTGCATGGGCATTGGAAAAGTGTCGCATTTTTGTAATGGGTTGCCCGAATCTCATAGTGGTTACAGATCATGAACCACTAAAAGGATTATTCGGAGATAGAGACCTTAGTAAAATCCCAAACCCCCGATTATTCAGGTTAAAGGAGAAAACACTCAGGTACAGATTCACCATTCAGTACTGCCCTGGGAAATGGCACAGAGCCTCTGATGCTGTCTCACGTAACCCAGCAGACATATCACAGGCACTCCTGAATGTATTCACTGCTGAACCCTCTCAATCAGACATCATAGAGTCTGACAACATGGATGACTGGGTCAAATCAACAACCCTATTAGCAACATTCGCTGCAAACGACAACCCGGAGCTCATCTCACCAGACGTTATCCGTGCGGCGGGACACAGCGACCCGCAGTACAAAAAATTAATTGAAGTAATACAAAATGGATTCCAAAGGACGCGCATCCTCACTGCACCTGAAATCCGCGAATACTGGGAAGTGAGGCACCGCCTAAGTGTTGACGACGGATTAGTGCTCTTAGATCAAAGAATCGTTATCCCCACCTCACAACGCGCAAAAGTATTACATAGCCTACATTCTGCACACCAAGGTGAAGTTGGCATGAAGGCACGTGCCAATGAATCTGTTTATTGGCCCGGGATGAATGCTTCAATTCGTAACATTAGAGCAGGTTGTACGTTTTGCTCAAAAAATGCCCCGAGTCAACCAAAAGAGCCAATCAATCTGACACCATCTCCTGATTGGCCATTTCAGCAAATCGTCATGGACATCTTCCATGTTGGGAACCATGGTTACTTAGCATGCGCTGACAGGTTAACAGGCTGGCTGAATCTATACCACTTGAGCCACGGAGAAGCAACTGCCTCAAGAATTATTTCTATTTGCCGGGACATATTTCAAACCTACGGCGCTCCTGAGGAACTCAGCAGTGATGGTGGGCCACCCTTCACATCTCTTCCATTCAAGCAATTTTTAAAAGACTGGGCTGTTAAACACAGGTTATCATCTGCTGGTTACCCACAATCCAATGGTCGTGCAGAGCTCGCTGTCAAAACGGCCAAGAGAATCGTAAATGGCAACACAGGAGCACAAGGATCATTGGACAATAACCGTGCAGCAAGAGCCATCCTCCAATACAGGAATACGCCCATTCAAAACATTGGGCTATCCCCTGCTCAACTACTACTCCACCGCCGACTACGTGACCACATACCATCCCATCCCACACTCTATAAGCCACACGCGAATTGGATAACCGCAGCCCAAAATCGCGAGTTAAGTCTGTCCCGGCGGAACGCTCGTCTCATAGAGCAATACAACAGAACAGCACACACTTTAAATCCCCTTCAAAAAGGACAAATAGTGGCACTACAACGACCAACAACCCGCCGATGGGACACAACAGGTCAGGTCATTGAAACCCTCCCCAACCACCAATACCATATCAGAATTGACGGATCAGGTAGAATTACCTTACGAAATCTCCGATTTCTCAGGAAACTGGATACACCAACAATCCCAGTTCCAAGACCTAGTGCCTTACCCGACACTCCTACACCAGTGACACAAACATTCGACGCTGGAATAACATCAAACACTGCTGAGCCGTCTACAATAACACGGACAAAACCCCCTCGGGCATTGTCCAGACTACTTCCACACAACCAGCCAGGTTTAAAGGAACTCATCCCTCCCCAAAGGCCACTACCCACACGCGATGGGGGGAAAGGAGATGTAGAATAACAAGACAATAAACAGCACTTACCGGCGTAAGAGTCCCAGCTAGCGTCCAGCTGGCAGACAAAAATAAAGCAGGTTGTAACTTAATACAAACCCTGAGGATTTATTGCAACAAAGGTTACAATTGTGGCACAAGGCCAAAAAGGGGGGGGAAAAGGCTGGTCAACACTTACTATCTTATACCTAGCTAATCTGACTCACGACCCATTCATACATTACAATTTACTCATTCACCACAAGAACTCATCCATCACCGTTCAATCCTCCAACCACCATAATACCACATCCACTCCAAGGGAACCTACCAAAACGCGCCCCAATCCATAAAAATTTGATGATACATAAATGATATACATAAAATTCTAATAATGATAGAATGCAAGGGGAGGGAGGTGAACCCAATAATAAATAACAATAAACACAAAATACAAACTAAACATAACACAAGTTAGTAGGGACCGTCCAACCCTCAAAAACAGAGAGGCCGCTGTATTCTGCCCAGGGGACAGAATCAAGAGACGCTCTCGCTAAGGGAGTGGGAAAGCGGAGAAAATATTATGCCGGAATGGGAAAATGTAAAGCTGACCCAGTCGAGATAAAAAAGGGGGGGCCAAAACAAACTGGGGAGGTTGGGAATCTCGACTTGGACCATAACCAAAGAGCAGCCGGGATACAGGCCAGGAACAACATTTACTCACATTAACTAGGTACACTGAAGCTTGTCTAACCTAACCAAGGGGAGGGTTCCACAGGAAGCCACCCCGATGTGCAATAGGTTGACCTAGAAGAGAAAATCAAGGCTAGCCCCGGTCACACGAACCAAGCTCGCCTCTTTTACCCACCTTTCGCTAAAGACTGTCGAATGCAATCGTTTTCTATCAGATCTAATCTTCATCTTGAGCTGATGCTCAAAGAATAGGATTAGATGCTGATGAGAAAGACGGTTGCCCCGCAAGACTTCCTCCTTTCGCGTCGTCCAAATCACCATTCGAGCCGTGGCCAGCAGCGTCAGAAACACCATTCGTTTCACCCCGGAATACGGGGGCGACACATTGTCACACGCGTATGCGCGATCAATGGACACAAGCTGTTCGGGAGCGAGACGAGCCGTCAGCTCGCCGACATGGTCCCATAAGGGGCGGACCCGGGGGCAATGGTAGAAGGCGTGCGGAGCCGTTTCCTCTAAGCCAAGACCACACCGTTCACAGTCTGGCAAATCCGCCAAACCCCATATGAAAGCCTTGTCGTTGAGAGGCAGCCGATTCCGAGCCAATCGCCAGGTAAGCGAAAACTCAGGGTTACTGAGGTAATCCGCCGCTGGCGCCCAAGACCAGTAGGAGCGAAACTCCTCCTCCGACAAGCCGAGCGTATCACGTAGGGAATCCTTCGCGGGCCCCTCCACTAATCCACGATAGAAGACCTTCCTAGGCCGTGACAGGTCACTGGACCGGGGAATGGCCCTCAAGGCCGACCGACATTCGCGGATGAAATCCGACTCGTCCCGGGGTTTACGACGGCGCTCAACCCTCGAGATGGGGGGACTGATGGTA
The DNA here is from genome assembly GCA_963932145.1 of Acanthosepion lycidas. Taxonomy (NCBI): domain Eukaryota; kingdom Metazoa; phylum Mollusca; class Cephalopoda; order Sepiida; family Sepiidae; genus Acanthosepion; species Acanthosepion lycidas. Next base: position 79,708,573 of record OZ010607.1, on the reverse strand, counting down.
AGGCTAGGGAAGGCGTCCCTAACAATCCCCTCCAGAATCGGATCTCTCCCAGTCAATGCGCGGCGTAGGAAAGCCAACCTAGAGGCACGGACGTGACTCAAGAGGTGCGGCATTCCCAGCCCCCCATGACACGGACGTTTAGTGCAGACTCGTCTGTCGACCCTGTTCACGCGTCCCCTCCATAAAATGGAGGATAGCGATCGCTCGAGCGCCTTCCAATGGGTCCCACAGAGAGGAAGTACAGACAATCGATAAAGAATCAGGGGGAAAATGTATGTAACACACACCTCCGCCCTGCCCTTCACGGACAACCGCCGTCGATTCCAAGTCTTGCCGGCAGAACCGACCTTTGCAAGTACTTCAGACCAATTCTTCTCCAGCTGGAGGTCCGGTCCAAACCACACTCCAAGAATGCGGACAGGTCCATCCGTCCAACCGAAGCGGCCCGGAAGAGCGACCCCCTTCCAGGCACCTAACCGCAAGCCGGAAGACTTGTCGCGGTTTATCTTGGCCCCTGTCACCTTCTCGTACCGATCAAGCGCCTTCTGTACCGCCTCGATATCGTCCCGGGACGACACGAAAGCAGATACGTCATCGGCGTACGCGGAAACCCTGGCTCGAGCCCCTCCAGGAACGGCGATTCCGCGTAGGGCCGGACTGCCGGTCTCGTCCTTCAGCCGGCGAAGGAGAGGCTCCAACGCCAAAGCATAAAGGAGAGGCGACAGCGGACAACCCTGACGAACCGACCTAGACAGCACGAACGCGTCCGACAACCTTCCGTTCACCTGTACCACAGCACTGGGGGAGCGATACAGGAGGCTAATCCAGCGGCAGAAGTTGGGTGCGAATCCAGCGGCCTGCAGGACAGTAGCAAGGTAGCGATGGTCGACCCTATCAAATGCCTTGGACTGATCCAAATTGATCAGCGCGGCTTGCTCGTCGTCTTTTACACCCTCTATGATCGTGCGGATCAGATGCAGGTTGCTCTGAATTGTTCGGCCCCTCACAGAACAAGTCTGCTCAGGTCCCAACAGAGACTCGGCAACTGACTGCAAACGCTCCTGCAGGATCTTGGCCATAATCTTTAACTCTGTGTTTAGCAGAGTTATGGGCCTGTAGTCATCTAGTTTCCCCCCACCACCTTTGCCCTTTTTCAACAGAGTGATCACGCCCCTGGTGATCCGGTTGGGGATGGACCCCGACCGAAACCAGTTGTTGAACACTGCAGTCAAAATCGGAACAAAGATGTGCGACAGCCTCAAGTACAATTCATAGGGCAAACCATCCAGACCGGGCGACTTGCCTCTGCCGACCTTCTTCAAAACCGCGTAGACTTCGCCGTCCGTGATCTCTCCCTCGCAGCTAGCCGCTTCAGTCGGCGAAAGCCGAGGAAAGTCAGCCAAATAGCTACGAAACTCCTCCTCACGGAGACCAGGCTCCTTGGTAAACCGGCTCTCGAAATGGCGCCGAAACGCCTCGCACATGTCGTCAGTGGCCCGAAGAGTACGCCCCTCCGGGGATTCGACTTCACGAATGAAACGATCGCCACCTCGACGGACCTCTTCCCTGCGCAGATCTGCGCCCAAATTCACAGCTTCGGAAGACATCTTGCTTAACTTATGTCTAATTACCTGGCCCATGTACCGCTCGCTATTCGAACGATCCAGGGCCTCCTTAGCTAAGGCTATCTCTAGGGGATCCCCCCCAGCCACCTCCCGGGTGTAACTAGTTTTAAGCGTCTTCACCTTGTCAGCTCTATCTAGAGCGAGCCGTTTGCTGAAATCAGTGGTGAAGGACCTAATCCTACATTTAAGGCGTTCCCACCACTTATTCCCGATAACCGCCCCCACTAGCTCCCGCTGCACTAGTCTAATTAGCTGTTCCCGAAAGTCCTCCCTGTCCAGTAAGGACAGATTGAACTTCCAGTACCCAGCCATTCTAGGCCTACAGTCTAACGCCACCCGGGCACAAACGAGTTTGTGGTCCGAATAGCCTACCCAGTGGAACGTAGGGCAATCTAGTAGATCTATGTCGGCTCTTCTAACTAACATTCTGTCAAGGTAGCTAACTACCTTGTCAAAAGGCCAATTAAGAGCCCACGTCCACATTTTCCCCCCGGGATGATCGACCCGGTATCTATCGACGAGACCATAATCGTCGATCAGATCAACCAGGCTACGATCGCCCCTTCTCCCGCTAGCTCCCCGCCCCCTGTCTAACTTGGGGTCCAGGATGGCATTCCAGTCCCCCATTAAAACTAGGCGCGTTGAATCCACTAGGAACGGCCCCAACCGCCGAAAAAACGAGACCCGCTCCTCCCGGTCGTTGGGCGCATAAACCGCAACGACTCGGAACGAACCACTTTTCACGGCAATATCGGCCACGATCAACCGGCCCTCGGCATCGGTATGCACAAGGTCCACCTTCGCATCAAGAGTACGCCTGACAAGCAAAGAAACTCCTCTGGCAGAACGGTCCCCATATGCTGAATAGACGACAAAGTCATCGTCCAGCACACACGCATCGGAACTGCAAACAAAGTGGGTCTCCTCGATCGCGGCAACATCCACATCCAGGGACAGAAGGTCCCGGAGCAGGCGGGCAGCCTTACCCCGATCCCTTAAGCCCCTCACATTCAAAGTCGCTATCTTAATAGACATCTTCTAAGCCTGCAAAGAAAGAAAAGAAGAAGTGCAATAAACCTATTCACATACAGGACGGAAATCTGCGGGTGAAAGGACCCCGACGGATTGTCCCAGGCTCCCCACGCCTAACTCTGACGTTATCCGTCCTTCTGTGACAATCCCGCCGACGTCCGTGGGGTAATTTAGTTTTAGGGCCCTATATAATGAAGGGTGGAGACGTACGGGGGCCCTCCCTGAACAAAACAAGTGCATTTTTTTAAGATCTTGCGACCCAGTCTCCACCATCCTTATCTCTGGGAAGGCTTCTCTGGCTTCGAAGAGATGGGTCCAGACTTTTAAGTGCCTGCCGGAATCCCGGATCAGTCCGACAACTCCCGGGGCACCAGGAAAATTTCTGGGGTCCTCCACTGATTTACCATCAACAGATGACAGTTTAATTAGAGGCCCCAGTAATGCTCTCTTGCGAGAGGAGAGGTTTTTGTCTATCTCCCCTTTCTCTGCTCTACAAATTTCTTCGACCTTGCCGAAGATCCTTTTCTTCTTTTTTCCCCTATCTGGGGGTGGTGGAGTGGGAGTGGACGAAGAGGTTGGAGTAGGGAGGGGTGATTGGGGAATTGGAGGGTCTGAGGCAGTAGGAGTAGATGTGTGCGGGGGTGTGGGGGTGGTAGGCGGAAGTGGATATCGAGACAGGGAGGGAGGGAGACTCCTATCTGCAGAAGTGTTTTTTTCTTTTTTCAATGGTGAAGAGGGGGCGGATGTAACTTTGTTTTTCTCCCTGCCCCTATCGTCACTAATATGACCAATTACTGCTTGTTCAACATGTTGTTCATCTTCCTCCTCGTCTTCCTCTCGGTTCCTTTTCAAGGAGGCAGCCCGTTTGGGAGGCACTTCCTCCACCTCCATGTCGCTGTTTTGTTGCTGGAGCTGTTGCTGCTGCTGCTGCTCTTGTTTTTTCTGTTTTGAAGCTTGTCCTTCTTTTGGCCTCTTTTCGAGGTGTTTTTTAGGGGGCGTTTCCTGCGGGGCTGAAACAGTTGTATTTTTCCGCCCCTTATCCACCTCTTTCCAGGCTTCTTGGGAAGGTTTTCCGGATGGTTTTTCAACCACTACTGTTGTTGTTGCTGCTGCTGGAGGGGGCATTGGCATGACTTTATTTTTGCCAGGGCACTCCTTGGACATGTGTCCTGACGCACCACACGCCCAACAGCATGGCTTCCTCCCCTCCACCACGACCAGCATTCTTCTTTTGCGGCACACCAAGGTGTTTGGGATCTCTTGGAAGTTTTCCCTGTTCACGGTTACTTGCACCTCCATGTCGCCGGTCAGGATGCCGCCTTTGCTAACGAGGGCCTTGACGTCGTTCACCTCGCCATATTTGGCGAAGAAGGCCCCCATCCTGTCCTCGTTGATATCTACTGGGACCCCGTGGATCGTAACCTTGGTCCTGCGGGTTCCCATATACTCGGTCTGAATGCGCAGGTTCTTTGTTGCAAGTAGGCTTCCTGCCAGAGCCTTTGCCTGCTCTTCCGTGGCGAGGAGTATGTCCCACAGAGCATTCGTCCTCCGCGCCAGAAATTTGGGGTTAATTTGTAAGGTTCTTAAGGCCTCCTCCATTACCTCTCTGCCGACGCCGATCAACTTTCGGGTTTTTATATCCGAAGTTAGGAGAGATATTGTTCTCGTGTCGACAGCATTCAGCGCTTCTTGAATCGTGAGGAATTCATTGCCTTTGAATGATTCCTCGAATTTTTTTCTCTGTTCGCAGTAATATGCTGCATCTTTTTCCGGGGGCCTGTTTTTCCCCCAGGCCGTTTTCTGGGGTGACACCGGTTGTGAAGGCGGTGTATTCTCCTCAATGTTATTGTCGGCCATGATGGGATTTTTCGGCCCACCACGCCGAACAATTAAGCTTTTGTTGCTTTTTTAAAGGTGTTTTCAGAGACGTAAGAAATAATAATCAAAATAAACAAGAAAAAACGTACATACTCAAACGGTAATAAACAACTCAAACGGTAATAAACAACTCAAACAAAAGAAGAAAAATGGACTACGAAAACAAGGAAAATTTACAAAAGAAAACAAAAACTGAAAGAAAAAGGCAAAATAATACAAAAAGCAAAAATAAAAAGGAAAATAAAGAGAAAAAATTAGACAAATGCAAAAATAGAACGCGGAGAACTGAAAGTCAAAAAAGGTTGCAAAAATGTAAACTTAAAGCTTATCTTTTCGACGCAAAGGAAACAAGTCAGTAGCAAAAACAATATACTAGGGGATGAACTTAATACAAACCCTGAGGATTTATTGCAACAAAGGTTACAATTGTGGCACAAGGCCAAAAAGGGGAGGGGGAAAAGGCTGGTCAACACTTACTATCTTATACCTAGCTAATCTGACTCACGACCCATTCATACATTACAATTTACCCATTCACCACAAGAACTCGTCCGTCACCAAACAATCCTCCAACCACCATAATACCGCATCCTCTCAAGGGGAACCTACCAAAAACGCGCCCCACACCATAAAAATTTGATGATAATACATAAAATACATAAAATTTTAATAATGATAGAATGAGAGGGGAGGGAGATGAACCCAATAATCAAATAAATATAAACACAAAATACAAACTAAACATAACAGATGTTAGTAGGGGACCGTCCAACCCTCAAAATAGAGAGGCCGCTGTATTCTGCCCAGGGGACAAAATCAAGAGGCAACTCTCGCTAAGGGAGTGGGAAGAAGGCTAAAATATTATGCGGGAAAGGGAAAATATAAAGCTGACCCAGTCGAGATAAAAGGGGGGGGCCGAAACAAACTGGGGAGGTTGGGAATCTCGACTTGGATCATAACCAAAGAGTAGCCGGGTTACAGGCCAGGAACAACACTTACTCACATTAACTAGGTACACTGAAGCTTGTCTAATCCTAACCAAGGGGAGGGTTCCACAGGAAGCCACCCCGATGTGCAATAGGTTGACCTAGAAGAGAAAATCAAGGCTAGCCCCGGTCACACGAACCAAGCTCGCCTCTTTTACCCACCTTTCGCTAAAGACTGTCGAATGCAATCGTTTTCTATCAGATCTAATCTTCATCTTGAGCTGATGCTCAAAGAATAGGATTAGATGCTGATGAGAAAGACGGTTGCCCCGCAAGACTTCCTCCTTTCGCGTCGTCCAAATCACCATTCGAGCCGTGGCCAGCAGCGTCAGAAACACCATTCGTTTCACCCCGGAATACGGGGGCGACACATTGTCACACGCGTATGCGCGATCAATGGACACAAGCTGTTCGGGAGCGAGACGAGCGGTCAGCTCGCCGACATGGTCCCATAAGGGGCGGACCCGGGGGCAATGGTAGAAGGCGTGCGCAGCCGTTTCTTCTAAGCCAAGACCACACCGTTCACAGTCTGGCAAATCCGCCAAACCCCATATGAAAGCCTTGTCGTTGAGAGGCAGCCGATTCCGAGCCAATCGCCAGGTAAGCGAAAACTCAGGGTTACTGAGGTAATCCGCCGCTGGCGCCCAAGACCAGTAGGAGCGAAACTCCTCCTCCGACAAGCCGAGCGTATCACGTAGGGAATCCTTCGCGGGCCCCTCCACTAATCCACGATAGAAGACCTTCCTAGGCCGTGACAGGTCACTGGACCGGGGAATGGCCCTCAAGGCCGACCGACACTCGCGGATGAAATCCGACTCGTCCCGGGGTTTACGACGGCGCTCAACCCTCGAGATGGGGGGACTGATGGTAAGGCTAGGGAAGGCGTCCCTAACAATCCCCTCCAGAATCGGATCTCTCCCAGTCAATGCGCGGCGTAGGAAAGCCAACCTAGAGGCACGGACGTGACTCAAGAGGTGCGGCATTCCCAGCCCCCCATGACACGGACGTTTAGTGCAGACTCGTCTGTCGACCCTGTTCACGCGTCCCCTCCATAAAATGGAGGATAGCGATCGCTCGAGCGCCTTCCAATGGGTCCCACAGAGAGGAAGTACAGACAATCGATAAAGAATCAGGGGGAAAATGTATGTAACACACACCTCCGCCCTGCCCTTCACGGACAACCGCCGTCGATTCCAAGTCTTGCCGGCAGAACCGACCTTTGCAAGTACTTCAGACCAATTCTTCTCCAGCTGGAGGTCCGGTCCAAACCACACTCCAAGAATGCGGACAGGTCCATCCGTCCAACCGAAGCGGCCCGGAAGAGCGACCCCCTTCCAGGCACCTAACCGCAAGCCGGAAGACTTGTCGCGGTTTATCTTGGCCCCTGTCACCTTCTCGTACCGGTCAAGCGCCTTCTGTACCGCCTCGATATCGTCCCGGGACGACACGAAAGCAGATACGTCATCGGCGTACGCGGAAACCCTGGCTCGAGCCCCTCCAGGAACGGCGATTCCGCGTAGGGCCGGACTGCCGGTCTCGTCCTTCAGCCGGCGAAGGAGAGGCTCCAACGCCAAAGCATAAAGGAGAGGCGACAGCGGACAACCCTGACGAACCGACCTAGACAGCACGAACGCGTCCGACAACCTTCCGTTCACCTGTACCACAGCACTGGGGGAGCGATACAGGAGGCTAATCCAGCGGCAGAAGTTGGGTGCGAATCCAGCGGCCTGCAGGACAGTAGCAAGGTAGCGATGGTCGACCCTATCAAATGCCTTGGACTGATCCAAATTGATCAGCGCGGCTTGCTCGTCGTCTTTTACACCCTCTATGATCGTGCGGATCAGATGCAGGTTGCTCTGAATTGTTCGGCCCCTCACAGAACAAGTCTGCTCAGGTCCCAACAGAGACTCGGCAACTGACTGCAAACGCTCCTGCAGGATCTTGGCCATAATCTTTAACTCTGTGTTTAGCAGAGTTATGGGCCTGTAGTCATCTAGTTTCCCCCCACCACCTTTGCCCTTTTTCAACAGAGTGATCACGCCCCTGGTGATCCGGTTGGGGATGGACCCCGACCGAAACCAGTTGTTGAACACTGCAGTCAAAATCGGAACAAAGATGTGCGACAGCCTCAAGTACAATTCATAGGGCAAACCATCCAGACCGGGCGACTTGCCTCTGCCGACCTTCTTCAAAACCGCGTAGACTTCGCCGTCCGTGATCTCTCCCTCGCAGCTAGCCGCTTCAGTCGGCGAAAGCCGAGGAAAGTCAGCCAAATAGCTACGAAACTCCTCCTCACGGAGACCAGGCTCCTTGGTAAACCGGCTCTCGAAATGGCGCCGAAACGCCTCGCACATGTCGTCAGTGGCCCGAAGAGTACGCCCCTCCGGGGATTCGACTTCACGAATGTAACGATCGCCACCTCGACGGACCTCTTCCCTGCGCAGATCTGCGCCCAAGTTCACAGCTTCGGAAGACATCTTGCTTAACTTATGTCTAATTACCTGGCCCATGTACCGCTCGCTATTCGAACGATCCAGGGCCTCCTTAGCTAAGGCTATCTCTAGGGGATCCCCCCCAGCCACCGCCCGGGAATAACTAGACTTGAGTGTCTTCACCTTATCAGCTCTATCTAGAGCGAGCCGTTTGCTGAAATCAGTGGTGAAGGACCTAATCCTACACTTAAGGCGTTCCCACCACTTATTCCCGATAACCGCCCCCACTAGCTCCCGCTGCACTAGTCTAATTAGCTGTTCCCGAAAGTCCTCCCTGTCCAGTAAGGACAGATTGAACTTCCAGTACCCAGCCATTCTAGGCCTACAGTCTAACGCCACCCGGGCACAAACGAGTTTGTGGTCCGAATAGCCTACCCAGTGGAACGTAGGGCAATCTAGTAGATCTATGTCGGCTCTTCTAACTAACATTCTGTCAAGGTAGCTAACTACCTTGTCAAAAGGCCAATTAAGAGCCCACGTCCACATTTTCCCCCCGGGATGATCGACCCGGTATCTATCGACGAGACCATAATCGTCGATCAGATCAACCAGGCTACGATCGCCCCTTCTCCCGCTAGCTCCCCGCCCCCTGTCTAACTTGGGGTCCAGGATGGCATTCCAGTCCCCCATTAAAACTAGGCGCGTTGAATCCACTAGGAACGGCCCCAACCGCCGAAAAAACGAGACCCGCTCCTCCCGGTCGTTGGGCGCATAAACCGCAACGACTCGGAACGAACCACTTTTCACGGCAATATCGGCCACGATCAACCGGCCCTCGGCATCGGTATGCACAAGGTCCACCTTCGCATCAAGAGTACGCCTGACAAGCAAAGAAACTCCTCTGGCAGAACGGTCCCCATATGCTGAATAGACGACAAAGTCATCGTCCAGCACACACGCATCGGAACTGCAAACAAAGTGGGTCTCCTCGATCGCGGCAACATCCACATCCAGGGACAGAAGGTCCCGGAGCAGGCGGGCAGCCTTACCCCGATCCCTTAAGCCCCTCACATTCAAAGTCGCTATCTTAATAGACATCTTCTAAGCCTGCAAAGAAAGAAAAGAAGAAGTGCAATAAACCTATTCACATACAGGACGGAAATCTGCGGGTGAAAGGACCCCGACGGATTGTCCCAGGCTCCCCACGCCTAACTCTGACGTTATCCGTCCTTCTGTGACAATCCCGCCGACGTCCGTGGGGTAATTTAGTTTTAGGGCCCTATACAATGAAGGGTGGAGACGTACGGAGGCCCTCCCTGAACAAAACAAGTGCATTTTTTTAAGATCTTGCGACCCAGTCTCCACCATCCTTATATCTGGGAAGGCTTCTCTGGCTTCGAAGAGATGGGTCCAGACTTTCAAGTGCCTGCCGGTATCCCGGATCAGTCCGACAACTCCCGGGGCACCAGGAAAATTTCTGGGGTCCTCCACTGATTTACCATCAACAGATGACAGTTTAATTAGAGGCCCCAGTAATGCTCTCTTGCGAGAGGAGAGGTTTTTGTCTATCTCCCCTTTCTCTGCTCTACAAATTTCTTCGACCTTGCCGAAGATCCTTTTCTTCTTTTTTCCCCTATCTGGGGGTGGTGGAGTGGGAGTGGACGAAGAGGTTGGAGTAGGGAGGGGTGATTGGGGAATTGGAGGGTCTGAGGCAGTAGGAGTAGATGTGTGCGGGGGTGTGGGGGTGGTAGGCGGAAGTGGATATCGAGACAGGGAGGGAGGGAGACTCCTATCTGCAGAAGTGTTTTTTTCTTTTTTCAATGGTGAAGAGGGGGCGGATGTAACTTTGTTTTTCTCCCTGCCCCTATCGTCACTAATATGACCAATTACTGCTTGTTCAACATGTTGTTCATCTTCCTCCTCGTCTTCCTCTCGGTTCCTTTTCAAGGAGGCAGCCCGTTTGGGAGGCACTTCCTCCACCTCCATGTCGCTGTTTTGTTGCTGGAGCTGTTGCTGCTGCTGCTGCTCTTGTTTTTTCTGTTTTGAAGCTTGTCCTTCTTTTGGCCTCTTTTCGAGGTGTTTTTTAGGGGGCGTTTCCTGCGGGGCTGAAACAGTTGTATTTTTCCGCCCCTTATCCACCTCTTTCCAGGCTTCTTGGGAAGGTTTTCCGGATGGTTTTTCAACCACTACTGTTGTTGTTGCTGCTGCTGGAGGGGGCATTGGCATGACTTTATTTTTGCCAGGGCACTCCTTGGACATGTGTCCTGACGCACCACACGCCCAACAGCATGGCTTCCTCCCCTCCACCACGACCAGCATTCTTCTTTTGCGGCACACCAAGGTGTTTGGGATCTCTTGGAAGTTTTCCCTGTTCACGGTTACTTGCACCTCCATGTCGCCGGTCAGGATGCCGCCTTTGCTAACGAGGGCCTTGACGTCGTTCACCTCGCCATATTTGGCGAAGAAGGCCCCCATCCTGTCCTCGTTGATATCTACTGGGACCCCGTGGATCGTAACCTTGGTCCTGCGGGTTCCCATATACTCGGTCTGAATGCGCAGGTTCTTTGTTGCAAGTAGGCTTCCTGCCAGAGCCTTTGCCTGCTCTTCCGTGGCGAGGAGTATGTCCCACAGAGCATTCGTCCTCCGCGCCAGAAATTTGGGGTTAATTTGTAAGGTTCTTAAGGCCTCCTCCATTACCTCTCTGCCGACGCCGATCAACTTTCGGGTTTTTATATCCGAAGTTAGGAGAGATATTGTTCTCGTGTCGACAGCATTCAGCGCTTCTTGAATCGTGAGGAATTCATTGCCTTTGAATGATTCCTCGAATTTTTTTCTCTGTTCGCAGTAATATGCTGCATCTTTTTCCGGGGGCCTGTTTTTCCCCCAGGCCGTTTTCTGGGGTGACACCGGTTGTGAAGGCGGTGTATTCTCCTCAATGTTATTGTCGGCCATGATGGGATTTTTCGGCCCACCACGCCGAACAATTAAGCTTTTGTTGCTTTTTTAAAGGTGTTTTCAGAGACGTAAGAAATAATAATCAAAATAAACAAGAAAAAACGTACAAACTCAAACGGTAATAAGCAACTCAAACGGTAATAAACAACTCAAACAAAAGAAGAAAAATGGACTACGAAAACAAGGAAAATTTACAAAAGAAAACAAAAACTGAAAGAAAAAGGCAAAATAATACAAAAAGCAAAAATAAAAAGGAAAATAAAGAGAAAAAATTAGACAAATGCAAAAATAGAACGCGGAGAACTGAAAGTCAAAAAAGGTTGCAAAAATGTAAACTTAAAGCTTATCTTTTCGACGCAAAGGAAACAAGTCAGTAGCAAAAACAATATACTAGGGGATGAACTTAATACAAACCCTGAGGATTTATTGCAACAAAGGTTACAATTGTGGCACAAGGCCAAAAAGGGGAGGGGGAAAAGGCTGGTCAACACTTACTATCTTATACCTAGCTAATCTGACTCACGACCCATTCATACATTACAATTTACCCATTCACCACAAGAACTCGTCCGTCACCAAACAATCCTCCAACCACCATAATACCGCATCCTCTCAAGGGGAACCTACCAAAAACGCGCCCCACACCATAAAAATTTGATGATAATACATAAAATACATAAAATTTTAATAATGATAGAATGAGAGGGGAGGGAGATGAACCCAATAATCAAATAAATATAAACACAAAATACAAACTAAACATAACAGATGTTAGTAGGGGACCGTCCAACCCTCAAAATAGAGAGGCCGCTGTATTCTGCCCAGGGGACAAAATCAAGAGGCAACTCTCGCTAAGGGAGTGGGAAGAAGGCTAAAATATTATGCGGGAAAGGGAAAATATAAAGCTGACCCAGTCGAGATAAAAGGGGGGGGCCGAAACAAACTGGGGAGGTTGGGAATCTCGACTTGGATCATAACCAAAGAGTAGCCGGGTTACAGGCCAGGAACAACACTTACTCACATTAACTAGGTACACTGAAGCTTGTCTAATCCTAACCAAGGGGAGGGTTCCACAGGAAGCCACCCCGATGTGCAATAGGTTGACCTAGAAGAGAAAATCAAGGCTAGCCCCGGTCACACGAACCAAGCTCGCCTCTTTTACCCACCTTTCGCTAAAGACTGTCGAATGCAATCGTTTTCTATCAGATCTAATCTTCATCTTGAGCTGATGCTCAAAGAATAGGATTAGATGCTGATGAGAAAGACGGTTGCCCCGCAAGACTTCCTCCTTTCGCGTCGTCCAAATCACCATTCGAGCCGTGGCCAGCAGCGTCAGAAACACCATTCGTTTCACCCCGGAATACGGGGGCGACACATTGTCACACGCGTATGCGCGATCAATGGACACAAGCTGTTCGGGAGCGAGACGAGCCGTCAGCTCGCCGACATGGTCCCATAAGGGGCGGACCCGGGGGCAATGGTAGAAGGCGTGCGCAGCCGTTTCTTCTAAGCCAAGACCACACCGTTCACAGTCTGGCAAATCCGCCAAACCCCATATGAAAGCCTTGTCGTTGAGAGGCAGCCGATTCCGAGCCAATCGCCAGGTAAGCGAAAACTCAGGGTTACTGAGGTAATCCGCCGCTGGCGCCCAAGACCAGTAGGAGCGAAACTCCTCCTCCGACAAGCCGAGCGTATCACGTAGGGAATCCTTCGCGGGCCCCTCCACTAATCCACGATAGAAGACCTTCCTAGGCCGTGACAGGTCACTGGACCGGGGAATGGCCCTCAAGGCCGACCGACACTCGCGGATGAAATCCGACTCGTCCCGGGGTTTACGACGGCGCTCAACCCTCGAGATGGGGGGACTGATGGTAAGGCTAGGGAAGGCGTCCCTAACAATCCCCTCCAGAATCGGATCTCTCCCAGTCAATGCGCGGCGTAGGAAAGCCAACCTAGAGGCACGGACGTGACTCAAGAGTTGCGGCATTCCCAGCCCCCCATGACACGGACGTTTAGTGCAGACTCGTCTGTCGACCCTGTTCACGCGTCCCCTCCATAAAATGGAGGATAGCGATCGCTCGAGCGCCTTCCAATGGGTCCCACAGAGAGGAAGTACAGACAATCGATAAAGAATCAGGGGGAAAATGTATGTAACACACACCTCCGCCCTGCCCTTCACGGACAACCGCCGTCGATTCCAAGTCTTGCCGGCAGAACCGACCTTTGCAAGTACTTCAGACCAATTCTTCTCCAGCTGGAGGTCCGGTCCAAACCACACTCCAAGAATGCGGACAGGTCCATCCGTCCAACCGAAGCGGCCCGGAAGAGCGACCCCCTTCCAGGCACCTAACCGCAAGCCGGAAGACTTGTCGCGGTTTATCTTGGCCCCTGTCACCTTCTCGTACCGGTCAAGCGCCTTCTGTACCGCCTCGATATCGTCCCGGGACGACACGAAAGCAGATACGTCATCGGCGTACGCGGAAACCCTGGCTCGAGCCCCTCCAGGAACGGCGATTCCGCGTAGGGCCGGACTGCCGGTCTCGTCCTTCAGCCGGCGAAGGAGAGGCTCCAACGCCAAAGCATAAAGGAGAGGCGACAGCGGACAACCCTGACGAACCGACCTAGACAGCACGAACGCGTCCGACAACCTTCCGTTCACCTGTACCACAGCACTGGGGGAGCGATACAGGAGGCTAATCCAGCGGCAGAAGTTGGGTGCGAATCCAGCGGCCTGCAGGACAGTAGCAAGGTAGCGATGGTCGACCCTATCAAATGCCTTGGACTGATCCAAATTGATCAGCGCGGCTTGCTCGTCGTCTTTTACACCCTCTATGATCGTGCGGATCAGATGCAGGTTGCTCTGAATTGTTCGGCCCCTCACAGAACAAGTCTGCTCAGGTCCCAACAGAGACTCGGCAACTGACTGCAAACGCTCCTGCAGGATCTTGGCCATAATCTTTAACTCTGTGTTTAGCAGAGTTATGGGCCTGTAGTCATCTAGTTTCCCCCCACCACCTTTGCCCTTTTTCAACAGAGTGATCACGCCCCTGGTGATCCGGTTGGGGATGGACCCCGACCGAAACCAGTTGTTGAACACTGCAGTCAAAATCGGAACAAAGATGTGCGACAGCCTCAAGTACAATTCATAGGGCAAACCATCCAGACCGGGCGACTTGCCTCTGCCGACCTTCTTCAAAACCGCGTAGACTTCGCCGTCCGTGATCTCTCCCTCGCAGCTAGCCGCTTCAGTCGGCGAAAGCCGAGGAAAGTCAGCCAAATAGCTACGAAACTCCTCCTCACGGAGACCAGGCTCCTTGGTAAACCGGCTCTCGAAATGGCGCCGAAACGCCTCGCACATGTCGTCAGTGGCCCGAAGAGTACGCCCCTCCGGGGATTCGACTTCACGAATGTAACGATCGCCACCTCGACGGACCTCTTCCCTGCGCAGATCTGCGCCCAAGTTCACAGCTTCGGAAGACATCTTGCTTAACTTATGTCTAATTACCTGGCCCATGTACCGCTCGCTATTCGAACGATCCAGGGCCTCCTTAGCTAAGGCTATCTCTAGGGGATCCCCCCCAGCCACCGCCCGGGAATAACTAGACTTGAGTGTCTTCACCTTATCAGCTCTATCTAGAGCGAGCCGTTTGCTGAAATCAGTGGTGAAGGACCTAATCCTACACTTAAGGCGTTCCCACCACTTATTCCCGATAACCGCCCCCACTAGCTCCCGCTGCACTAGTCTAATTAGCTGTTCCCGAAAGTCCTCCCTGTCCAGTAAGGACAGATTGAACTTCCAGTACCCAGCCATTCTAGGCCTACAGTCTAACGCCACCCGGGCACAAACGAGTTTGTGGTCCGAATAGCCTACCCAGTGGAACGTAGGGCAATCTAGTAGATCTATGTCGGCTCTTCTAACTAACATTCTGTCAAGGTAGCTAACTACCTTGTCAAAAGGCCAATTAAGAGCCCACGTCCACATTTTCCCCCCGGGATGATCGACCCGGTATCTATCGACGAGACCATAATCGTCGATCAGATCAACCAGGCTACGATCGCCCCTTCTCCCGCTAGCTCCCCGCCCCCTGTCTAACTTGGGGTCCAGGATGGCATTCCAGTCCCCCATTAAAACTAGGCGCGTTGAATCCACTAGGAACGGCCCCAACCGCCGAAAAAACGAGACCCGCTCCTCCCGGTCGTTGGGCGCATAAACCGCAACGACTCGGAACGAACCACTTTTCACGGCAATATCGGCCACGATCAACCGGCCCTCGGCATCGGTATGCACAAGGTCCACCTTCGCATCAAGAGTACGCCTGACAAGCAAAGAAACTCCTCTGGCAGAACGGTCCCCATATGCTGAATAGACGACAAAGTCATCGTCCAGCACACACGCATCGGAACTGCAAACAAAGTGGGTCTCCTCGATCGCGGCAACATCCACATCCAGGGACAGAAGGTCCCGGAGCAGGCGGGCAGCCTTACCCCGATCCCTTAAGCCCCTCACATTCAAGGTCGCTATCTTAATAGACATCTTCTAAGCCTGCAAAGAAAGAAAAGAAGAAGTGCAATAAACCTATTCACATACAGGACGGAAATCTGCGGGTGAAAGGACCCCGACGGATTGTCCCAGGCTCCCCACGCCTAACTCTGACGTTATCCGTCCTTCTGTGACAATCCCGCCGACGTCCGTGGGGTAATTTAGTTTTAGGGCCCTATACAATGAAGGGTGGAGACGTACGGAGGCCCTCCCTGAACAAAACAAGTGCATTTTTTTAAGATCTTGCGACCCAGTCTCCACCATCCTTATATCTGGGAAGGCTTCTCTGGCTTCGAAGAGATGGGTCCAGACTTTCAAGTGCCTGCCGGTATCCCGGATCAGTCCGACAACTCCCGGGGCACCAGGAAAATTTCTGGGGTCCTCCACTGATTTACCATCAACAGATGACAGTTTAATTAGAGGCCCCAGTAATGCTCTCTTGCGAGAGGAGAGGTTTTTGTCTATCTCCCCTTTCTCTGCTCTACAAATTTCTTCGACCTTGCCGAAGATCCTTTTCTTCTTTTTTCCCCTATCTGGGGGTGGTGGAGTGGGAGTGGACGAAGAGGTTGGAGTAGGGAGGGGTGATTGGGGAATTGGAGGGTCTGAGGCAGTAGGAGTAGGTGTGTGCGGGGGTGTGGGGGTGGTAGGCGGAAGTGGATATCGAGACAGGGAGGGAGGGAGACTCCTATCTGCAGAAGTGTTTTTTTCTTTTTTCAATGGTGAAGAGGGGGCGGATGTAACTTTGTTTTTCTCCCTGCCCCTATCGTCACTAATATGACCAATTACTGCTTGTTCAACATGTTGTTCTTCTTCCTCCTCGTCTTCCTCTCGGTTCCTTTTCAAGGAGGCAGCCCGTTTGGGAGGCACTTCCTCCACCTCCATGTCGCTGTTTTGTTGCTGGAGCTGTTGCTGCTGCTGCTGCTCTTGTATTTTCTGTTTTTTTTGCTCCTTTGAAGCTTGTCCTTCTTTTGGCCTCTTTTCGAGGTGTTTTTTAGGGGGCTTTTCCTGCGGGGCTGAAACAGTTGTATTTTTCCGCCCCTTATCCACCTCTTTCCAGGCTTCTTGGGAAGGTTTTCCGGATGGTTTTTCAACCACTACTGTTGTTGTTGCTGCTGCTGGAGGGGGCATCGGCATGACTTTATTTTTGCCAGGGCACTCCTTGGACATGTGTCCTGACGCACCACACGCCCAACAGCATGGCTTCCTCCCCTCCACCACGACCAGCATTCTTCTTTTGCGGCACACCAAGGTGTTTGGGATCTCTTGGAAGTTTTCCCTGTTCACGGTTACTTGCACCTCCATGTCGCCGGTCAGGATGCCGCCTTTGCTAACGAGGGCCTTGACGTCGTTCACCTCGCCATATTTGGCGAAGAAGGCCCCCATCCTGTCCTCGTTGATATCTACTGGGACCCCGTGGATCGTAACCTTGGTCCTGCGGGTTCCCATATATTCCGTCTGAATGCGCAGGTTCTTTGTTGCAAGTAGGCTTCCTGCCAGAGCCTTCGCCTGCTCTTCCGTGGCGAGGAGTATGTCCCACAGAGCATTCGTCCTCCGCGCCAGAACTTTGGGGTTAATTTGTAAGGTTCTTAAGGCCTCCTCCATTACCTCTCTGCCGACGCCGATCAACTTTCGGGTTTTTATATCCGAAGTTAGGAGAGATATTGTTCTCGTGTCGACAGCATTCAGCGCTTCTTGAATCGTGAGGAATTCATTGCCTTTGAATGATTCCTCGAATTTTTTTCTCTGTTCGCAGTAATAGGCTGCATCTTTTTCCGGGGGCCTGTTTTTCCCCCAGGCCGTTTTCTGGGGTGACACCGGTTGTGAAGGCGGTGTATTCTCCTCAATGTTATTGTCGGCCATGATGGGATTTTTTGGCCCACCACGCCGAACAATTAAGCTTTTGTTGCTTTTTTAAAGGTATGTTGGTGTTTTCAGAGACGTAAAAAATAATAATCAAAATAAACAAGAAAAATCGTACAAACTCAAACGGTAATAAACAACTCAAACGGTAATAAACAACTCAAACAAAAGAAGAAAAATGGACTACGAAAACAAGGAAAATTTACAAAAGAAAACAAAAACTGAAAGAAAAAGGCAAAATAATACAAAAAGCAAAAATAAAACGGAAAATAAAGAGAAAAAATTAGACAAATGCAAAAATAGAACGCGGAAAACTGAAAGTCAAAAAAGGTTGCAAAAATGTAAACTTAAAGCTTATCTTTTCGACGCAAAGGAAACAAGTCAGTAGCAAAAACAATATACTAGGGGATGAACTTAATACAAACCCTGAGGATTTATTGCAACAAAGGTTACAATTGTGGCACAAGGCCAAAAAGGGGAGGGGGAAAAGGCTGGTCAACACTTACTATCTTATACCTAGCTAATCTGACTCACGACCCATTCATACATTACAATTTATTCATTCACCACAAGAACTCATCCATCACCGTTCAATCCTCCAACCACCATAATACCACATCCACTCCAAGGGAACCTACCAAAACGCGCCCCAATCCATAAAAATTTGATGATACATAAATGATATACATAAAATTCTAATAATGATAGAATGCAAGGGGAGGGAGGTGAACCCAATAATAAATAAAAATAAACACAAAATACAAACTAAACATAACACATGTTAGTAGGGACCGTCCAACCCTCAAAAATAGAGAGGCCGCTGTATTCTGCCCAGGGGACAAAATCAAGAGGCAACTCTCGCTAAGGGAGTGGGAAGAAGGCTAAAATATTATGCGGGAATGGGAAAATATAAAGCTGACCCAGTCGAGATAAAAGGAGGCCGAAACAAACTGGGGAGGTTGGGAATCTCGACTTGGATCATAACCAAAGAGTAGCCGGGTTACAGGCCAGGAACAACACTTACTCACATTAACTAGGTACACTGAAGCTTGTCTAATCCTAACCAAGGGGAGGGTTCCACAGGAAGCCACCCCGATGTGCAATAGGTTGACCTAGAAGAGAAAATCAAGGCTAGCCCCGGTCACACGAACCAAGCTCGCCTCTTTTACCCACCTTTCGCTAAAGACTGTCGAATGCAATCGTTTTCTATCAGATCTAATCTTCATCTTGAGCTGATGCTCAAAGAATAGGATTAGATGCTGATGAGAAAGACGGTTGCCCCGCAAGACTTCCTCCTTTCGCGTCGTCCAAATCACCATTCGAGCCGTGGCCAGCAGCGTCAGAAACACCATTCGTTTCACCCCGGAATACGGGGGCGACACATTGTCACACGCGTATGCGCGATCAATGGACACAAGCTGTTCGGGAGCGAGACGAGCCGTCAGCTCGCCGACATGGTCCCATAAGGGGCGGACCCGGGGGCAATGGTAGAAGGCGTGCGGAGCCGTTTCTTCTAAGCCAAGACCACACCGTTCACAGTCTGGCAAATCCGCCAAACCCCATATGAAAGCCTTGTCGTTGAGAGGCAGCCGATTCCGAGCCAATCGCCAGGTAAGCGAAAACTCAGGGTTACTGAGGTAATCCGCCGCTGGCGCCCAAGACCAGTAGGAGCGAAACTCCTCCTCCGACAAGCCGAGCGTATCACGTAGGGAATCCTTCGCGGGCCCCTCCACTAATCCACGATAGAAGACCTTCCTAGGCCGTGACAGGTCACTGGACCGGGGAATGGCCCTCAAGGCCGACCGACACTCGCGGATGAAATCCGACTCGTCCCGGGGTTTACGACGGCGCTCAACCCTCGAGATGGGGGGACTGATGGTAAGGCTAGGGAAGGCGTCCCTAACAATCCCCTCCAGAATCGGATCTCTCCCAGTCAATGCGCGGCGTAGGAAAGCCAACCTAGAGGCACGGACGTGACTCAAGAGGTGCGGCATTCCCAGCCCCCCATGACACGGACGTTTAGTGCAGACTCGTCTGTCGACCCTGTTCACGCGTCCCCTCCATAAAATGGAGGATAGCGATCGCTCGAGCGCCTTCCAATGGGTCCCACAGAGAGGAAGTACAGACAATCGATAAAGAATCAGGGGGAAAATGTATGTAACACACACCTCCGCCCTGCCCTTCACGGACAACCGCCTTCGATTCCAAGTCTTGCCGGCAGAACCGACCTTTGCAAGTACTTCAGACCAATTCTTCTCCAGCTGGAGGTCCGGTCCAAACCACACTCCAAGAATGCGGACAGGTCCATCCGTCCAACCGAAGCGGCCCGGAAGAGCGACCCCCTTCCAGGCACCTAACCGCAAGCCGGAAGACTTGTCGCGGTTTATCTTGGCCCCTGTCACCTTCTCGTACCGGTCAAGCGCCTTCTGTACCGCCTCGATATCGTCCCGGGACGACACGAAAGCAGATACGTCATCGGCGTACGCGGAAACCCTGGCTCGAGCCCCTCCAGGAACGGCGATTCCGCGTAGGGCCGGACTGCCGGTCTCGTCCTTCAGCCGGCGAAGGAGAGGCTCCAACGCCAAAGCATAAAGGAGAGGCGACAGCGGACAACCCTGACGAACCGACCTAGACAGCACGAACGCGTCCGACAACCTTCCGTTCACCTGTACCACAGCACTGGGGGAGCGATACAGGAGGCTAATCCAGCGGCAGAAGTTGGGTGCGAATCCAGCGGCCTGCAGGACAGTAGCAAGGTAGCGATGGTCGACCCTATCAAATGCCTTGGACTGATCCAAATTGATCAGCGCGGCTTGCTCGTCGTCTTTTACACCCTCTATGATCGTGCGGATCAGATGCAGGTTGCTCTGAATTGTTCGGCCCCTCACAGAACAAGTCTGCTCAGGTCCCAACAGAGACTCGGCAACTGACTGCAAACGCTCCTGCAGGATCTTGGCCATAATCTTTAACTCTGTGTTTAGCAGAGTTATGGGCCTGTAGTCATCTAGTTTCCCCCCACCACCTTTGCCCTTTTTCAACAGAGTGATCACGCCCCTGGTGATCCGATTGGGGATGGACCCCGACCGAAACCAGTTGTTGAACACTGCAGTCAAAATCGGAACAAAGATGTGCGACAGCCTCAAGTACAATTCATAGGGCAAACCATCCAGACCGGGCGACTTGCCTCTGCCGACCTTCTTCAAAACCGCGTAGACTTCGCCCTCCGTGATCTCTCCCTCGCAGCTAGCCGCTTCAGTCGGCAAAAGCCGAGGAAAGTCAGCCAAATAGCTACGAAACTCCTCCTCACGGAGACCAGGCTCCTTGGTAAACCGGCTCTCGAAATGGCGCCGAAACGCCTCGCACATGTCGTCAGTGGCCCGAAGAGTACGCCCCTCCGGGGATTCGACTTCACGAATGTAACGATCGCCACCTCGACGGACCTCTTCCCTGCGCAGATCTGCGCCCAAATTCACAGCTTCGGAAGACATCTTGCTTAACTTATGTCTAATTACCTGGCCCATGTACCGCTCGCTATTCGAACGATCCAGGGCCTCCTTAGCTAAGGCTATCTCTAGGGGATCCCCCCCAGCCACCGCCCGGGAATAACTAGACTTGAGTGTCTTCACCTTATCAGCTCTATCTAGAGCGAGCCGTTTGCTGAAATCAGTGGTGAAGGACCTAATCCTACACTTAAGGCGTTCCCACCACTTATTCCCGATAACCGCCCCCACTAGCTCCCGCTGCACTAGTCTAATTAGCTGTTCCCGAAAGTCCTCCCTGTCCAGTAAGGACAGATTGAACTTCCAGTACCCAGCCATTCTAGGCCTACAGTCTAACGCCACCCGGGCACAAACGAGTTTGTGGTCCGAATAGCCTACCCAGTGGAACGTAGGGCAATCTAGTAGATCTATGTCGGCTCTTCTAACTAACATTCTGTCAAGGTAGCTAACTACCTTGTCAAAAGGCCAATTAAGAGCCCACGTCCACATTTTCCCCCCGGGATGATCGACCCGGTATCTATCGACGAGACCATAATCGTCGATCAGATCAACCAGGCTACGATCGCCCCTTCTCCCGCTAGCTCCCCGCCCCCTGTCTAACTTGGGGTCCAGGATGGCATTCCAGTCCCCCATTAAAACTAGGCGCGTTGAATCCACTAGGAACGGCCCCAACCGCCGAAAAAACGAGACCCGCTCCTCCCGGTCGTTGGGCGCATAAACCGCAACGACTCGAAACGAACCACTTTTCACGGCAATATCGGCCACGATCAACCGGCCCTCGGCATCGGTATGCACAAGGTCCACCTTCGCATCAAGAGTACGCCTGACAAGCAAAGAAACTCCTCTGGCAGAACGGTCCCCATATGCTGAATAGACGACAAAGTCATCGTCCAGCACACACGCATCGGAACTGCAAACAAAGTGGGTCTCCTCGATCGCGGCAACATCCACATCCAGGGACAGAAGGTCCCGGAGCAGGCGGGCAGCCTTACCCCGATCCCTTAAGCCCCTCACATTCAAAGTCGCTATCTTAATAGACATCTTCTAAGCCTGCAAAGAAAGAAAAGAAGAAGTGCAATAAACCTATTCACATACAGGACGGAAATCTGCGGGTGAAAGGACCCCGACGGATTGTCCCAGGCTCCCCACGCCTAACTCTGACGTTATCCGTCCTTCTGTGACAATCCCGCCGACGTCCGTGGGGTAATTTAGTTTTAGGGCCCTATATAATGAAGGGTGGAGACGTACGGGGGCCCTCCCTGAACAAAACAAGTGCATTTTTTTAAGATCTTGCGACCCAGTCTCCACCATCCTTATCTCTGGGAAGGCTTCTCTGGCTTCGAAGAGATGGGTCCAGACTTTCAAGTGCCTGCCGGTATCCCGGATCAGTCCGACAACACCCGGGGCACCAGGAAAATTTCTGGGGTCCTCCACTGATTTACCATCAACAGATGACAGTTTAATTAGAGGCCCCAGTAATGCTCTCTTGCGAGAGGAGAGATTTTTGTCTATCTCCCCTTTCTCTGCTCTACAAATTTCTTCGACCTTGCCGAAGATCCTTTTCTTCTTTTTTCCCCTATCTGGGGGTGGTGGAGTGGGAGTGGACGAAGAGGTTGGAGTAGGGAGAGGTGATTGGGGAATTGGAGGGTCTGAGGCAGTAGGAGTAGGTGTGTGCGGGGGTGTGGGGGTGGTAGGCGGAAGTGGATATCGAGACAGGGAGGGAGGGAGACTCCTATCTGCAGAAGTGTTTTTCTCTTTTTTCAATGGTGAAGAGGGGGCGGATGTAACTTTGTTTTTCTCCCTGCCCCTATCGTCACTAATATGACCAATTAGTCTATCTGCTTGTTCAACATGTTGTTCTTCTTCCTCCTCGTCTTCCTCTCGGTTCCTTTTCAAGGAGGCAGCCCGTTTGGGAGGCACTTCCTCCACCTCCATGTCGCTGTTTTGTTGCTGGAGCTGTTGCTGCTGCTGCTGCTCTTGTTTTTTCTGTTTTTTTTGCTCCTTTGAAGCTTGTCCTTCTTTTGGCCTCTTTTCGAGGTGTTTTTTAGGGGGCGTTTCCTGCGGGGCTGAAACAGTTGTATTTTTCCGCCCCTTATCCACCTCTTTCCAGGCTTCTTGGGAAGGTTTTCCGGATGGTTTTTCAACCACTACTGTTGTTGTTGCTGCTGCTGGAGGGGGCATCGGCATGACTTTATTTTTGCCAGGGCACTCCTTGGACATGTGTCCTGACGCACCACACGCCCAACAGCATGGCTTCCTCCCCTCCACCACGACCAGCATTCTTCTTTTGCGGCACACCAAGGTGTTTGGGATCTCTTGGAAGTTTTCCCTGTTCACGGTTACTTGCACCTCCATGTCGCCGGTCAGGATGCCGCCTTTGCTAACGAGGGCCTTGACGTCGTTCACCTCGCCATATTTGGCGAAGAAGGCCCCCATCCTGTCCTCGTTGATATCTACTGGGACCCCGTGGATCGTAACCTTGGTCCTGCGGGTTCCCATATACTCGGTCTGAATGCGCAGGTTCTTTGTTGCAAGTAGGCTTCCTGCCAGAGCCTTTGCCTGCTCTTCCGTGGCGAGGAGTATGTCCCACAGAGCATTCGTCCTCCGCGCCAGAAATTTGGGGTTAATTTGTAAGGTTCTTAAGGCCTCCTCCATTACCTCTCTGCCGACGCCGATCAACTTTCGGGTTTTTATATCCGAAGTTAGGAGAGATATTGTTCTCGTGTCGACAGCATTCAGCGCTTCTTGAATCGTGAGGAATTCATTGCCTTTGAATGATTCCTCGAATTTTTTTCTCTGTTCGCAGTAATATGCTGCATCTTTTTCCGGGGGCCTGTTTTTCCCCCAGGCCGTTTTCTGGGGTTACACCGGTTGTGAAGGCGGTGTATTCTCCTCAATGTTATTGTCGGCCATGATGGGATTTTTCGGCCCACCACGCCGAACAATTAAGCTTTTGTTGCTTTCTTTAAGGTATATTGGTGTTTTCAGAGACGTAAAAAATAATAATCAAAATAAACAAGAAAAAACGTACAAACTCAAACGGTAATAAACAACTCAAACGGTAATAAACAACTCAAACAAAAGAAGAAAAATGGACTACGAAAACAAGGAAAATTTAAAAAAGCAAACAAAAACTGAAAGAAAAAGGCAAAATAATACAAAAAGCAAAAATAAAACGGAAAATAAAGAGAAAAAATTAGACAAATGCAAAAATAGAACGAGGAAAACTGAAAGTCAAAAAAGGTTGCAAAAATGTAAACTTAAAGCTTATCTTTTCGACGCAAAGGAAACAAGTCAGTAGCAAAAACAATATAATAGGGGATGAACTTAATACAAACCCTGAGGATTTATTGCAACAAAGGTTACAATTGTGGCACAAGGCCAAAAAGGGGAGGGGGAAAAGGCTGGTCAACACTTACTATCTTATACCTAGCTAATCTGACTCACGACCCATTCATACATTACAATTTACCCATTCACCACAAGAACTCGTCCGTCACCAAACAATCCTCCAACCACCATAATACCGCATCCTCTCAAGGGGAACCTACCAAAAACGCGCCCCACACCATAAAAATTTGATGATAATACATAAAATACATAAAATTTTAATAATGATAGAATGAGAGGGGAGGGAGATGAACCCAATAATCAAATAAATATAAACACAAAATACAAACTAAACATAACAGATGTTAGTAGGGGACCGTCCAACCCTCAAAATAGAGAGGCCGCTGTATTCTGCCCAGGGGACAAAATCAAGAGGCAACTCTCGCTAAGGGAGTGGGAAGAAGGCTAAAATATTATGCGGGAAAGGGAAAATATAAAGCTGACCCAGTCGAGATAAAAGGGGGCCGAAACAAACTGGGGAGGTTGGGAATCTCGACTTGGATCATAACCAAAGAGTAGCCGGGTTACAGGCCAGGAACAACACTTACTCACATTAACTAGGTACACTGAAGCTTGTCTAATCCTAACCAAGGGGAGGGTTCCACAGGAAGCCACCCCGATGTGCAATAGGTTGACCTAGAAGAGAAAATCAAGGCTAGCCCCGGTCACACGAACCAAGCTCGCCTCTTTTACCCACCTTTCGCTAAAGACTGTCGAATGCAATCGTTTTCTATCAGATCTAATCTTCATCTTGAGCTGATGCTCAAAGAATAGGATTAGATGCTGATGAGAAAGACGGTTGCCCCGCAAGACTTCCTCCTTTCGCGTCGTCCAAATCACCATTCGAGCCGTGGCCAGCAGCGTCAGAAACACCATTCGTTTCACCCCGGAATACGGGGGCGACACATTGTCACACGCGTATGCGCGATCAATGGACACAAGCTGTTCGGGAGCGAGACGAGCCGTCAGCTCGCCGACATGGTCCCATAAGGGGCGGACCCGGGGGCAATGGTAGAAGGCGTGCGGAGCCGTTTCTTCTAAGCCAAGACCACACCGTTCACAGTCTGGCAAATCCGCCAAACCCCATATGAAAGCCTTGTCGTTGAGAGGCAGCCGATTCCGAGCCAATCGCCAGGTAAGCGAAAACTCAGGGTTACTGAGGTAATCCGCCGCTGGCGCCCAAGACCAGTAGGAGCGAAACTCCTCCTCCGACAAGCCGAGCGTATCACGTAGGGAATCCTTCGCGGGCCCCTCCACTAATCCACGATAGAAGACCTTCCTAGGCCGTGACAGGTCACTGGACCGGGGAATGGCCCTCAAGGCCGACCGACACTCGCGGATGAAATCCGACTCGTCCCGGGGTTTACGACGGCGCTCAACCCTCGAGATGGGGGGACTGATGGTAAGGCTAGGGAAGGCGTCCCTAACAATCCCCTCCAGAATCGGATCTCTCCCAGTCAATGCGCGGCGTAGGAAAGCCAACCTAGAGGCACGGACGTGACTCAAGAGGTGCGGCATTCCCAGCCCCCCATGACACGGACGTTTAGTGCAGACTCGTCTGTCGACCCTGTTCACGCGTCCCCTCCATAAAATGGAGGATAGCGATCGCTCGAGCGCCTTCCAATGGGTCCCACAGAGAGGAAGTACAGACAATCGATAAAGAATCAGGGGGAAAATGTATGTAACACACACCTCCGCCCTGCCCTTCACGGACAACCGCCGTCGATTCCAAGTCTTGCCGGCAGAACCGACCTTTGCAAGTACTTCAGACCAATTCTTCTCCAGCTGGAGGTCCGGTCCAAACCACACTCCAAGAATGCGGACAGGTCCATCCGTCCAACCGAAGCGGCCCGGAAGAGCGACCCCCTTCCAGGCACCTAACCGCAAGCCGGAAGACTTGTCGCGGTTTATCTTGGCCCCTGTCACCTTCTCGTACCGGTCAAGCGCCTTCTGTACCGCCTCGATATCGTCCCGGGACGACACGAAAGCAGATACGTCATCGGCGTACGCGGAAACCCTGGCTCGAGCCCCTCCAGGAACGGCGATTCCGCGTAGGGCCGGACTGCCGGTCTCGTCCTTCAGCCGGCGAAGGAGAGGCTCCAACGCCAAAGCATAAAGGAGAGGCGACAGCGGACAACCCTGACGAACCGACCTAGACAGCACGAACGCGTCCGACAACCTTCCGTTCACCTGTACCACAGCACTGGGGGAGCGATACAGGAGGCTAATCCAGCGGCAGAAGTTGGGTGCGAATCCAGCGGCCTGCAGGACAGTAGCAAGGTAGCGATGGTCGACCCTATCAAATGCCTTGGACTGATCCAAATTGATCAGCGCGGCTTGCTCGTCGTCTTTTACACCCTCTATGATCGTGCGGATCAGATGCAGGTTGCTCTGAATTGTTCGGCCCCTCACAGAACAAGTCTGCTCAGGTCCCAACAGAGACTCGGCAACTGACTGCAAACGCTCCTGCAGGATCTTGGCCATAATCTTTAACTCTGTGTTTAGCAGAGTTATGGGCCTGTAGTCATCTAGTTTCCCCCCACCACCTTTGCCCTTTTTCAACAGAGTGATCACGCCCCTGGTGATCCGGTTGGGGATGGACCCCGACCGAAACCAGTTGTTGAACACTGCAGTCAAAATCGGAACAAAGATGTGCGACAGCCTCAAGTACAATTCATAGGGCAAACCATCCAGACTGGGCGACTTGCCTCTGCCGACCTTCTTCAAAACCGCGTAGACTTCGCCGTCCGTGATCTCTCCCTCGCAGCTAGCCGCTTCAGTCGGCGAAAGCCGAGGAAAGTCAGCCAAATAGCTACGAAACTCCTCCTCACGGAGACCAGGCTCCTTGGTAAACCGGCTCTCGAAATGGCGCCGAAACGCCTCGCACATGTCGTCAGTGGCCCGAAGAGTACGCCCCTCCGGGGATTCGACTTCACGAATGTAACGATCGCCACCTCGACGGACCTCTTCCCTGCGCAGATCTGCGCCCAAGTTCACAGCTTCGGAAGACATCTTGCTTAACTTATGTCTAATTACCTGGCCCATGTACCGCTCGCTATTCGAACGATCCAGGGCCTCCTTAGCTAAGGCTATCTCTAGGGGATCCCCCCCAGCCACCGCCCGGGAATAACTAGACTTGAGTGTCTTCACCTTGTCAGCTCTATCTAGAGCGAGCCGTTTGCTGAAATTAGTGGTGAAGGACCTAATCCTACACTTAAGGCGTTCCCACCACTTATTCCCGATAACCGCCCCCACTAGCTCCCGCTGCACTAGTCTAATTAGCTGTTCCCGAAAGTCCTCCCTGTCCAGTAAGGACAGATTGAACTTCCAGTACCCAGCCATTCTAGGCCTGCAGTCTAACGCCACCCGGGCACAAACGAGTTTGTGGTCCGAATAGCCTACCCAGTGGAACGTAGGGCAATCTAGTAGATCTATGTCGGCTCTTCTAACTAACATTCTGTCAAGGTAGCTAACTACCTTGTCAAAAGGCCAATTAAGAGCCCACGTCCACATTTTCCCCCCGGGATGATCGACCCGGTATCTATCGACGAGACCATAATCGTCGATCAGATCAACCAGGCTACGATCGCCCCTTCTCCCGCTAGCTCCCCGCCCCCTGTCTAACTTGGGGTCCAGGATGGCATTCCAGTCCCCCATTAAAACTAGGCGCGTTGAATCCACTAGGAACGGCCCCAACCGCCGAAAAAACGAGACCCGCTCCTCCCGGTCGTTGGGCGCATAAACCGCAACGACTCATCTTAATACAAACCCTGAGGATTTATTATGTTTTTATACATAATTGTGGCACGTGGCCGATGAAGGGGAGGGGTAAAGGCTGGTCCAAACTAACTATCCTATACCTAGCTAATCAGATTCACGACCCATTCATACATTACAATTTACCCATTCACCACAAGAACTCGTCCGTCACCAAACAATCCTCCAACCACCATAATACCGCATCCTCTCAAGGGGAACCTACCAAAAACGTGCCCCACACCATAAAAATTTGATGATAATACATAAAATACATAAAATTTTAATAATGATAGAATGAGAGGGGAGGGAGATGAACCCAATAATCAAATAAATATAAACACAAAATACAAACTAAACATAACAGATGTTAGTAGGGGACCGTCCAACCCTCAAAATAGAGAGGCCGCTGTATTCTGCCCAGGGGACAAAATCAAGAGGCAACTCTCGCTAAGGGAGTGGGAAGAAGGCTAAAATATTATGCGGGAAAGGGAAAATATAAAGCTGACCCAGTCGAGATAAAAGGGGGGGCCGAAACAAACTGGGGAGGTTGGGAATCTCGACTTGGATCATAACCAAAGAGTAGCCGGGTTACAGGCCAGGAACAACACTTACTCACATTAACTAGGTACACTGAAGCTTGTCTAATCCTAACCAAGGGGAGGGTTCCACAGGAAGCCACCCCGATGTGCAATAGGTTGACCTAGAAGAGAAAATCAAGGCTAGCCCCGGTCACACGAACCAAGCTCGCCTCTTTTACCCACCTTTCGCTAAAGACTGTCGAATGCAATCGTTTTCTATCAGATCTAATCTTCATCTTGAGCTGATGCTCAAAGAATAGGATTAGATGCTGATGAGAAAGACGGTTGCCCCGCAAGACTTCCTCCTTTCGCGTCGTCCAAATCACCATTCGAGCCGTGGCCAGCAGCGTCAGAAACACCATTCGTTTCACCCCGGAATACGGGGGCGACACATTGTCACACGCGTATGCGCGATCAATGGACACAAGCTGTTCGGGAGCGAGACGAGCCGTCAGCTCGCCGACATGGTCCCATAAGGGGCGGACCCGGGGGCAATGGTAGAAGGCGTGCGGAGCCGTTTCTTCTAAGCCAAGACCACACCGTTCACAGTCTGGCAAATCCGCCAAACCCCATATGAAAGCCTTGTCGTTGAGAGGCAGCCGATTCCGAGCCAATCGCCAGGTAAGCGAAAACTCAGGGTTACTGAGGTAATCCGCCGCTGGCGCCCAAGACCAGTAGGAGCGAAACTCCTCCTCCGACAAGCCGAGCGTATCACGTAGGGAATCCTTCGCGGGCCCCTCCACTAATCCACGATAGAAGACCTTCCTAGGCCGTGACAGGTCACTGGACCGGGGAATGGCCCTCAAGGCCGACCGACACTCGCGGATGAAATCCGACTCGTCCCGGGGTTTACGACGGCGCTCAACCCTCGAGATGGGGGGACTGATGGTAAGGCTATGGAAGGCGTCCCTAACAATCCCCTCCAGAATCGGATCTCTCCCAGTCAATGCGCGGCGTAGGAAAGCCAACCTAGAGGCACGGACGTGACTCAAGAGGTGCGGCATTCCCAGCCCCCCATGACACGGACGTTTAGTGCAGACTCGTCTGTCGACCCTGTTCACGCGTCCCCTCCATAAAATGGAGGATAGCGATCGCTCGAGCGCCTTCCAATGGGTCCCACAGAGAGGAAGTACAGACAATCGATAAAGAATCAGGGGGAAAATGTATGTAACACACACCTCCGCCCTGCCCTTCACGGACAACCGCCGTCGATTCCAAGTCTTGCCGGCAGAACCGACCTTTGCAAGTACTTCAGACCAATTCTTCTCCAGCTGGAGGTCCGGTCCAAACCACACTCCAAGAATGCGGACAGGTCCATCCGTCCAACCGAAGCGGCCCGGAAGAGCGACCCCCTTCCAGGCACCTAACCGCAAGCCGGAAGACTTGTCGCGGTTTATCTTGGCCCCTGTCACCTTCTCGTACCGGTCAAGCGCCTTCTGTACCGCCTCGATATCGTCCCGGGACGACACGAAAGCAGATACGTCATCGGCGTACGCGGAAACCCTGGCTCGAGCCCCTCCAGGAACGGCGATTCCGCGTAGGGCCGGACTGCCGGTCTCGTCCTTCAGCCGGCGAAGGAGAGGCTCCAACGCCAAAGCATAAAGGAGAGGCGACAGCGGACAACCCTGACGAACCGACCTAGACAGCACGAACGCGTCCGACAACCTTCCGTTCACCTGTACCACAGCACTGGGGGAGCGATACAGGAGGCTAATCCAGCGGCAGAAGTTGGGTGCGAATCCAGCGGCCTGCAGGACAGTAGCAAGGTAGCGATGGTCGACCCTATCAAATGCCTTGGACTGATCCAAATTGATCAGCGCGGCTTGCTCGTCGTCTTTTACACCCTCTATGATCGTGCGGATCAGATGCAGGTTGCTCTGAATTGTTCGGCCCCTCACAGAACAAGTCTGCTCAGGTCCCAACAGAGACTCGGCAACTGACTGCAAACGCTCCTGCAGGATCTTGGCCATAATCTTTAACTCTGTGTTTAGCAGAGTTATGGGCCTGTAGTCATCTAGTTTCCCCCCACCACCTTTGCCCTTTTTCAACAGAGTGATCACGCCCCTGGTGATCCGGTTGGGGATGGACCCCGACCGAAACCAGTTGTTGAACACTGCAGTCAAAATCGGAACAAAGATGTGCGACAGCCTCAAGTACAATTCATAGGGCAAACCATCCAGACCGGGCGACTTGCCTCTGCCGACCTTCTTCAAAACCGCGTAGACTTCGCCGTCCGTGATCTCTCCCTCGCAGCTAGCCGCTTCAGTCGGCGAAAGCCGAGGAAAGTCAGCCAAATAGCTACGAAACTCCTCCTCACGGAGACCAGGCTCCTTGGTAAACCGGCTCTCGAAATGGCGCCGAAACGCCTCGCACATGTCGTCAGTGGCCCGAAGAGTACGCCCCTCCGGGGATTCGACTTCACGAATGTAACGATCGCCACCTCGACGGACCTCTTCCCTGCGCAGATCTGCGCCCAAGTTCACAGCTTCGGAAGACATCTTGCTTAACTTATGTCTAATTACCTGGCCCATGTACCGCTCGCTATTCGAACGATCCAGGGCCTCCTTAGCTAAGGCTATCTCTAGGGGATCCCCCCAGCCACCGCCCGGGAATAACTAGACTTGAGTGTCTTCACCTTGTCAGCTCTATCTAGAGCGAGCCGTTTGCTGAAATTAGTGGTGAAGGACCTAATCCTACACTTAAGGCGTTCCCACCACTTATTCCCGATAACCGCCCCAACTAGCTCCCGCTGCACTAGTCTAATTAGCTGTTCCCGAAAGTCCTCCCTGTCCAGTAAGGACAGATTGAACTTCCAGTACCCAGCCATTCTAGGCCTGCAGTCTAACGCCACCCGGGCACAAACGAGTTTGTGGTCCGAATAGCCTACCCAGTGGAACGTAGGGCAATCTAGTAGATCTATGTCGGCTCTTCTAACTAACATTCTGTCAAGGTAGCTAACTACCTTGTCAAAAGGCCAATTAAGAGCCCACGTCCACATTTTCCCCCCGGGATGATCGACCCGGTATCTATCGACGAGACCATAATCGTCGATCAGATCAACCAGGCTACGATCGCCCCTTCTCCCGCTAGCTCCCCGCCCCCTGTCTAACTTGGGGTCCAGGATGGCATTCCAGTCCCCCATTAAAACTAGGCGCGTTGAATCCACTAGGAACGGCCCCAACCGCCGAAAAAACGAGACCCGCTCCTCCCGGTCGTTGGGCGCATAAACCGCAACGACTCATCTTAATACAAACCCTGAGGATTTATTATGTTTTTATACATAATTGTGGCACGTGGCCGATGAAGAGGAGGGGTAAAGGCTGGTCCAAACTAACTATCCTATACCTAGCTAATCAGATTCACGACCCATTCATACATTACAATTTACCCATTCACCACAAGAACTCGTCCGTCACCAAACAATCCTCCAACCACCATAATACCGCATCCTCTCAAGGGGAACCTACCAAAAACGTGCCCCACACCATAAAAATTTGATGATAATACATAAAATACATAAAATTTTAATAATGATAGAATGAGAGGGGAGGGAGATGAACCCAATAATCAAATAAATATAAACACAAAATACAAACTAAACATAACAGATGTTAGTAGGGGACCGTCCAACCCTCAAAATAGAGAGGCCGCTGTATTCTGCCCAGGGGACAAAATCAAGAGGCAACTCTCGCTAAGGGAGTGGGAAGAAGGCTAAAATATTATGCGGGAAAGGGAAAATATAAAGCTGACCCAGTCGAGATAAAAGGGGGGGCCGAAACAAACTGGGGAGGTTGGGAATCTCGACTTGGATCATAACCAAAGAGTAGCCGGGTTACAGGCCAGGAACAACACTTACTCACATTAACTAGGTACACTGAAGCTTGTCTAATCCTAACCAAGGGGAGGGTTCCACAGGAAGCCACCCCGATGTGCAATAGGTTGACCTAGAAGAGAAAATCAAGGCTAGCCCCGGTCACACGAACCAAGCTCGCCTCTTTTACCCACCTTTCGCTAAAGACTGTCGAATGCAATCGTTTTCTATCAGATCTAATCTTCATCTTGAGCTGATGCTCAAAGAATAGGATTAGATGCTGATGAGAAAGACGGTTGCCCCGCAAGACTTCCTCCTTTCGCGTCGTCCAAATCACCATTCGAGCCGTGGCCAGCAGCGTCAGAAACACCATTCGTTTCACCCCGGAATACGGGGGCGACACATTGTCACACGCGTATGCGCGATCAATGGACACAAGCTGTTCGGGAGCGAGACGAGCCGTCAGCTCGCCGACATGGTCCCATAAGGGGCGGACCCGGGGGCAATGGTAGAAGGCGTGCGGAGCCGTTTCTTCTAAGCCAAGACCACACCGTTCACAGTCTGGCAAATCCGCCAAACCCCATATGAAAGCCTTGTCGTTGAGAGGCAGCCGATTCCGAGCCAATCGCCAGGTAAGCGAAAACTCAGGGTTACTGAGGTAATCCGCCGCTGGCGCCCAAGACCAGTAGGAGCGAAACTCCTCCTCCGACAAGCCGAGCGTATCACGTAGGGAATCCTTCGCGGGCCCCTCCACTAATCCACGATAGAAGACCTTCCTAGGCCGTGACAGGTCACTGGACCGGGGAATGGCCCTCAAGGCCGACCGACACTCGCGGATGAAATCCGACTCGTCCCGGGGTTTACGACGGCGCTCAACCCTCGAGATGGGGGGACTGATGGTAAGGCTATGGAAGGCGTCCCTAACAATCCCCTCCAGAATCGGATCTCTCCCAGTCAATGCGCGGCGTAGGAAAGCCAACCTAGAGGCACGGACGTGACTCAAGAGGTGCGGCATTCCCAGCCCCCCATGACACGGACGTTTAGTGCAGACTCGTCTGTCGACCCTGTTCACGCGTCCCCTCCATAAAATGGAGGATAGCGATCGCTCGAGCGCCTTCCAATGGGTCCCACAGAGAGGAAGTACAGACAATCGATAAAGAATCAGGGGGAAAATGTATGTAACACACACCTCCGCCCTGCCCTTCACGGACAACCGCCGTCGATTCCAAGTCTTGCCGGCAGAACCGACCTTTGCAAGTACTTCAGACCAATTCTTCTCCAGCTGGAGGTCCGGTCCAAACCACACTCCAAGAATGCGGACAGGTCCATCCGTCCAACCGAAGCGGCCCGGAAGAGCGACTCCCTTCCAGGCACCTAACCGCAAGCCGGAAGACTTGTCGCGGTTTATCTTGGCCCCTGTCACCTTCTCGTACCGGTCAAGCGCCTTCTGTACCGCCTCGATATCGTCCCGGGACGACACGAAAGCAGATACGTCATCGGCGTACGCGGAAACCCTGGCTCGAGCCCCTCCAGGAACGGCGATTCCGCGTAGGGCCGGACTGCCGGTCTCGTCCTTCAGCCGGCGAAGGAGAGGCTCCAACGCCAAAGCATAAAGGAGAGGCGACAGCGGACAACCCTGACGAACCGACCTAGACAGCACGAACGCGTCCGACAACCTTCCGTTCACCTGTACCACAGCACTGGGGGAGCGATACAGGAGGCTAATCCAGCGGCAGAAGTTGGGTGCGAATCCAGCGGCCTGCAGGACAGTAGCAAGGTAGCGATGGTCGACCCTATCAAATGCCTTGGACTGATCCAAATTGATCAGCGCGGCTTGCTCGTCGTCTTTTACACCCTCTATGATCGTGCGGATCAGATGCAGGTTGCTCTGAATTGTTCGGCCCCTCACAGAACAAGTCTGCTCAGGTCCCAACAGAGACTCGGCAACTGACTGCAAACGCTCCTGCAGGATCTTGGCCATAATCTTTAACTCTGTGTTTAGCAGAGTTATGGGCCTGTAGTCATCTAGTTTCCCCCCACCACCTTTGCCCTTTTTCAACAGAGTGATCACGCCCCTGGAGATCCGATTGGGGATGGACCCCGACCGAAACCAGTTGTTGAACACTGCAGTCAAAATCGGAACAAAGATGTGCGACAGCCTCAAGTACAATTCATAGGGCAAACCATCCAGACCGGGCGACTTGCCTCTGCCGACCTTCTTCAAAACCGCGTAGACTTCGCCGTCCGTGATCTCTCCCTCGCAGCTAGCCGCTTCAGTCGGCGAAAGCCGAGGAAAGTCAGCCAAATAGCTACGAAACTCCTCCTCACGGAGACCAGGCTCCTTGGTAAACCGGCTCTCGAAATGGCGCCGAAACGCCTCGCACATGTCGTCAGTGGCCCGAAGAGTACGCCCCTCCGGGGATTCGACTTCACGAATGTAACGATCGCCACCTCGACGGACCTCTTCCCTGCGCAGATCTGCGCCCAAGTTCACAGCTTCGGAAGACATCTTGCTTAACTTATGTCTAATTACCTGGCCCATGTACCGCTCGCTATTCGAACGATCCAGGGCCTCCTTAGCTAAGGCTATCTCTAGGGGATCCCCCCCAGCCACCGCCCGGGTGTAACTAGTTTTAAGCGTCTTCACCTTGTCAGCTCTATCTAGAGCGAGCCGTTTGCTGAAATCAGTGGTGAAGGACCTAATCCTACACTTAAGGCGTTCCCACCACTTATTCCCGATAACCGCCCCCACTAGCTCCCGCTGCACTAGTCTAATTAGCTGTTCCCGAAAGTCCTCCCTGTCCAGTAAGGACAGATTGAACTTCCAGTACCCAGCCATTCTAGGCCTACAGTCTAACGCCACCCGGGCACAAACGAGTTTGTGGTCCGAATAGCCTACCCAGTGGAACGTAGGGCAATCTAGTAGATCTATGTCGGCTCTTCTAACTAACATTCTGTCAAGGTAGCTAACTACCTTGTCAAAAGGCCAATTAAGAGCCCACGTCCACATTTTCCCCCCGGGATGATCGACCCGGTATCTATCGACGAGACCATAATCGTCGATCAGATCAACCAGGCTACGATCGCCCCTTCTCCCGCTAGCTCCCCGCCCCCTGTCTAACTTGGGGTCCAGGATGGCATTCCAGTCCCCCATTAAAACTAGGCGCGTTGAATCCACTAGGAACGGCCCCAACCGCCGAAAAAACGAGACCCGCTCCTCCCGGTCGTTGGGCGCATAAACCGCAACGACTCATCTTAATACAAACCCTGAGGATTTATTGCAACAAAGGTTACAATTGTGGCACAAGGCCAAAAAGGGGAGGGGGAAAAGGCTGGTCAACACTTACTATCTTATACCTAGCTAATCTGACTCACGACCCATTCATACATTACAATTTACCCATTCACCACAAGAACTCGTCCGTCACCAAACAATCCTCCAACCACCATAATACCGCATCCTCTCAAGGGGAACCTACCAAAAACGCGCCCCACACCATAAAAATTTGATGATAATACATAAAATACATAAAATTTTAATAATGATAGAATGAGAGGGGAGGGAGATGAACCCAATAATCAAATAAATATAAACACAAAATACAAACTAAACATAACAGATGTTAGTAGGGGACCGTCCAACCCTCAAAATAGAGAGGCCGCTGTATTCTGCCCATGGGACAAAATCAAGAGGAAACTCTCGCTAAGGGAGTGGGAAGAAGGCTAAAATATTATGCGGGAAAGGGAAAATATAAAGCTGACCCAGTCGAGATAAAAGGGGGGGCCGAAACAAACTGGGGAGGTTGGGAATCTCGACTTGGATCATAACCAAAGAGTAGCCGGGTTACAGGCCAGGAACAACACTTACTCACATTAACTAGGTACACTGAAGCTTGTCTAATCCTAACCAAGGGGAGGGTTCCACAGGAAGCCACCCCGATGTGCAATAGGTTGACCTAGAAGAGAAAATCAAGGCTAGCCCCGGTCACACGAACCAAGCTCGCCTCTTTTACCCACCTTTCGCTAAAGACTGTCGAATGCAATCGTTTTCTATCAGATCTAATCTTCATCTTGAGCTGATGCTCAAAGAATAGGATTAGATGCTGATGAGAAAGACGGTTGCCCCGCAAGGCTTCCTCCTTTCGCGTCGTCCAAATCACCATTCGAGCCGTGGCCAGCAGCGTCAGAAACACCATTCGTTTCACCCCGGAATACGGGGGCGACACATTGTCACACGCGTATGCGCGATCAATGGACACAAGCTGTTCGGGAGCGAGACGAGCCGTCAGCTCGCCGACATGGTCCCATAAGGGGCGGACCCGGGGGCAATGGTAGAAGGCGTGCGGAGCCGTTTCTTCTAAGCCAAGACCACACCGTTCACAGTCTGGCAAATCCGCCAAACCCCATATGAAAGCCTTGTCGTTGAGAGGCAGCCGATTCCGAGCCAATCGCCAGGTAAGCGAAAACTCAGGGTTACTGAGGTAATCCGCCGCTGGCGCCCAAGACCAGTAGGAGCGAAACTCCTCCTCCGACAAGCCGAGCGTATCACGTAGGGAATCCTTCGCGGGCCCCTCCACTAATCCACGATAGAAGACCTTCCTAGGCCGTGACAGGTCACTGGACCGGGGAATGGCCCTCAAGGCCGACCGACACTCGCGGATGAAATCCGACTCGTCCCGGGGTTTACGACGGCGCTCAACCCTCGAGATGGGGGGACTGATGGTAAGGCTAGGGAAGGCGTCCCTAACAATCCCCTCCAGAATCGGATCTCTCCCAGTCAATGCGCGGCGTAGGAAAGCCAACCTAGAGGCACGGACGTGACTCAAGAGGTGCGGCATTCCCAGCCCCCCATGACACGGACGTTTAGTGCAGACTCGTCTGTCGACCCTGTTCACGCGTCCCCTCCATAAAATGGAGGATAGCGATCGCTCGAGCGCCTTCCAATGGGTCCCACAGAGAGGAAGTACAGACAATCGATAAAGAATCAGGGGGAAAATGTATGTAACACACACCTCCGCCCTGCCCTTCACGGACAACCGCCGTCGATTCCAAGTCTTGCCGGCAGAACCGACCTTTGCAAGTACTTCAGACCAATTCTTCTCCAGCTGGATGTCCGGTCCAAACCACACTCCAAGAATGCGGACAGGTCCATCCGTCCAACCGAAGCGGCCCGGAAGAGCGACCCCCTTCCAGGCACCTAACCGCAAGCCGGAAGACTTGTCGCGGTTTATCTTGGCCCCTGTCACCTTCTCGTACCGGTCAAGCGCCTTCTGTACCGCCTCGATATCGTCCCGGGACGACACGAAAGCAGATACGTCATCGGCGTACGCGGAAACCCTGGCTCGAGCCCCTCCAGGAACGGCGATTCCGCGTAGGGCCGGACTGCCGGTCTCGTCCTTCAGCCGGCGAAGGAGAGGCTCCAACGCCAAAGCATAAAGGAGAGGCGACAGCGGACAACCCTGACGAACCGACCTAGACAGCACGAACGCGTCCGACAACCTTCCGTTCACCTGTACCACAGCACTGGGGGAGCGATACAGGAGGCTAATCCAGCGGCAGAAGTTGGGTGCGAATCCAGCGGCCTGCAGGACAGTAGCAAGGTAGCGATGGTCGACCCTATCAAATGCCTTGGACTGATCCAAATTGATCAGCGCGGCTTGCTCGTCGTCTTTTACACCCTCTATGATCGTGCGGATCAGATGCAGGTTGCTCTGAATTGTTCGGCCCCTCACAGAACAAGTCTGCTCAGGTCCCAACAGAGACTCGGCAACTGACTGCAAACGCTCCTGCAGGATCTTGGCCATAATCTTTAACTCTGTGTTTAGCAGAGTTATGGGCCTGTAGTCATCTAGTTTCCCCCCACCACCTTTGCCCTTTTTCAACAGAGTGATCACGCCCCTGGTGATCCGATTGGGGATGGACCCCGACCGAAACCAGTTGTTGAACACTGCAGTCAAAATCGGAACAAAGATGTGCGACAGCCTCAAGTACAATTCATAGGGCAAACCATCCAGACCGGGCGACTTGCCTCTGCCGACCTTCTTCAAAACCGCGTAGACTTCGCCCTCCGTGATCTCTCCCTCGCAGCTAGCCGCTTCAGTCGGCAAAAGCCGAGGAAAGTCAGCCAAATAGCTACGAAACTCCTCCTCACGGAGACCAGGCTCCTTGGTAAACCGGCTCTCGAAATGGCGCCGAAACGCCTCGCACATGTCGTCAGTGGCCCGAAGAGTACGCCCCTCCGGGGATTCGACTTCACGAATGTAACGATCGCCACCTCGACGGACCTCTTCCCTGCGCAGATCTGCGCCCAAGTTCACAGCTTCGGAAGACATCTTGCTTAACTTATGTCTAATTACCTGGCCCATGTACCGCTCGCTATTCGAACGATCCAGGGCCTCCTTAGCTAAGGCTATCTCTAGGGGATCCCCCCCAGCCACCGCCCGGGTGTAACTAGTTTTAAGCGTCTTCACCTTGTCAGCTCTATCTAGAGCGAGCCGTTTGCTGAAATCAGTGGTGAAGGACCTAATCCTACACTTAAGGCGTTCCCACCACTTATTCCCGATAACCGCCCCCACTAGCTCCCGCTGCACTAGTCTAATTAGCTGTTCCCGAAAGTCCTCCCTGTCCAGTAAGGACAGATTGAACTTCCAGTACCCAGCCATTCTAGGCCTACAGTCTAACGCCACCCGGGCACAAACGAGTTTGTGGTCCGAATAGCCTACCCAGTGGAACGTAGGGCAATCTAGTAGATCTATGTCGGCTCTTCTAACTAACATTCTGTCAAGGTAGCTAACTACCTTGTCAAAAGGCCAATTAAGAGCCCACGTCCACATTTTCCCCCCGGGATGATCGACCCGGTATCTATCGACGAGACCATAATCGTCGATCAGATCAACCAGGCTACGATCGCCCCTTCTCCCGCTAGCTCCCCGCCCCCTGTCTAACTTGGGGTCCAGGATGGCATTCCAGTCCCCCATTAAAACTAGGCGCGTTGAATCCACTAGGAACGGCCCCAACCGCCGAAAAAACGAGACCCGCTCCTCCCGGTCGTTGGGCGCATAAACCGCAACGACTCATCTTAATACAAACCCTGCAAACTAACTGATGAATCAAGCTGGTATTTATATAGAAATACCTCCACTCAGGTACCAGCAGCCAATCACAGCCCAAGCAATGGACTATCCCACTTTAGCACAATGAGATGCTCCATTGCACCATAAATAGCTCTCTTCCTCAAGGTTGGATTATTTTTTATTTTACCTCAGCTTGCTCCACAACTGAGTGTTTATCTTGACCACGTGATTGCTCGACAATTCTTATTTGGTTGACAGCGTTTTGAATCCTGTCCATTCGTACGAGGATGCACTTCAGCCTTTCTTCTATGAATCTTCGGTCGAACGTGGGATAGAGAAATTTCTTTCTCTCGATTCCATAGGGGTCGATGACGACAGAAGGTTGTCTTCCCTAGATGAAGAGAAGATAAAGAAATTTGAAGAGTCTATATCGTTCTTAAGGACGGTAGATACTATATTGATCTACCTTGGGACTACGAGAAGCTTTCTCGTGTTGAGTCCAACAATGTGCCTTCTCTGAGAATAATGCAGAGAGTGGCGGAGTCCTTAAACAGGAAGGGACTGTACGATGATTATTTAAAAGTCTTCAATGAGTACGAAGACTGTGGCATAATTGAACCATTCTCGGTACTGCTAAGGACTTACGAGAATTATATTTGGGTCCCCCATAGACCTGTCATCAAGGAAGGTCAGGGGGTTACTACAAAAATCCGCCCCGTGTTCAACTGTTCGTTGAAGAGACGAGGGGGTACCTCGATCAATGACGCCGCTTATTCTGGCGTTAATCTCACTGCTCAATTATTGGATTTATTGTTAACGTTGCGAAAGAATAATTATGTTCTTCTGGGCGATTTGCGTAAAGCATTTCTACAAATTCACCTGAAATCTGTTGAAGACAAATAGATTTTGCTTTTTTCTTAAGGTGAATGACAAATTATGCACTTACAGATATAATACTATTATCTTCGTTTGATGCCAGCCCTTTCATCTTGAGTTTTATACTTAAAATTCATGCGAAAAAGTACAAGGCTGATTTGGCCTCTCATACCATTTACAACAACTTTTATGTTGACAATTTGGTCACATCTAGCTGTGACCGTGACTCTTTACTTCACGTTTATAACACTGTACGTGGTAGGTTAAAGGAAGCAGGATTCGAGCTTCGGTCCTGCAATTCCAATTGCTTGAACCTGCAAAATAAAATGTTGGAGGACGATTCAATTACGTCCCCGCTTCCCACCTTTGAAAGTGTTGGGTTATCTTTATTCCCCGCTTCAAGATTCAATTAAACTTAATCCCACAGCTATAGACTCCAATGTCAATACTAAACGTGGGGTTCTTTCCCAGATTTCCTCCGTATATGATCCATTATCTTTACTTCTTCCTGTAACTGTACAGGGGAAGATATTCATTAGTCAATTATGGAAGAATAATTTATCATGGGATCAGCAGATTCCCGAGAATTTGCTAAACTTGTGGCAAATACATGCTAAAGAATTAAATAAGTTATGGGAATTCGAGTTCCCCAGATGCGTACTATCGGAGAACTCCCCAGTTGAGTTCATTTGCTTCTGCGATGCGTCTAAGCAGGCCTTTGGATTTACTATGTACGCAAAACAAGGAACCCAATGTTCCTTATTATTCGCCAAAGCCAAAGTAGCTCCCATCAAGGGGAAATCACTCCCTACCCTGGAACTTATGGCCATATATCTGGACTTAAATTTGCCCCTCAGGTTTTAGCGGCCTTAAAGCCTATAAATATCCTTGCCCTTTACCTTGTGTCAGACGCTCAAGTAGCCCTATCGTGGGTTTTAAACGGCAAAGGGTCCAAAAAAAATATATTTGTAGAAAATCGAATATCTGATATTAAAAAGTCTTTGGAGGAGATTACCCTAAAATTTGGCATATCACCTAAAATTAAATATGTTCCTTCGACGGAAAATCCGGCAGATCTGCTAACCAAAGGCCTCACCACCTCTAAGTTCGCACAACTGTTCAAATTCTGGGCATACGGCCCTGAGGGGCTTAATCAAGATAGCATCTGATGGCCCGTATCACCCTTACCCTGTCTTAACGAAAACAACAGGAAAATTGTATCCTGCATGATGTCTGTAGATACGTGCCCGGTTCAAGGCAGTTTACCTTTGGAAATCTGGAAATTTTCCACATTATCTAAGGCGATCAATGTCTTAGAGAAGGTGCTAAGTTTTGTCGACAAATTACGTCACCGAAGCACTAATACCTTTAATAGAGCCAAGATGTCGCTTTTTACCAAGATGCAAAGTGAAGTTTTTTCCTTTGAGTTGGATTATTTGAAACAACCTTCAAATAAGGTTATACCTCCTAGGGTATCAGCCCAGGGCCTATTCTTAGATAAAGATGGTCTGATGCGGACCAGGGGTCGCATTCAGAACTCTGATATTCTTCCTTTTGAAGTAAAATTTCCTATTCTGTTAGGAACAAATCATCACCTGACTGAATTGGCTATTAATGAGGCTCACTTAAATTGTTGCCATATGGGAACCAATTAAACGCTCAGTAAGTTGAGGTTATCAGGATTTTGGATTCCCCAGGGGAGACAAACGGTAAAAAGGATTCTCCGTAATTGTATTACTTGCAAGAAGATCAATTCGTTGCCTTGTAAAGCTCCTTCCGGGTCCCAACTGTCCTCTCATCGGGTAAATTTTGTCCGCCCCTTTAAACAAGTGGGTGTGGATTTTACAGGTCACTTTTTTGTGAAACACAATTATGAAGATGTAAAAATGTATGTTTTACTATTCACGTGTATGAGTTTGCGTGCTATACATCTGGAACTGTTACCAGACATGAGCACACGTTCCTTCATACTAGCCTTTATCAGGTTCACCAACTTATTTGGTGTTCCTTCTCATGTATACTCTGATAACGCTAAGTCCTTTTTAGCGTCTGGCATTATATTATCAGATGTATTCGTCTCTGACGAATTTAAAGAATATTTTAAGTCAACTTCTATCAATCACCGAACCATTCCTCTCTATTCTGCTTGGCAGTGGGGGGGGGCTTTGGAGAGGCTAATTAAAACTGTTAAACAGTGCCTAAGAAAATTAATGGGCAGGAGGAAGATCGACCACTTCGAATTCCTGACTACCCTCTCAGACGTACAGAAGGCCATAAATGATAGGCCACTCACGTATATATCTTCTTCGGATAGAGGTCTTGACTTTCTCACCCCTAACC
Source organism: Acanthosepion lycidas (assembly GCA_963932145.1). Classification (NCBI taxonomy): domain Eukaryota; kingdom Metazoa; phylum Mollusca; class Cephalopoda; order Sepiida; family Sepiidae; genus Acanthosepion; species Acanthosepion lycidas. The sequence goes on along the minus strand of OZ010607.1, from coordinate 79,665,938 downwards.
ACTTTCTGCAAACGGGCTATCACCCCTGCTTGCTAATTAATAATTACGAATCGGAGGAGTTGTGCCCCGATCCGCCCCATAGAATTAAACTAATACGTTCCCTTGAATTGAGGGACAAATTCATTGACAAATTCAAACGTATTTGGTATAACGACTATCTTTTGTCGTTAAGAGAAGTTGATGCCAATATAGGGGGCCACTGTCCCCCGAAGGTGTCTGTTGGTGAGATTGTACTTATTAAATCTCCAATCAAATCTCGCCCCTTCTGGAGTCTAGGTAAAATACTTAGATTGATTGTCGGTCATGATAATCAAGTCCGCTCAGCTGTAGTATTAAAAGACGGGTGCGAACAGATTCACTCATTAAAGCATTTATTTCCCTTAGAACTTAAGGGTAATCCTGAAACTGCAGAATTTATGGAAGATGGTGGCCCCTTCTTCTGCCCTACTTGTTCCGTTGCTAATAACGGATTAGCTCCCATGGTGTGCTGTGACTCATGTGATAACTGGTATTACTTTAGCTGTGTTGGAATTAATCAGCAGGACACTGTGGGGGAGTGGTTTTGTCCAAACTGTACGGACAAAATTTCACAATAACCTCATATATCCCACACTTGTGGTTATTAGACTTAAGTAAAAGTCACCCACCTTTTATGGATATGCTGATCTAAATGTCTAGATTATTGTTGCAATTTAATTAACAGCAGACAAGGCCAGCATATTCAAAATTAATAATATAATTAACTGAATAGTCAACAGTTAAGTCCCTAGGGAGAACCTTGTTACCTGTCACCTATTGACAGTCTTTAATTACCTTATCATTATATATAAAAAAAAAGTAATGATTAACCATTACTTTTTCCTTTCTTCCTTGGCAGTGTGTGAGAAATTCTGCAATTTAGGCTACTAATGGCTGGATTGTAACGACCAATGAAATTGGTCGAATTTTGATTTGGGTTTTTTCGCGGGCATTTTTTGACGGCTCGTGCCCTTTTGACTTTAGTTGCAGCAATTTCGCGGAAATGTCCGGACGCATTTTTTAATATTTTTGTAGGGCCTTTAGCACCCTAAAATCAAGCCTAAATAATTAGGCTATGACTCTTTCAGCAACCCAATGTGGTAATGCTACAGAGACGTTGTCTTGTCTCAGCTGAATTTCAACGAGGCTGTAGAATTCAGTCATTTATTGACTGTCGTCGAACGTGTACAATTACACCAAGAACTTTTCCAGTGATCTCGACAACAGCCGAACTTCAACTTCGCAGAGACCTTTTATAGAGTCTCACTGAAGTAAAAGACTACCTACTCACAGAGAACTACCCCACCCTGTTTCCAGGGGCAAGAAAGGGCAAAGTCCTTTTTTGCAAGGATTCAATAAAATTTGTTGTTAGTTTCAAGGTAGGCCTTGTTCATTGTATGTCTTTCTTGTCTCTGCCAGGGTTGAACTGTGTGCGAAGAAATTCTCACAATCTACATTCCTAGAGAGAACCAAACTGACCCACGCAAGTCGAAACTCTGACCAACCAGGACTTTGCCGCGCAAATTATCTGACTCAACAATCCACAAACACACTCCATCTCTCTTAAGAACATCACTTACAATACTTTGAAAAGTGATATTTTCTTCTCACTACTTAATAAGTATTAGTAAACAAACAATCAAATTCTCACATAACTAAAGGTACGTAACTCCTGCCAATTATACAAACATACTTACACACACACACACACACACACTAGTAACTGAACTAGCACAAAGGACAATTTAATACGTAACTGGACACTTAGTTTAATTTTGTGAACAAATCTGAATAGGAATTGCAAACACCTTCAAACATTCACAATAATATTCTACACAGCCAAATACACCTATTTTCATTTATCCATTTAAGTTCAAATCAATTGTTATTCTCAAAGTCAAAATTGTATATTAATTGTACATAAATGCATTTTTTTGTTATTGAAATCAAAAAATCTGATAATGGGTGTTCCTTACTCACTTTCCTGTTGATTGATTCATTTTTTTTTTTTTGAATGTCTATCTATATTGTTGCGGATAAATATGTTGAACATGCCCGTAAACTAATCATCTAAAAATAAACCTTCTGATACCAAATTCAAACTCATAGCATATCCCAACAGTTGATTCTCAGTAGTCAGCTATAATCTTCATTGTAATTATTAAATTCAGAAAATAAATGTATTTGAATTTGTTGGATCAAATCCTGCACAGCACCAAAGCATGAAAACCAAAATAATACATTATATTCAAACAATTTTTTGTTTGAGTTTTTTAAATGTTTTATTAATTAAAAATTAAATATTGGACAAAATTAAATTTTACAGATATTATTAAGTTTTAACTAATGTACTCCTGCCGTCAAAATGACAGCAATTGTTAGAAATTTTAATATTGAGATGATATATTGACTTATTGTTGATTTTCTTTAAAAAATTCTTTGTCATAATTAACGTAGCTAAAATGTGATTTTTAACAAATTAATGAGTTTAGAATTCTCATTTTACTTTTATTGGAACATCATGGCTACTTTAGCAAATCGCAAAATTTACCTACAAGAAGGAATGTTGAATAAAAAAATGTTACAAATAGAAATTTTAAAACGTGTTACATTTCAAGCCCTTCTAGAAATGTCAGTTAAACTATTTGTTTTCTTTACATGTTTCTCTGTTGTTGTGTAAAAAAGAAAGAGAAGATATTTTTTGCAATATAAAATTCATAAATTTATTTTTTCTGCATTTTATGAAAATATTCCCGATAGAAAAAGGAAACAAAATTGTCCATCTTTTAGTCTCCATATTTATTTACATCAGTCAGTGTATTTGACGCCAGGAAGAAAACTTCTCACTCGATCAGGTTGAAATGTTCATAAAGTTATTTGAATGAATTTTAAGGATCGCGGTGACAAGAAAAGAAATTCATTCTTCACACTTCACCCAAACTTTTTTACGAGCGACTATGGAAAAAAAAAAGAAAAGAAATGGACTTTTGAAATTCTGTGGCTTCTTTTTTATACGGTTGTGGTTCTTTAAAATTTCGAGGACTTTGGTTGATTTTATTTTATTTTTTTTTTCTTGTTAAATTTGTTTTCGTATTCTGTCGTAAGATGAACTGTTAAAAATTCCATAACACATGAAAAGCAAAAGAAAAGATATTTTCTCATGGACCCAGTGGCTGCAACCGCAAGGTATACTATATTTTGTACGAAAAATGATTTTTTTTTTTATGATTCTGTATAGTATTGAACTCCGCGTAAGTGGGTTCTTCTTTCCTCAAGATTACAGTTTCTCTGGAATTTCACAGCACTCCGACACGAATTGGTTTACGATTTTTATGTGAACAGTAACTTATCACAGTTGAAATAGTTTTTGATAGAAAACTTTACCAAAATAAAGACTAGAATTTTTTTTTTTTTTTTTCCAGAAACGTTTCTTTAAAACTTGCCTTTTTAGATGAAGATTTTAATTACTATTTTTATAGTTGTTACTTAAAATCACCTGAACTTAAATAAATAGTCATTCTTCTAACGTTCGTCGTAAATAATGTCATGCATTTTAGAGAATTATTTAACATCGACTATTCATTTTGCAGATCCGTTAAACTTGCAGACTTTTAAAGACCGGTAGATGTAAAATTTATTCATTCGCCAAAATAATGTCGGTGTTTTTTTTTTATAATCGCGATACGCCTGTACTAGCAACCACCTTATTGGATTCGTAACCGTTTTATCTTTTTAATTTCATTATAAGATGTAAAAAGAAGTGAAGTTAAGAAATTGTAATTATTAATATAATGTAACATGTTTCTTTAATATTTTAAAATATAAAAATGTTGTTATTAAAATTATTTAACATCGAAAAATTTAATTGAAAAGAAATACTCAACGAAAACGAGAGTTTCGTGGCAGAACTGCGATATGCTTTGATTCTTCGGCATATACTTCAGGAATCATGCCCATATTGGAATGAACCATTTTTACACTGGTTGTACCAAAGATGCGCTTCTCGTAGTCGATGAGTTGGCGCCAGAAACCGACATTGGGGTGGATGACAGGCCGCCTTCTCTTGACATGGCGGTACGCCTGCTCCAAAGTCATACGTTCGTATTTCATTAAATAAGCGATGCACAAACTGGCTGAACGACTGATACCGGCAACACAGTGTACCAAAACTCGACCACCTTTCTGGCTGACTTGCCTGATCAAGTCGGCACAGCGGTCAAAGTAAATCCCAAGGTGGGCACGAGACGAGTCGTCCACTTGGATATTAATGCACTCCACATTTGGTGCTTTAAAGTTCGGAATATCAAGCGTACAATTAATGATGTGCGTGATCATGCGCTGGCGGACACGATCATGTCGAACAGCAGCTGCCGCGCTCAAATACAGACAGTCTGTTATTTCTGCAATCTGTGTAAACATTGCCAAATCCATATCGAGTTTGTTATTTTTTAATTTGGGCGGAAAAACTGTTTGGATATACTCAGCGTCGGCTGACGACGTATCAGACTGAGACGACTTACAGGAAGAAGACGAATTTGGCGTGGGCTTTGTGTTTGTACATTGATGTGGAGTGGGAGGAGTGGATGCCGAACGGGGACAACGCCGGCGACGGTAGCTGGATGATGGCAGTGTCGCACGAGAAGATGAATATGGCTCGTTAATATGGTTCTCCTCTGAAGAGGTCTTCGGTCGGCGATATGAGGCTGATGAAGCTGTTAGTGCAGATGACGATGTCTTACTGCAAGTAGAAATGAATCAGAGAAACGGAAAAGGGAATTAATAAAATGCTTTATTACTGGAATTATGAATAGAAACCATGTATTTTTTTAAATATTTTCACCCCAAGTAAGGCAATGAAAGCACAAGGGGTTACTGAGAGTGAAATAATAAAAAGAAAAGCATTAAAGAGTAAGAACAATAAAAGAGGAATCAAGATAACAGTAGGTACTTATTGACATTACATTTAAATTTTTGAAGATCAAAGTTCGCTGAAAAGCAAGAAACCGGAAGAAAGTCCTACAGGCGAAAAGTGAAAGAAAAGAAACTGTTAGCAACGAATTCATAGTTTCATCTAAGCCATTTCAATTGTAAAATGATGAGACCTTGCCGCCAATCTAGTACTGCGCTTAAATTCATAAAGTCTAGGTAACAAAGGGGAATGCTCATCAGAAGAATTTCCCTGAAAGTATTTATAGAAAAGGTACAGAGAAGCAACATTACAGCTGTCAGAAAGTGACTGAAATAACATTGCAGATTCTTCTTTTGATTTTATCAAGAATCTCTAAATATAACTTAGAAAACAATGCACTAACTTTAAAAAATACACGAAAAAACTCATTTGACTTTTTTTTTTAAAGAGATTGAGGGAAAAATATGCTATTCATATTACTTATTATTATGAGTAATATGAATAGGATAAAATTATTCATACTACAGTTCTGACCCCATATGAAACCGTTCAGAAGTCGTCAATTATTGCACGGAGTCACAAATCTTCATCTACTGGACAGATAGATTGCCAACCAAGGTTGAAGAGTTTCTATCGAGAGATGGAGTAGTCATAAAAAAAAAAAAATATTCCCCAGCAGTCTGAACATTCGTGAGAATAGTTATTTTCTAAGCGTCCGAGACAAGCTTGCTAACCATTACAATACGTCGAAGTGCGCATTTGTGGTGATATGTTGACTTAAAAAAATTATCTAGGACTGAAATTCTTAAAAAAAGAAATAAGACACCGAGTTCGCAAATGTGCCGCAGGCGGAAATGCTGCAATTGAAAATTGTTTAAATTCATTTAACGATATGTCTTAATGTAACGTTGTAGTTCATACCAGGCATCCTGGTGCATTCTCAGGGTGCAGCTTCTTCCAGTCGAAGCCTTGTGGCTTAAAAAATAACTCTTTGGTCAGATCGGTAACCACGGAATAAAATCACGAGACGAATTTGTAGCAAGCAAAAAATTTTTACGGTTGTAACTTTCTGCAGTTGACGAGCGATGCAGGAGTAAGATTTGAAAGCACTAGGAGGGAAATAATATAAAATGAAAAAAAAATTAACTATCGCGAATTTGCCGATAACACAAAACACCAAATTTGAAAAAATAAAAAAAAATGTCCATATCATTTAACCAAACCTGTTTGAGATAATTATTGCTGCTGAAATACACACACACTATATATATATATATATATATATATATATATATATATATATATATATATATATATATATATATATATATATATATATATATATATATATATATATAATGGACTCTCCCGTCGGTTTCGACGTATGGGAATCTGACAACTTAACCAACTAATTTTGTGCGATAATCTTAAGTAGCACTTAAGACCCGCAAGTGATTTGCAAAGGAGGCCGCATATGGAGCAAGAGTGGGGATTGTGGGATGAGGTCACAGTTTGACTGATCTTTTTTTTTTTATTCAAAGTTTTTTTTAAAGACGATTAACAAGGGACTGAGGTTAAGCTTGTTATTTAATATATTTATAATAACCTCATCAAGCTACTGCACTTTCATTCGGATCCTCAGGTTGAAGATTCGACAGGTGAAAACGCTAATCACGCAGCGAGGTAATTATATCTTTTTAAAATAAATGTACTTAATATTGCTTTACGACTTAGGTGTTGAGCATTTTTGAAATCTTCTAGGACTAGTCAGTTTCGTGTTAAACTTTGTCCCATTATTGATTTAAATGAATGCAGAACACACACACACACACATATATATATATATATATATGAAAATAGTTTTTTACTAGTAAATATAATTTGCTTTAATATGGCATAGTTATTAAAACAAAAACAAAAAAGGTGTATTTTGGTCCGATATCCCTACTTTAACTTCTAATATAATTTAATAGATCTTAATTCTCATAAAGTGTTAGTTATTTAATTGTAACATTTTCTCTGTGTGTAAAACCGATTGAGTAATGATGTATTTATAAATCTGGTCAAGAGAATCTTGTTAATAGTCGTCAGGTCATTTTGAAATATAATAACTTTTAGAAATATCAATGAATCAGGATTCTTTTTGTTTTTCTACTGAATTTTTCATTCTATTTTTTTTTCTTTTTATAATGCCGGAAAAGCATTAGATCCCCAAGGATACTCAGGACCGGTGGGTACTATCCCCGAAACCCCCGATGGGCCCCGGGCAAGCTTTGTGACCCTTACTATCTTATCAACATTTGCCTTTTTCTACCTACGTTTATAAACGTTACAAATTAAATTAAGCACAGCTGATTATTAAAGGATGAAATCTTTTCACAGATTTTGACGTCATTCTGGGGTCTTTTTTTTTCCGTCATTTTTTTTTTTTTTTTTTTTTTGCTTATTTATTTATATTGAGTTTATTGAGACTTATTAGTCTCAAAAAACACAATATAAAATTCACTTATTTTTCCATAATGTTGAATGTGTTATAACTATTCAACTTTTAAAAAGAAAAATCTCGAGTTGATGATAAAAATTGCCTCAAAACATCATTGATTTATACGGGAATGATCTATTATGACATGTCTCTAATTTGTATTTAGACACACTATTTATTTTCAATTTTTCTAGTTAAATTGTTCACTTCTTTTGCATATGATCTGTTGTACATAATTAGATTGCAACAAAAATTTTATTTTATATGAATACTACCTTATGAAAATTGAGATCTAGTAGAGGGTGTATCATAGATTGGGGGGGACACAAGATACTTGCACTGGACCTGCTTGTACTGTAGCTTCTGTAACAGAAGCGTGAGTAAACGTGTGTGAATATGTTAGGAATTTCTTAGAAGTGCATACATGGTCCCTGCACTATTTAATTTTTATTATCTTTATGCAACATAAAAGCCAATTGCTTAGCAGACTGGTTTCAACTGGTGTGCCTGGAAATTAAGTCTTTCTTTATTAATAGTAAGACTAGTTTGAGGATTCCACTTTAGTTCATAGACGTGATTACAAAATCAGATGCGTCTTGTCATAAAATGCCAATAAAATCATAATGGGTATTATTATATCATATAACCCTGTTTACTATATTTCTCACGGCTATTATTTACATTCAAGTGCCCTCATTTTTGTTGTTGTTATCACGATGTTTCGACCGTTATACTCTCCGGCCTTCTTCAGATGTCCGTAGACCCTGGTAACCTTCAAAGAATTTCAAACTGAACATTCTTCAGACGATATTTGTTGAGATTTTGGATCTATCCAAAAAGTGACTTGACCCAAAGAGTTATGAGTTCAACCCCTGGCCTAAGCGGACAGAACCAAAAAAAAAAAAAAAAAAAAAAAAAAAGAACTTGGAGAGTTCTCAAGGTGAATTAACTAAAGCTGAGATATCCAAAAGAAAAAAAAAACAAAAAAACAGCATGGCATGTGAAATTAGAACAGTCTGCTTCCCGTGGACTAAATAAAGGGTTTGGTTTGAAATTCATAAAAATATCACGTGAAAAAGACTAAGCGTTCAAAGACCGAAACGTGAATATTTACAGTCCAATCGATGTAAATAATATAAAGTATCTACAGATCTTATTGCATGTTGCTTTCACACCTGGCCCCGCTTTGTTGCCGATTCCCTTTCCTACTGCTGCTTCCTTGCTATTGTTTCTTGCTTTCTTTCGTTCGTTGCGAAAGGCTGCTATATGGTATTTATTTCTCGGCCTACCGAGGAAGACGTCATAGCCAAGCAACACAGGAAACGATACATAAAATGTAACAGAGAGAGTTTGGGAAACACACACATACTCACAAATATTTTTTTATTGAAATTGGAGTAAATCTGAGTAGCGAAATTAGATCAGAGCAATTTTGTTTACTGAGGGGAAATCTGATCTTGCCCATTTGGAATAGGGTCATCAGAAAGACAATGGAAAATCATCGAAATGATTTTTATCGGTTAAAATTTGAAATAGAGCTTACTAAAGCTATGAGGAACTTTGAAATTCACATGATTTGGGGTTGACAGCAGCACCCGTGATAATTACGTGCGGGCCGAGGGTCGATTATGATCAGTCACATTTATCTATATAAACGCGTAGCTATGCTGAAAAAGTGCCAGACGGGAGAGGCCGCGATCAATCGGCACGTGCCGTCACGTGTATGGGCACCCGCAGGCGGTCGTTACGGGTCGCGGTGCTACAGAAATCTTTTCGAGAGAGTTGTTGGCTCGTCTACCGTCGCGTGCAGTCGAGCTGGGTGGAGAGATATCGGAGATTGAAAGTGACGTCAGAGATTGGGACCAAACGCCCGTTAACATATTTTGTTGATCTAAGTACGGAGAAACGAATTACTCCTCCAACATCTAAGACTGCTACTGTTATTACTACCACTGGAAACGGAAACGTCGCACAAGCTACAATAATCAGAATGGTTGGCTCCTCTGCCGATGAGTGCAGTCGAGTTGGGTGGAGAGAGATCGGAGATTGAAAGTGACGTCAGAGATTGGAACAAAACCCCCGCTAACATGTACTGTTAATATAAGTACCGCTGCTTCTGCTACCACAAAGATTACTGCTACTGTTACTACTGCCGAGGAGGAACGCAACTATAAACTTTAAGCCGCGCACAGAAATCTATCGCGAGAGTCGTATATCGTTCTAAGACGATTTAACAAGTTAATCACAACCCTCTCTCACTCTCTCGAATCCAGTGTATGAGTTTTTACGTCAATTACTTTTCTTTTCTGTAACCCGTTTCTTTTCTCTACTATTCTTTCCTGCTATATAAAAGGCATTAACAATTCAATCATTGAATAGTTGTTTGTCCGGCTTTCTGCAGTTTTTTTTTTTTTTTCGCTGCATTCTAAATTTCTTAGGACAGTCTCTCTAGCCGTGTCTACATCTTCAGTCGACCGTGAATGGATGAACATCACTTCTGCTTTCTGGATCAAACCAAACAACATGGGCAGGAAGCAGGATTAAACCAGTGGACCGGTCGAATGATCTACGGAGGCTCAGGGGACCTACGGCCATTCTCTTAAGTTCGGTTAAGACCGAGCAGACACCTCAGCCTTGAGAGTAAGACGTCGGAGGTCGAGGGGCTGGGGCGAAAGTGTTAGAAAGGGAAAAATACACACGGACTTGATTCTTCAATGTAAAGCGATTTAAAATTGAAACCGAAAACAAAGGAATTACAGTTACAGAGCTGCCTGTATTCCCTTCGTTGTCAAGCATAACAAATATTATCTATATTATTTATATTTAGGCTAATATCCTCATATTTATTGGTATTAACAAAACGTTTCGACCAGTTTTCAGGTGTCTGTCGATCCGGGTAACATTCAGGGAATTTAGAACTGATTTAGTCCGAATGTAAATAATGTAAACTCCTCATTCCAGAGATTCAGGCAGAGAAACTAACAAATACATTTGTCGCTTATTTTCTAAAAATGAGCACTGAATGATTTGAATTTTAAACATTTGATCAAGCAACTCTTTACCCGCACTACTTTGAAAAGACTAAGCAATAAAGTCTTTCAACCTTACAACCTATTGATAAACAGCAACATAATTTACTTTCAAAAGCTGTAATATTTTCTGTTCTCTGTGTCAACAACAAGGTCTTTCCTTTTTGGTAATGATTTTTAGGGGTTTACTTGTGGGTTATGTGTTTACAGGTGGTTATTTTCGGATAACGTCCTTAATCCAGATATACCCAATTTTTTGGTCTTTTTCAAATGCATGCAAAGATAATTAGTACAAAGATATATTTTTCATGTACTGATAAAAGTTTATATCTCTTAAAATAAAATGTACAATATTTAACGCGTTCATAAGTTCATATCAGAAAGTTCTCGTGTTGAACGTCTCAAGTCCTCAAGAGAGATAGAGAGAGAGAGAGATGGGGGGGGAAGAGTCCTTGTAATTGTGTATGTATATATTAGAGGAGAAAGGTTCTTTAGGGAGGTTTACGAGCGAGAAGGGGAGCCCCTAAGTATGTGCTACATACAGTTTTGAATTCAGAGTTACTTTCTCCTAGACTGGTTGCCATTCAAGACTAGAGAAACCAGTCCTACTATATTTTACCCATAGCTGGTGGGAAAAGAAGAATATTAACACGTAAGTGAATGTAATGGATTAGACTGGTATTCGAACTCGGCTCTTTGATTCCTCAATCCGAGCCGTTATCCATAACTCCACCGTACTAAGTTGATACTTAGTACTCGTTGACTCCTTATGGGATTTTTAGGTGTCCGAAAATGTAAGGAATTATTTCATCGACTTTCTGGTCCCTTTGCCTTGTCGTCTGTCTGGTTGTACACTTTTCCCAGAAAAAGGAATTCCAAGAATTGTTTTCTTGATTTTTGATTAGTTCACAGATGGGCTTCATTTGTCCATTCCTTTTTCTTCACCTACATTTAGGAGCGACGATCTTTTGGCCCCTTATTTATTGGCTTTTTTTTCTTATTTTTTTGTTTTTATTTCTTTATGGCAAAACAAAATGGTTTCCAAACTTTTCTGTGTTTTTTTTAATAGTGAACGTTTTATTTTTTATTTTTTTTATCACAATTTAACTAGGTTAAATTTCACCCTTGTAATTAGCAAAATAAAGTAACAAACTGAGAAGTGTAGCTTCGCACAAAGTGAAGAATTTTGAACGGAAATTTAAAAAAAAGAAAAAATTAACTCTCTATGAAAGGATACCTCAGCAAGTTGTTTATAATGAACTTAAACATAGCCTCTACTCACTAGCTTATTCAAAGATTGGTATCCAGAGAGAACCGGAAATTAAACTAGAAATCCTACATTGGATCAGTGGCTC